>CM038675.1:339108017-339589981 GCA_021605145.1 Aegilops bicornis
GTCCAAGGACAAGGCTGCGCAGACCTCGGCGTCCGTACATGCACCGCGCCCGTATCAGGAGGCGCGGGACCGACAGCGCCATGGTATTCACAACGTCATACGCTCGTTGGACCAAGATCGAGCTGGTGGATCTCGGGATGCTCAAGACCAGCATGCACGCCAACATGCTGGCGCGAGCGAGGCACGGTCGCCTGGACGGGATACTGCTCCTTCTAACATAGTTAGAAGTCCGAGCATATCCCGCTCCTCGCGCCGTTCGCCACTGCCACCCACCACTCCAGCAGAAGCTTTGGCGAGAGCTCAACTGCTCTTGGATTACCCTCCAACAGCCGACAAGATCTACCAGGAAGCAGCAGCTACAGCAGATTGCAAGCCACTTGCCGCTGAAGCTCCCGGGGCGAAGAAGAAGACCAAGTCCGGCAAGAGCTCTGATGCCCACTCCGGCAAGCGCACCTCTTCGAGTGCTGCGCTACCGTCGAGGACGCACCATCGAGCTCCACCGGCAAGTGCCGAGGAAGCGATCTGCTCCGGCAAGCCCTAGGGTTTGTTCCGTTGAAGCAGACGCTCCCGACAAGTTTTGCTCCGGCAAGCTTGCCGGGGAACGTCAAGCTCCGGCTGAGCCACAGGTTATCGCCGTGGAAGCAGATGTTCCCGCAGCAGCAGATGTGCCTTTAGTCCTTGTTGTCGAGCCGCAAGCTCCAGCATGGGCACAGGCAGTTCTCCCCACGGAACTCGTATATGGATCACCTCGAGTGCTCTCTTATGATGAGCTTGAGCAAGAGCAGTTGCGACAACATGACGCGTTGCTCCTTGAGGATCGTCTTCAGGCTGTTGTACGAGCTGCTCGATACCAGCAAGCTTTGCGCTGCTACCATAGCCGCAAAGTTAATGCCAGAAGTCTCGAGGAAGGCGACCTTGTTCTTCGGCGCGTTCAGTCCGCCAAGAATTCCAACAAGTTGGCCTTGAAGTGGGAAGGCCCTTACCGGGTGAAACGAGTCACTAGGCCCGGCGCTGTCCGCTTTGAGACCGAAGATGGCATTCCGGTGAGCAACTCCTGGAACATTGAGCATCTTCTTAAGTTTTACTCAGAAGCGCGGTTGCGGAACCTGTTCCGGCAACCACCTTTTGTACAAGTCTTGCCGATGTTGCATGTAATCCTTGGTACAAAGCGAGCGCAGACCCGTGCATAAGTAAGGCTAATGTGCCGCACATCTTGTCAATTTCATGCTTTCTACTTCTATTTTGCATGCGTTATCGACACTTTGTGCAGCACCTACCCCGGTAAGCAATAACGAGCCATAAGGCTCCATATCTTTATTTTCTCTTCTTTCTCTTTCTCAAAGAAAGGAAGGTTCCTCGCCCACAAGTTTTCCGGGGAAAGGAGAAGATAATGGTGTGGACCAAGCGCCGCTCAAGGAAGTCTAGCCTTACCGGGAAGCAAACGACGGAAAAACTAAGTTGCTAAAGTTTGAGCAATCAGTTTTAAAATTTTTAAGTTATCTTCCTCGAACGACCGTACTTTGTATGGAAAACCTGTGCGCGGAGGAACCAACTCGTAGCTAGTTGCGCCCTTACTTTGTTTCAAGTCCGCTCAACAACTTAAGTGAGCTGCGACTAGCTAGTTGCGCCCTTACTTTGTTTCGAGTCCGCTCAACAACTTAAGTGAGCTGCGACTAGCTAGTTGCGCCCTTACTTTGTTTCGAGTCCGCTCAACAACTTAAGTGAGCTGCGACTAGTTGCGACAAGGTTTCTTGTCGGTAGCAGCACCGCCAAAGCCAGGCCGACGTCCCAAGCACTCAGCGCTCGCGGCCAGTGTGCCTCGACAAGTTCCCCTAAAAGCGTGGGGCAAAAACATACAAAGGAAGGAACCAAGTAAAGGAAATAACATAGCAATTGCTACCCGAAATAGAGTTATATTACAAGATAGCTTGTCGCAGCTCTAATAGATTGTTCTCATAACATGACCAGCAGCGACAAGCGCTTCCCGGGATTCCAGCTTGGCTTGTCGGGCGCGGTAGAGCGACAGCAGCTTCCGCAGCAGCTGCTCCTCCTCAGACTCGCCGCTGCTGCTGTTTGGTGCGTCGACCAGCGTCAGTCCAGCGGAGGCGAGCAGCTCTTCATCAAAAGTTTCTCCTTCGGCCGGCGCCCTGGAGCTCGACGCCCATGGGAGCTTGATGAAGACGCCATCGCCGGCCTTCAAATAGGCGTCGGGCTGGGGCTCTTCGAGCTCGACGCTGCAGCAGCGGGCGGAGGGATCGGCGGTCGGCGTGGCGCTGGCGCTCCTGCGGCCTCGGGGCCGTCGGTGCAATCGCCGGACTCGCCACCTGCGGCGGCAGCTTTGGCGGCCTCTTCACGGCGGGCTCGTCGGCGCCGACTTCTTCTTCGATGGCGGCGGTGTCGGTATTGCCAGCGTCCTCCTCGCCGCGACCTTGGTCTCCATTGGCTCTGTGGCGGATGGATCGGACGACCGGAAAATGAAGAAAAGTCAAGCAAATATTGAAAAGAAAATCAGAAGAAGAAGAACACAAGGGAAGTTTTCAAGCAAGAGGATTACCTGTGCTAGGGTCTGCAGTCATGGTCTCCGCCCCGGGGATCGCTGGTGCTGTCCCTTGCCGGAGAGCTGTCCCTTGCCGGAGAACTGCCCCTTGCCGGAGAAGTCTCCCTTGCCGGAGAACGCTCCCTTGCCGGGGAATCCTCCCTTGGCGGTGTAGTCGAAGCAGATGGCATGTCAGGAGCGGCTTCAGGGCACTCCTGGTAAGGCTGCTCTGCTCCTACACAAATCAGCAGTCAGATATCAGCAAAGAAAGAGCACCCATGCACGCCGAACAGCAAGAAGTAAACCATATACTTACGTTGGGGGCTACGCTGGGGGCTGCTTTGAGGAAGAGTTGCCGCGTCCGGCAAGGTGATCTCGGACGCGCCTCTTGCCGTCATGATGCGTTAAGTCCTCGATGACAATCACCGGGGCCTTGGCTCTCTTCGACGCTCTCTGGGCCAGCGTCCTGAAAAGGAATGGGTTCAGAGTGAAGCAAATCAGATACAAGACAAAGCAACAAGCCGAAGAACTACAAATGCCCGTGCCCTGTTTTGGGCCTGGCCCAACAGCGCTCGGCACCGTGTGTGGCCCAGGCCCGGGGGCTCCTGTCGGTGTACTAGAGTAGGGGTACCCTAGTATCCCGAACTTGTGCACGGGCAGTTGCAGCCCTCCGCGGCAAGGCTTACGGGTGACCGCCAAGGTCCTCCGTGGTTCCTTTGGAGCCATTCAAGAACAAAGTATTCAAGCCAAGGAGACAAGGCCCGGCTAGAGTAGCTTGCCTGGAAGGCCACCCAAGGCACCTAGGAGACAAGGCCCCGGCAAGAGGAGCTTACCGGGAAGGCCCGGTGAGCGACAAGCTTCCGGACGCGACAAGACAACAACCGCGGCAAGGCGCTTGCCACGGCAGACCACCACTATGTACCTGCGCTCCAGCACATCCACTAACGTGTCGCCCTGGGACCTTTCCAGGCGCGCGTGGCAAGAGCCGTCTTGACCGAGCGCGGTGGCAAGCGGCACTGACAAGATTGCCATTGTGGCAAGCGGTGGCGCCCCTGGCGGTCCCTTTCTGCACTATTAGGGTGACGTAGACGGGCATTTAATGCCTTTGTCCCCTGCCGTCAGGGTTAGGTATGATACCTTTGCATAAGTAGCTGTACCAACCACTCCTTTTCCATTTTTACCCTTGTCTACGTTGCCACCTGCCGGAGACCCTTTGGCATATAAAAGGAGGCCCATGCATAGCGTAGAGGGAGGTTCGAGAGGTTCGAAGCCGAGAACACTCACGCCGGTCTCGTTAGCAGCTTGTGTGTCTTGTAGCACTCAGCGCTCTGAGCAAGAACTCAATACACTCGGACATGCAGCGGAGGAGTGTTATCTCTCCGGAGAGCTCCGAAGCTGGGTAAACCGCTCGTGTGCTTCGCCTCGATCTGCTCTTCGTGCGACCTCCGCCCCCTGCCGAACCGAAAGGGGCTCGGTCCGCCGGTCCCATAGGTGTTCGTGGGCTAGATCAGCCTCCCCGACATTCACCAACAACTTCACCACCATCATCACCAACTCTTCCCCCCTCTATGCAGTGGTGTAACCTCTCTCTTACCCGCTGTAATCTCTACTTAAACATGGTGCTCAACGCTATATATTATTTCCCAATGATGTATGGCTATCCTATGATGTTTGAGTAGATCCGTTTTGTCCTATGGGCTATTTGATGATCAAGATTGGTTTGAGTTGCATGTTTTATTATTGGTGCTATCCTATGGTGCTCTCTGTGTCACGCAAGCGTGAGGGATTCCCGCTGTAGGGTTTGCAATATGTTCATGATTTGCTTATGGTGGGTGGCGTGAGTGACAGAAGCACACACCCTAGTAAGTAGATTGTTTGCGTATGGGATAAAGGGGACTTGATGATTTAATGCTATGGTTGGGTTTTACCTTAATGATCTTTAGTAGTTACGGATTCTTGCTAGAGTTCCAAGCATAAGTGCATATGATCCAAGTAGAGAAAGTATGTTAGCTTATGCCTCTCCCTCAAATAAAATTGCAATAATGATTATCGGTCTAGTTATCGATTGCCTAGGGACAAATAACTTTCTCGTAACAAAAAACTCTCTACTAAAACTAATTTAGTTGTACCTTTATCTAAACAGCCCCTAGCTTTTATTTACATGCTCTTTATTATCTTACAAACCTATCCAAAAACACCTACAAAGTACTTCTAGTTTCATACTTGTTCTAGGTAAAGCGAACGTCAAACGTGCGTAGAGTTGTATCGGTGGTCGATAGGACTTGAGGGAATATTTGTTCTACTTTTAGCTCCTCGTTGGGTTCGACACTATTACTTATCGAAAGAGGCTACAATTGATCCCCTATACTTGTGGGTTATCAGGTATCCATTCGCGGAACATGAAGCGTGAAGACTTTTGTTTTCGTAGTTTCATTTTCTCTTTCTTGAGTCATAGAAACACGGTACTGTTAAAAGGGGTCGGGGAAATACTAAGGAAAAATTTCCATGTGATGCTCAACTCAAAATCCTACACCTACCAATCCCTTCGAGTGAAGCCATTGGAAATCTCATACAGTTCAGTCATATTCTTCAGTGACAGAGACGAAGTTCTTTTGGTCTCTGAGGAATTTGTTCTGACTGAGGGGTTAGGAATTCGCTAGTGCGGATTGCCTACACCGTGAGGAACATGATAGCCCTCAGGAATTTGAGCCTCAAATATCCGACCATTGTTGTGCTACGCGCCAGCTGTCCCAAAATATCTACCCACCTAACAGTCATATCATTGAAGGGCATTTATGTCTTATCATGTCGGACTACTCCCTAGGCTATAAATAGCCGCCCCCTACAACCACTTGCTGGTTGGCTGCTCCAAGAGAAACTGACACTTGTCATCTGAGAGCATCCCATCCTCCGAGGACTTTGAGCGAAAATTATCAAGTGAGGAAAACTCAAACCCAAACACCTACAAACCCAAAGTGATTGAGCATCACTGAAGAGATTGATCCTGCGTGGATCCGATGTTTGTTACCTTTGAAGACTATGCATCTTCCAGACGGTTAGGCGTCATGGTCTAGAGCATCCAAGAGGAAATTGTGGATCGCCGAGTGACCGAGTTTGTGAAGGTTTGGAAGTCACCTGAAGACTTACCATGAGTTATTGGGAGAGGTTTGTGTGACCTTAGATCAAGGAGAATACAGTGAGGACTCTGTGTCCGGGACTGTGTGTCCTCAGGTTTAAATACCTAGCCGCTCCAACCAGACGTACAACTGTCACAGTAGTTGGAACTGGTCTACCAAATCATTTTCTTCACCAAGCCTACTGGTTCTATTTCCTCAACTCTTTCGTTTCCTCATTACAGTTGTTGTGTGCTTCTTCATAAATGTTTGAAGACTTTGACTGAAGATTTTCTCAATTTCCTCAGTTCAATTTCTTCAGTCTGTTTGTCTTCATCCTGTGTTATCATGTGTTTACGCTTTCTGTACTCTCTGCTTGTCTTCATTTCATCATGATGACCATGCTTGTGTTCTGTTATGTTTACTTTTGAGTACTTATTACACTGCAAGTACTTCTTCGCTAAGGAATTTCCTCACCCGCAAATTCCTGAGTGAAGAATTCATAAAAATCGCCTATTCACCCCCCCTCTAGTTGATATAACGCACTTTCAAAACACCATCGGAGGCACCTGTAGAGTGATACGTCTCCAACGTATCTATAATTTTTTATTGTTCCATGCTATTATATTATCCATCTAGGATGTTTTATATGCATTTATATGCTATTTTATATGATTTTCGGGACTAACCTATTAACCAAGAGCCTGGTGCCAGTTTCTGTTTTTCCTTGTTTTTGAGTTTTACAGAAAAGGAATACCAAACGGAGTCCAATTGACGTGCCAATTTTTGATGATTTTTTATGGACCAAAAGAAGACCCCGGAGTAAAAGAGTTGGCCAGAAAAGTCCCGGGCCGTCTATGAGGGTGGGCCCCCCAGGCGCGTGGGCCTACCTCGTGGACAACTCAGGCACTTTCTTGACGTGAGACCTACGCCAAAAATTCCTATAAATACAGAAACCTCCAAAAAATAACCTAGATCGGGAGATCCACCGCCGCAAGCATTGTAGCCGCCGAAAACCAATCTAGACCCGTTCTGGCACCCTGCCGGAGGGGGGAATCCCTCTCCGGTGGCCATCTTCATCATCTCGACGCTCTCCATGACAAGGAGGGAGTTTTTCACCCTCAAGGTTGAGGGTATGTACCAGTAGCTATGTGTTTGATCTCTCTCTCTCTCTCTTGTGTTCTTGATTTGGCACGATCTTGATGTATCGCGAGCTTTGCTATTATAGTTGGATCTTATATTGTTTCTCCCCCTCTACTCTTTTGTAATGGATTGAGCTTTCCCTTTGAAGTTATCTTGTCGGATTGAGTCTTTAAGGATTTGAGAACACTTGATGTATGTCTTGCATGTGCTTATTTGTGGTGACAATGGGATATTCACGTGATCTACTTGATGTATGTTTTGGTGATCAACTTGCGGGTTCAGTGACCTTGTGAACTTATGCATAGGGGTAGGTGATACGTCTCCGTCGTATCTACTTTTCCAAACACTTTTGCCCTTGTTTTGGACTCTAACTTGCATGATTTGAATGGAACTAACCCGGACTGACGCTGTTTTCAGCAGAATTGCCATGGTGTTATTTATGTGCGTAAACAAAAGTTCTCGGAATGACACGAAACTCCACGGAGATTATTTTTGGAAATAATAAAAAATCTTGGCGAAAGAATCAAGGCCGGGGCCCACACCTGTCCTCGAGGGTGGGGCGCGCCTCGGCGCGCCCGCCTCGTGGGCCCTCGGAGCTCCACCGACCTCAACTCCAACTCCATATATTCGTGTTCGGGAGAAAAATCAGAGAGAAGGATTCATTG
This sequence comes from Aegilops bicornis, assembly GCA_021605145.1. NCBI lineage: Eukaryota > Viridiplantae > Streptophyta > Magnoliopsida > Poales > Poaceae > Aegilops > Aegilops bicornis. The sequence continues at coordinate 339,115,475 of CM038675.1, forward strand.
CGTTTACGATACGGAGCTGCCACCAAGCCCTAAACTCTCTCGGGAGGGCTGATCTCGAGTCCGATTCGGGGCTCGGAGGGGAATCCGTCGCCGTCGTCATCATCAACCATCCTCCATCACCAATTTCATGATGCTCACCGCCATGCGTGAGTAATTTCATTGTAGGCTTTCTGGACGGTGAGGGGTTGGATGAGATCTATCATGTAATCGAGTTAGTTTTGTTAGGGTTTGATCCCTAGTATCCATATGTTCTGAGATTGATGTTGCTATGACTTTGCTATGCTTAATGCTTGTCACTAGGGCCCGAAAGTGCCATGATTTCAGATCTGAACCTATTATGTTTTCATGAATATATGTGAGTTCTTGATCCTATCTTGCAAGTCTATAGTCACCTACTATGTGTTATGATCCGTCAACCCCGAAGTGACAATAATCGGGACCACTCCCGGTGATGACCATAGTTTGAGGAGTTCATGTATTCACTATGTGTTAATGCTTTGGTCCGGTACTCTATTAAAAGGAGGCCTTAATATCCCTTAGTTTCCTCTAGGACCCCGCTGCCACGGGAGGGTAGGACAAAAGATGTCATGCAAGTTCTTTTCCATAAGCACGTATGACTATATTCGGAATACATGCCTACATTACATTGATGAATTGGAGCTAGTTCTGTGTCACCCTATGTTACGATTGTTACATGATGGACCGCATCCGGCATAATTCTCCATCACCTATCCAATGCCTACGAGCTTTTCATATATTGTTCTCTGCTTATTTACTTTTCCGTTGCTACTATTACAATCACTACAAAACCCAATAATATTACTTTTGCTACCATTACTGTTACTTCCATATTACTTTGCTACTAAATACTTTGTTGCAGATATTAAGTTATCCAGGTGTGGTTGAATTGACAACTCAACTGCTAATACTTGAGAATATTCTTTGGCTCCCCTTGTGTCGAATCAATAAATTTGAATTGAATACTCTACCCTCGAAAACTGTTGTGATCCCCTATACTTGTGGGTTATCAAGACTATTTTCTGGCGCCGTTGCCGGGGAGCATAGCTCTATTCTTTGAGTCACTTGGGATTTATATCTGCTGGTCACTATGAAGAACTTGAAAGACATGAAAAAAACAATTTATCCCTCAACTACGAGGGGGGGTAAGGAAGCGCCATCTAGCTCTGCACTTGATTCACCTTCTGTTTTGAGTAAGCTTGCGACACCTAAACCTGCTTCTGCTATTAATTCTGATATGTCGCATGTTATTCATGATGCTACTTCTGCTATGCATGATACTTATGATGAAATTACTTATATGCTTGATACTACTGTGCCACTTGGTGAATTTCTTGATGAACAACTTGCTAGGGCTAGAGAGAATGAAATTATTGAAACTGACAATATTGATGAAAGTGATGATGAAGGCTCTCCCAATAAATATGAATTGCCTGTTGTGCCTGAGGGCTATGTTATGGATGAAGAAACTACTAGAGACTTTCTTGCTTGCAATGATGGAAGTGATCTTAAGAAATTATTAGCTAAGCTGAGACAAAAAAACTCTGAATGCTAGAATGAAATATGATCATTCTTATGCTACTTCACCTATCTTTGTTACTGATAAGGATTATGAATTCTCTATTGATCCTGATATAATTACTTTTGTTGAATCTGATCCTTTTTATGGCTATGAATCTGAAACTGTTGTGGCACATCTTACTAAATTAAATGATATAGCCACCCTGTTCACTAATGATGAGAGAACCCGCTACTTTTATATCCTTAAAATATTTCCGTTCTCATTGAAGGGTGATGCTAAGATATGATTTAATTCTCTTGATACTGGTTTTGTGCGTAGTCCCCAGGATATGATTTATTACTTCTCTGCTAAATATTTCCCTGATCATAAGAAACAAGCTGCTTTAAAGGATATATACAATTTTGTGCAAATTGAAGAAGAGAATCTCCCACAAGCTTGGGGGAGGCTTCTCCAATTAATTAATGCTTTGCCTGATCATCCTCTTAAGAAAAATGAAATACTTGATATCTTTTATAATGGACTAACCGATGCTTCCAGAGACCACCTGGATAGTTGTGCTGGTTTTGTTTTCAGGGAAAGAACACCGGATGAAGCTGAAATTCTATTGAATAATATGTTGACCAATGAAAATAATTGGACATTTCCTGAACCAACTCCTAAACCAACTCCGAAGAAAAGGGGTGTTCTATTTCTCAGTCCTGAAGATATGCAAGAGGCAAAGAATCTATGAAAGAAAAGGGTATTAAAGCTGAATATGTTAAGAATTTACCTCCTATTGAAGAAATACATGGTCTTAATTTACCGCCTGTTTAAGAAATATATGATCTTAATTCATTACCTATTGAAGAAACTCATGGTCTTGATAACCCGACACAGGTAGTAAAGGTAAATTCTCTCTATAGATATGATAAAGCTGAAATCCCTCCTATTAAGTCTGCTAGACAGTGCTTAGATGAGTTTGACAATTTTATTGTTAAACAAGAAGATTTTAATGCTTATTTTGGTAGACAATTAAAACAAAATGCTTATATGATTGAACACTTGAGTGATTATATGTCTAGAGTTAAAGGTGAGCTTAAACTCATTAGTAAACATGCTTCTATGGTTACCACTCAAGTAGAACAAGTACTTAAAGCTTAGAATGATTTGCTCAATGAATGAATAGTAAGAATAATGACTATGTTGTTAGAGTGGCTACTAGAACTGGTAAGATGACTCAGGAACCTTTGTATCCTGAAGGCCACCCTAAGAGAATTGAGCAGGACTCTCAGAGAAATAACATAGATGCACCTAGTCCTTCTAAAAAGAAGAAAAATAAAAATGATAGGACTTTGCATGCTTCTAGTGAACCTATTGTTGAACCACCTGAGAATCCAAATGATATTTCTATTTACGATCTTTGAAACACAATCTGGTAATGAACATGAACCTAGTGATAATGTTAATGAAGATGTTCATGTTGATGATCAACCTAGCAATGATAATGATGTAGAAGCTGAACCTGTTGTTGATCTTGATAACCCACAATCAAAGAATCAACATTATGATAATAGAGACTTTGTTGCTAGGAAACACGGTAAGGAAAGGGAACCTTGGGTTCGGAAACCCATGCCTTTTCCTCCTAAACCATCCAAGAAAAAGGATGATGAGGATTTTGAGCGCTTTCTTTGAAATGATTAGACCTATCTTTTATGTATGCGATTAAGCGATATGCTCAAAATGAATCCTTATGCTAAGTATATGAAAGATATTGTTACAAATAAAAGAAAGATACCGGAAGCTGAAATTTCCACCATGCTTGCTAATTATACCTTTAAGGATGGAATACCTAAGAAACTTGGAGATCCAGGAGTACCCACTATACCATGCTCCATTAAAAGAAATTATGTTAGAACTGCTTTATGTGATCTTGGAGCCGGTGTTAGTGTTATGCCTCTCTCTTTATATCGTAGACTTGACCTGAATAAGTTGACACCTACTGAAATATCTTTGCAAATGGCTAATAAATCAACTGCTATACCTGTCGATATTTGTGAGGATGTGCCTGTTGTGGTTGCGAATGTTACTATTTTAACGGACTTTGTTATTCTTGATATTACCGAGGACGATAATATGTCTACTATTCTTGGAAGACCCTTTTTGAATACTGCAGGGGCTGTTATTGATTGCAACAAAGGCAATGTCACTTTTCATGTTAATGGTAATGAGCATACGGTAAACTTTCCGAGGAAACAACCTCAAGTTCATAGTATCAACTCTATTGGAAAAATTCCATCCATTATTTTTGGAGGTTTCGAATTTCCTCTTCCTACTGTCAAAAAGAGATATGATATTCTTATTATAGGGGACGTGCATATCCCCGTTGAGGTAACATAGTGTTATTCAAAATTTCTCCGGTTCCATGTTATTCGGAATGAGTTTATTAACAAGACTTGATCAACCTTGTTAGTGGATTCCTTTTGATGAGCATGAGATGGATGAAGTTAGAAAACACAACCTATACATACCCTTCTTTTACTTTACATTATTTAGTTGAAATAAAGTAAAAATAATATTTTTTTGTCTGTTTTCTGATTTATCTGTGCAATATAAAAATACCCTGAAAATAAAAGTTCTCCAAATGCCTTGCCAATTTAATATGATTTTTCTGGAATATTTGAGAATTTCTGGCACTAAGAACACAACAGGGGGAGCTGGCACCTGGCCACGAGGGTCCAGGGCGCGCCCCCTGCCTCATGGGCCCACGGTGCCCCCCTCCACTTATGCCAGCCACCACACACTTCTTGTTCCTCCCAAAAAAATCACCATCCAACTCAAGCACGAGTTCTAGCTCATTTTGCTGCGATTTTCGATCTCCTTGCTCAAAGCACCTCTCACAAAACTGCTTGGGGGGTTGTTCTTTGGTATGTGACTCCTCCATTGGTCCAATTAGTTTTTGTTCTAGTGCTTTATTCATTGCAAATTTGTGCTTCCTAGGTGACCATGTTCTTGAGCTTGCATGTCAAATTTATATGTTTCCAAGTAGTTCTAATGCATGATATAGGCTCTAGGCACTTGTAGGAGTAGTTGCTATCAATTTTGTTGAGTTTCGTTCACTTTTATTTGAAGTTACTAAAACTTTCAGGAATTTTTCAGAGGAGGAAATATGTTTAGGAAAATGTACCAAGGTGGTTCTTCAAGGAAGCAAGGACCCAGGCTTGCAATGCGTGATGCTGATGGTGAGCCACCAAGGCACGCTCCCGTGCGGCCTTGCGAATGGCCTTCAGAGGACTTCATGGATCAAGCAGGAATTAAGGAAGAATTTAACGCATATTTGCGTAACGCTGATCTTGTGAGCTTCGAGGCAGAAAAGTGCCGCCAGTACCACTATTTCACTAGTTCCTTTGTGAGGAGGTTTCAATTTTCATCTTCACGCAATTCTCAAACTGTCCTGTTTGATCTTTATGAAAATTCTTATACTATGGACTTAGAGGATTTTACCACTGCTTGCAAACTTCCACAGTGGGTAGTGCTAGTGAACCTCGCAAATCTGAATTTAGAGATTTTCTTGCTAGTATAACTGTGGGGAATCTAGAGACATATCACAAGCTACCATAGGGAGCATTCATTTTCCTGCTATACATTATTTTGCTCTCTTCATAGGTAGGTGCATAAATGGTAAGGATGAAGCATGTCACATGTGTGTCCCTGACCTCAGTATTCTCAGGAGTGTTGTGTTAGGAGATAAAAATTATAATTTGGGAGCCATTGTTGCACGTAGGTTGCATCGTGATGGATTTAATGGAGATTTCTTTGGTGGAATTTATGCAACCCGTATAGCTAATTTTCTTCGTGTAGCCATACGCGAGGATGATATTGAGTTGCCTCCTGCTTATTTGGATTATGAGGCCATGGTTCATCATCATTTTGTTGAGAGGAACGATCAGTTCCTCCAGTACCGACTAATCTTTGACAGACGACGCACCTATCATGTCGCTCTCCCTGCTTCTACGTTTATTCATAATAGTTTTATTTATTTTATTTTCTTTGGGGGTCGATAGGAGAAGACCAAAATAAAAATGTTGAAGTGGCTCTTATATGCATTATTGTTGATTTAACCAAGAGCCCATATTGCCTTGTCTTCTCCTGTTTATTGAATGCTCGCAGATTCCAGCTTAGTCCAATGCACGTGCACTATTATTATTATTCACATCGTTCGGTCGTGTAAGTGAAAGGCAATTATGACGATATATGATGGACTGCTTGAGATGGGAGAAGCTGGTATGAACTCGACCTCTCTTGTTTTTGTAAATATGATTAGTTCATCGTTCCTGATTCATCCTATTATGAATAAACATGTTTGCAATGACAATTAGATATTATAGTTGCTTATGCCATGCTTAATTATCTAGGAGTTTATAATGGTTTACCTTGCGTACCAACATGCTATTAAAAATGGTTGTGATGTGGTATGATAGGGTGGTATCCTCCTTTGAATGATTTAAGTGACTTGACTTGGCACATGTTCACACATGTAGTTGAAACAAATCAATATAGCCTTCACGATATTTATGTTCATGGTGGATTATATCCTACTCATGCTTGCACTCAATGTTTATTAATTTTAATGCATGTTCATGACTGTTGTCGCTCTCTAGTTGGTCGCTTCTCAGTCTTTTGCTAGCCTTCACTTGTACTAAGCGGGAATACTGCTTGTGCATCCAATTCCTTAAACACCAAAGTTATGCCATATGATTCCACTATACCTTCCTATATGCGGTATCTACCTGCCGTTCCAAGTAAATTTGTATGTGCCAAACTCTAAACCTTCAAATAAAATTCTGTTTTGTATGCTCGAATAGCTCATGTATCAACTAGGGTTGTCTGTATCTTCCATGCTAGGTGGGTTATTCTCAAGAGGAGTGGACTCCGCTCCTCACTCACGAGAAAATGGCTGGTCACCGGGATGCCCAGTCCCATACTTTCTGCAAATCAAATCAAAATAATTGCAAACAAAACTCCCCTGGGACTGTTGCTAGTTGGAGGCACTCATTGTTTCGAGCAAGCCATGGATTGATGCTTGTTGGTGGAGGGGGAGTATAAACTTTACCATTCTATTTGGGAACCACCTATAATGTGTGTAGCATGGAAGATATCGCCATCTCTTGGTTGTTATGTTGACAATGAAAGTATGCTGCTCAAAATATTATTCATCTCTATTTCAAAACCGAGCTCTGGCACCTCTACAAATATCTGCTTCCCTCTGCGAAGGGCCTATCTATTTACTTTTATATTGAGTCATCACCCTCTTATTAAAAAGCACCAGCTGGAGAGAACCGCTGTCATTTGCATCCATTACTGTTAATCAATATTGGGTATGACTATGAGTGGATCTCTTTTACCATGAATTACAATGTTTAGTCAGTCCTTGATCTTTAAAGGTGCTCTGCATTTATGTTTTGCGGTCTCAGAAAAGGGCTAGCGAGATACCATGTTATATCATATCATGATTGTTTTGAGAAAGTGTTGTCATCCGAGATTTATTATTATTGCTCGCTCGTTGATTATGCCATTGATATGAGTAAACATGAGACCTAAGTGTTATTGTGAATATGGTTAGTCATAATCTTTCTTTGAAAACTTGAATCTTTGGCTTTACATATCTACAACAACAAGAGCAAACAGAGTTTGTAAAAGTTTTTCTTTATCACTTTCTGTTTATCAACTGAATTGCTTGAGGACAAGCAAAGGTTTAAGCTTGGGGAGTTGATACGTCTCTGTCGTATCTACTTTTCCAAACACTTTTGCCCTTGTTTTGGACTCTAAGTTGCATGATTTGAATGGAACTAACCCGGACTCACGCTGTTCTCAGCAGAATTGCCATGGTGTTATTTATGTGCACAAACAAAAGTTCTCGGAATGACCTGAAACTCCACGGAGATTTTTTTTGGAAATAATAAAAAATACTAGCGAAAGAATCAAGGCCAGGGGGCCCACACCCTGTCCACGAGGGTGGGGGCACGCCCCCCTGCCTCGTGGGCCCCCTGGAGCTCCACCGACCTCAAGTCCCACTCCATATATTCGTATTCAAGGAGAAAGGTTCATCACGTTTTACGATACGGAGCCGCCGCCAAGCCCTAAACTCTCTCGGGAGGGTTGATCTGGAGTCCGTTCGGGGCTCCGGAGAGGGGAATCCGTCGCCATCGTCATCATCAACCATCCTCCATCATCAATTTCATGATGCTCACCGCCATGCGTGAGTAATTTCATCGTAGGCTTGCTGGACGGTGAGGGGTTGGATGAGATCTATCATGTAATCGAGTTAGTTTTGTTAGGGTTTGCTCCCTAGTATCCACTATGTTCTGAGATTGATGTTGTTATGACTTTGCTATGCTTAATGCTTGTCACTAGGGCCCGAGTGCCATGATTTCAGATCTGAACCTATTATGTTTTCATGAATATATGTGAGTTCTTGATCCTATCTTGCAAGTCTATAGTCACCTACTATGTGTTATGATCCGGCAACCCCAAGTGACAATAATCGGGACCACTCCGGTGATGACCGTAGTTTGAGGAGTTCATGTATTCACTATGTGTTAATGCTTTGGTCGGTACTCTATTAAAAGGAGGCCTTAATATCCCTTAGTTTCCGCTAGGAGCCCGCTACCACGGGAGGGTAGGACAAAAGATGTCATGCAAGTTCTTTTCCATAAGCACGTATGACTATATTCTGAATACATGCCTACATTACATTGATGAATTGGAGCTAGTTCTGTGTCACCCTATGTTATGATTGTTACATGATGAACCGCATCCGGCATAATTCTCCATCACCGATCCAATGCCTACGAGCTTTTCATATATTGTTCTCTGCTTATTTACTTCTCCGTTGCTACTATTACAATCACTACAAAACCCAAAAACATTACTTTTGCTACCAATACTGTTACTTCCATATTACTTTGCTACTAAATACTTTGCTGGAGATATTAAGTTATCCAGGTGTGGTTGAATTGACAACTCAACTGCTAATACTTGATAATATTCTTTGGCTCCCCTTGTGTCGAATCAATAAATTTGGGTTGAATACTCTACCCTCGAAAACTGTTGCGGTCCCCTATACTTGTGGGTTATCAGTTGGCACACGTTTTCATCTTGACTCTCCGGTAGAAACTCTGGGGCACTCTTTGAAGTTCTTTGTGTTGGTTGAATAGATGAATCTGAGATCATGTGATGCATATCGTATAATCATACCCACGGATACTTGAGGTGACATTGGAGTATCTAGGTGACATTAGGGTTTTGGTTGATATGTGTCTTAAGGTGTTATTCTAGTACGAACTCTTGAATAGATTGATCCGAAAGAATAACTTTGAGGTGGTTTCGTACCCTACAATAATATCTTCATTTGTTCTCCGCTATTAGTGACTTTGGAGTGACTCTTTGTTGCATGTTGAGGGATAGTTATATGATCCAATTATGTTATTATTGTTGAGAGAACTTGCACTAGTGAAAGTATGAACCCTAGGCCTTATTTCGAAGCATAGCAATACCGTTTACGCTCACTTTTACCACTTGCTACCTTGCTGTTTTTTATATTTTCAGATTACAAATACTCATATCTATCATCCATATTGCACTTGTATCACCATCTCTTCGCCGAACTAGTGCACCTACACAATTTACCATTTGTATTGGGTGAGTTGGGGACACAAGAGACTCTTTGTTATTTGGTTGCAGGGTTGCTTAAGAGAGACCATCTTCATCCTACACCTCCCACAGATTGATAAACCATAGGTCATCCACTTGAGGGAAATTTGCTACTGTCCTACAAACCTCTGCACTTGGAGGCCTAACAACGTCTACAAGAAGAAGGTTGTGTAGTAGACATCAAGCAATTTCTGGCACTGTTGCCGGGGAGGTGAGTGCTTGAAGGTATATCTTTAGATCTTGCAATCAAATCTTTTAGTTTCTTGTTTTATCACTATTTTTAGTCTATAAAAGAAAACTACAAAAATGGAATTAAGGTTGCCTCATATGCTTCATCTTTTTAATGTATTTCGTGAAAATGATGGGAAGGAAAATTGTGCTCAAGTACTAGAAGAAGAATTACATAGAATGCTTGGCATAAAATATGTGAATCATGAGCATGGTTGCAATGTTGTTACTATGAATTCTTTGAATACCCATGATGCTAAGAGCAACTCTAGCAGACCCCGCAAAAACTTGACCCGCAAAACGCGTTTCTAGTTTCATGAAGATCGCGTTTATGGTCGAAAACTAGCGGCCGAACAGACATCTTGTAAAACAAAGCTGTAAAACTGGAATAAAGAGCTCCTTCCTCCAGTCCGGTCGTTGCCGCCCCTTCCTCCGGCCCGCGCCCGCCGCCGCCAGCGTTCCATCGCCGCAGCCATGCCCGTCGCCCTTCGCGCGCGCCCCATCGCCCATCGGCGCGCCCGTCCTGCCGGTCGCGCCCCATCACCGCTCGATCGCGCCCAGCCTTGCCGGCCACACCCCGTCGCCTCCGTCGTCCGCGCCCAGCCTTGCCGGCCACGCCCTGTCACCTCCGTCGTCCGTGCCTTGCTCTATTGCCAGGCGAGTTGTGCCCTTTTGCCTGCCGCATAGGGAGGATTCCGGCGGCCAGGCTGAGGTCATGGGAGGCCACGACGATGTCGAGCTCGTCCAATTCGAACCGGCGGCGATAGATTGCGGTGTCTAGCGGCCTTTTCCGATGTGCGGTGATGAATTCCGGCGAGTTTAGGGCGGATTCCGGCAAACTCCGCGGCGGCGTGTTTGCTCCGATGAGGTTTGACCGGTATACGGGGCCCCTATATTCGGCCTTCCAACCTCCAAATATAAGGGTTTCGGGTGTGCATTTGCGGTGGCCCTTAAAAATTTTACGGGTTGGACTACTTTTACGGTTTACATTACGGACACTTTTTTCGCCCAAAACTGTAAAACGCAAACTTTTTGCGGGTTTGACCACTTATGCGGGGTCTGCTAGAGATGCTCTAATGATATGCAAAGCCACAAGCTTGGGGAAGCTATGTTTGATGAAGATGATATTTTTAGCCTCCCAAGTTTTGATGAGCAAATTTATTATGATGATAGCATGCCTCCTATTTATGATGATTATTGTGTTGACACTTATGCTATAAAGAGTAGTGATGATTATATTTATAAAACTTGTCATGATTATGATTACCCTTTTTTTGAACACTACTCTTTTAACGTGGAAACAATTTATAGTATTCGAGTCTCTTATGATACTCCCGCTATTCCGAAAGAGAAGAATCTTGCTTATGTGGAGAGTAATAAAATTTCCATGCAAGTAGATCATGAAAAGAATGCTTTGTGTGCTGGTTATATGGTTGAATTCATTCATTATGCTACTGAAAATTATTATGAGGGGGGAACATATGCTTGTAGGAATTGCAATAATATCAAGTTTCCTCTCTATGTGCTTAAAATCTTGAAGTTATGCTTGTTTTGCCTCCCTATGCTAGTTGATTATTGTTCCCATAAGTTGTTTGCTCACAAAAATCCCTATGCATATGAAGTGGGTTAGACTTAAATGTGCTAGTCATATTCTTCATGATGCTCTCTTTATGTTTCAGTTCTTATCTTTTATGTGAGCATCATTGAAATCATCACGCCTAGCTAGGGGCGTTAAATGTTAGCGCTTGTTGGGAGGCAACCCAATTTTATTTTTGTTTCTTGATTTTTGGTTCTGTTTAGTAATAAATATTTTATCTAGCCTCTGGTTAGATGTGGTTTTATATTTTAATTAGTGTTTGTGCCAAGTAAAACCTATAGGATCTTCTTGGATGATAGTTATTTGATCTTGCTGGAAAATCATAAACTTTCTGCTCACGAAAACAATTGTTAAAAATCACCAGAACATGATAAAATACTGATTCAAATTGCAATAGATCAATAAACAAAGTATTAAGGTCGTCCTATTTTGGTAGAATTTTTGAGTTACAGAAAGTTTGCGTTTGATACAGATTACTACAGACTGTTCTGTTTTTGACAGATAATGTTTTTCGTGTGTTGTTTGCTTATTTTGATGAATATATGGCTAGTATCGGAGGTTATAAACCATAGAGACGTTGGAATACATTAGGTTTAACACCAATATGAATTTAGAATGAGTTCATAACAGTACAAAAAGTGATGATTCATATTCTTATACTAACGGAGCTTACGAGTTTTCTGTTGAGTTTTGTGTTGTGAAGTTTTCAAGTTTTGGGTAAAGATTCGATGGACTATGGAATAAGGAGTGGCAAGAGCCTAAGCTTGGGGATGCCCAAGGCACCCCAAGGTAATATTCAAGGACAACCAAGAGCCTAAGCTTGGGGATGCCCCGGATGGCATCCCTCTTTAAATCTTCGTTCATCAGTAACTTTATTTGGAGCTATATTTTTATTCACCACATGATATGTGTTTTGCTTGGAGCGTCATTTTATTTTCTTTTGTTTTGCTTGCTGTTTGAATAAAATACCAAGATCTTAAATTCTTAAATGTTAGAGAGTCTTCACATGGTTACATAATTATTCAACTATTCATTGATCTTCACTTATATCTTTTGGAGTAGTTTGTCATTTGCTCTAGTACTTCACTTATATCTTTTTAGAGCATGACGGTGGTTTTATTTTGAAGAAATAGATGATCTCTCATGCTTCACTTATATTATTTTGAGAGTCTTTAGAATAGCATGGTAATTTGCTTTGGTTATGAATTTAGTCCTAATATGATGGGCATCCAAGAGGGATATAATAAAAACTTTCATATAAAGTGCATTGAATACTATGAGAAGTTTGATACTTGATACGTAATTGTTTTGAGATATGAAGATGGTAATACTAGAGTCGTGCTAGTTGATTAATTGTGAATTTGAGAAATACTTGTGTTGAAGTTTGCAAGTCCCGTAGCATGCACGTATGGTAACCGTTGTGTAACAAATTTGAAACATGAGGTGTTCTTTGATTGTCATCCTTATGAGTGGCGGTCGGAGACGAGCGATGGTCTTTTCCTACCAACCTATCCCCCTAGGAGCATGAGCGTAATGCTTGGTTTTTGATGACTTGTAGATTTTTGCAATAAGTATGTGAGTTCTTTATGACTAATGTTGAGTCCATGGATTATACGCACTCTCACATTTCCATCATTGCTAGCCTCTTGATGCCGTGCATTGCCCTTTATCACCTTGAGAGTTGGTGCAAACTTCGCCGGTGCATCCAAACCCCATGATACGATACGCTCTATCACACATAAGCCTCCTTATATCTTCCTCAAAATAGCCACCATACCTACCTATTATGCCATTTCCACAGCCATTCTGAGATATATTACCATGCAACTTCCACCGTTCCGTTTATTATGACACGCTTCATCATTGTCATATTGCCTTGCATGATCATGTAGTTGACATCGTGATTTGTGGCAAGGCCACCATGCATAATTTTTCATACATGTCACTCTTGATTCATTGCCCATCCTGGTACACCGCCGGAGGCACTCATATAGAGTCATACTTTGTTCTAGTATCGAGTTGTAATCATTGAGTTGTAAATAAATAGAAGTGTGATGATCATCATTAATAGAGCATTATCGGAAAAAATGAAGGGACAATGCTACTATCCTTTTTCCACAATTGTGCTTCAAAGTAGCACCATGATCTTTATGATAGAGAGTCTCTTATTTTGTCACTTGCATATACTAGTGGGAATTTTTCATTATAGAACTTGGCTTGTATATTCCAACAATGGGCTTCCTCAAATGCCCTAGGTCTTCGTGAGCAAGCAAGTCGGATGCACACCCACTTAGTTTCTTTTGTTGAGATTTCATACATTTATAGCTCTAGTGCATCCGTTGCATGGTAATCCCTACTCCTCGCATTGACATCAATTGATGGGCATCTCCCTAGCCCGTTGATTAGCCGCATCAATGTGAGACTTTCTCTTTTTTTGTCTTCTCCACATAACCCCCATCATCATACTCTATTCCACCCATAGTGCTATATCCATGGCTCACGCTCATATATTGCGTGAAAGTTGAAAAATTGAGATTACTAAAGTATGAAACAATTGCTTGGCTTGTCATCGGGGTTGTGCATGATGAGAGCATTCTTGTGTGACGAAAATGGAGCATGACCAAACTATACGATTTTGTAGGGATGAACTTTCATTGGCCATGTTATTTTGAGAAGACATGATTGCTTAGTTAGTATGCTTGAAGTATTATTATTTTTATGTCAATATTAAACTTTTATCTTGAATCTTTCGGATCTGAACATTCATGCCACAATAAAGAAAATCACATTGAAGATTATGTTAGGTAGCATTCCACATCAAAAAATTCTGTTTTTATCATTTACCTACTCGAGGACGAGCAGGAATTAAGCTTGGGGATGCTTGATACGTCTCCAACATATCTATAATTTTCTATTGTTCCATGCTATTATATTATCCATCTAGGATGTTTTATATGCATTTATATGCTATTTTATATGATTTTTGGGACTAACCTATTAACATAGAGCCTAGTGCCAGTTTTTGTTTTTTCCTTGTTTTTGAGTTTTACAGAAAAGGAATACCAAACGGAGTCCAATTGACGTGTCAATTTTTGACGATTTTTTATGGACCAAAAGAAGACCCCAGAGTAGAAGAGTTGGGCCAGAAGAGTCACGAGCCGTCTACGAGGGTGGGCGCCCCCCCCCCTCCCGGGCGCGTGGGCCTACCTCGTGGACAACTCGGGCACCTTCTTGATGTGAGACCTACGCCAAAAATTCCTATAAATACAGAAACCTCCAGAAAATAACCTAGATTGGGAGTTCCGCCGCCGCAAGCCTCTATAACCGCCGAAAACCAATCTAGACCCATTCCGGCACCCTGCCGGAGGGGGGAATCCCTCTCCGGTGGCCATCTTCATCATCCCGGTGCTCTCCATGACGAGGAGGGAGTAGTTCACCCTCGAGGCTGAGGATATGTACCAATAGCTATGTGTTTGATCTCTCTCTCTCTCTCTCTCTCTCTCTCTCTCTCTTGTTTTCTTGATTTGGCACGATCTTGATGTATCGCGAGCTTTGCTATTATAGTTGGATCTTATGATGTTTCTCCCCCTCTACTCTCTTGTAATGGATTGAGTTTCCCATTTGAAGTTATCTTGTCGGATTGAGTCTTTAAGGATTTTAGAACACTTGATGTATGTCTTGCATGTGCTTATTTGTGGTGACAATGGGATATTCACGTGATCTACTTGATGTATGTTTTGGTGATGAACTTGCAGGTTCAGTGACCTTGTGAACTTATGCATAGGGGTTGGCACACGTTTTCATCTTGACTCTCCGGTAGAAACTTTGGGGCACTCTTTGAAGTTCTTTGTGTTGGTTGAATGGATGAATCTGAGATTGTGTGATGCATATCGTATAATCATACCCACGGATACTTGAGGTGACATTGGAGTATCTAGGTGACATTAGGGTTTTGGTTGATATGTGTCTTAAGGTGTTATTCTAGTACGAACTCTTGAATAGATCGATCCAAAAGAATAACTTTGAGGTGGTTTCGTACCCTACAATAATCTCTTCGTTTGTTCTCCGCTATTAGTGACTTTGGAGTGACTCTTTGTTGCATGTTGAGGGATACTTATATGATCCAATTATGTTATTATTGTTGTGAGAACTTGCACTAGTGAAATTATGAACCCTAGGCCTTGTTTCGAAGCATTGCAATACCGTTTACGCTCACTTTTACCACTTGTTGCCTTGCTGTTTTTTATATTTTCATATTACAAATACTCATATCTATCATCCATATTGCACTTTTATCACCATCTCTTTGCCGAACTAGTGCACCTACACAATTTACCATTGTATTGGGTGAGTTGGGGACACACGAGACTCTTTGTTATTTGGTTGCAGGGTTGCTTGAGAGATACCATCTTCATCCTACACCTCCATGGATTGATAAACCATAGGTCATCCACTTGAGGGAAATTTGCTACTGTCCTACAAACCTCTGCACTTGGAGGCCCAACAACGTCTACAAGAAGAAGGTTGCGTAGTAGACATCATATAGCATCTTTATAATCACCCAGTTATGTTGTGACGTTTGATAGCACACAAAGTGTTCCTCCAGTATTCGGGAGTTGCATAATCTCATAGTCATAGGAACATGTATAAGTCATGAAGAAAGCAATAGCAATAAACTAAACGATCAACTGCTAAGCTAACGGAATGGGTCAAGTCAATCACATCATTCTCTAATGATGTGATCCCGTTAATCAAATGACAACTCATGTCTACGGCTAGGAAACTTAACCATCTTTGATTCAACGAGCTAGTCAAGTAGAGGCATACTAGTGACACTCTGTTTGTCTATGTATTCACACATGTACTAAGTTTCCGGTTAATACAATTCTAGCATGAATAATAAACATTTATCATGATATAAGGAAATATAAATAACAACTTTATTATTGCCTCTAGGGCATATTTCCTTCATTCTCCCACTTGCACTAGAGTCAATAATCTAGATTACACAGTAATGATTCTAACGTCCATGGAGTCTTGGTGTAGATCATGTTTTGGTCGTGAGAGAGGCTTAGTCAATGGGTCTGCAACATTCAGATTCGTATGTATCTTGCAAATCTCTATGTCTCCCTCCTTGACTTGATCACGGATGGAATTGAAGCGTCTCTTGATGTGCTTGGTTCTCTTGTGAAATATGGATTCCTTTGCCAAGGCAATTGCACTAGTATTGTCACAAAAGATTTTCATTGGACCCGATGCACTAGGTATGACACCTAGATTGGATATGAACTCCTTCATACAGACTCCTTCATTTGCTGCTTCCGAAGCAGCTATGTACTCCGCTTCACACGTAGATCCCACCACGACACTTTGCTTAGAACTGCACCAACCTACAGCTCCACTGTTCAATATATATACGTATCCGATTTGTGACTTAGAGTCATCCGGATCAGTGTCAAAACTTGCATCGATGTAACCATTTACGACGAGCTCTTTGTCACCTCTATAAACGAGAAACATATCCTTAGTCCTTTTCAGGTATTTCAGGATGTTCTTGACCGCTGTCCAGTGATCCACTCCTGGATTACTTTGGTACCTCCTCGCTAAACTAATAGCAAGGCACACATCAGGTCTAGTACACAACATTTCATACATGATAGAACCTATGGCTGAAGCATAGGGAATGACTTTCATTTTCTCACTATCTTACTGCGTTGGTCGGGCATTGAGTCGACTCAACTTCACACCTTGTAACACGAGCACGAACCCTTTCTTTGCTTGATCCATTTTGAACTTCTTCAAAACTTTATCAAGGTATGTGCTTTGTGAAAGTCCAATTAAGCGTCTTGATCTATCTCTATAGATCTTGATGCCCAAAATATAAGCAGCTTCACCGAGGTCTTTCATTGAAAAACTCTTATTCAAGTATCCTTTTATGCTATCCAAGAATTCTATATCATTTCCAATCAACAATATGTCATCCACATATAATATTAGAAATGCTATAGAGCTCCCACTCACTTTCTTGTAAATACAGGCTTCTCCAAAAGTCTGTATAAAACCATATGCTTTGATCACACTATCAAAACGTTTATTCCAACTCCGAGATGCTTGCACCAGTCCATAGATGGATCGCTGGAGCTTGCACACTTTGTTAGCATCCTTTGGATTGATAAAACCTTCAGGTTGCATCATATACAACTCTTCTTCCAGAAATCCATTCAGGAATGCAGTCTTTACATCCATTTGCCAAATTTCATAATCATAAAATGCACCAATTGCTAACATGATTCGAACAGACTTAAGCATCGCTACGGGTGAGAAGGTCTCATCGTAGTCAACTCCTTGAACTTGTCAAAAACCTTTCGCAACAAGTCTAGCTTTGTAGATAGTAACATTACCATCAGCGTCAGTCTTCTTCTTGAAGATCCATTTATTCTTGATGGCTTGCCGATCATCAGGCAAGTCAACCAAAGTCCACACTTTGTTCTCATACATGGATCCCATCTCAGATTTCATGGCCTCAAGCCATTTCGCAGAATCTGGGCTCATCATCGCTTCCTCGTAGTTCGTAGGTTCGTCATGGTCAAGTAACATGACCTCTAGAACTGGATTACCGTACCACTCTGGTGCGGATCTTACTCTGGTTGACCTACGAGGTTCAGTAGTAACTTGATCTGAAGTTACATGATCATCATCATTAGCTTCCTCACTAATTGGTGTAGCAGTCACAGGAACTGATTTCTGTGATGAAGTTCCAATAAGGGAGCAGGTACAGTTACCTCATCAAGTTCTACTTTCCTCCCACTCACTTCTTTCGAGAGAAACTCCTTCTCTAGAAAGGATCCATTCTTAGCAATGTCTTGCCTTCGGATCTGTGATAGAAGGTGTACCCAACAGTCTCCTTTGGGTATCCTATGATGACACATTTCTCCGATTTGGGTTCGAGCTTATCAGGTTGAAGTTTTTTCACATAAGCATCGCAGCCCCGAACTTTAAGAAATGACAACTTGGGTTTCTTCCCAAACCACAGTTCATAAGATGTCGTCTCAACGGATTTAGATGGTGCCCTATTTAACGTGAATGCAACTGTCTCTAAAGCATAACCCCAAAATGATAGCGGTAAATCAGTAAGAGACATCATACATCACACCATATCTAATAAAGTACGATTACGACGTTCGGACACACCATTACACTGTGGTGTTCCGGGTGGCGTGAGTTGCGAAACTATTCCGCATTGTTTCAAATGAAGACCAAACTCGTAACTCAAATATTCTCCTCCACGATCAGATCGTAGAAACTTTATTTTCTTGTTACGATGATTTTCCACTTCACTCTGAAATTCTTTGAACTTTTCAAATGTTTTAGACTTATGTTTCATTAAGTAGATATACCCATATCTGCTCAAATCATCTGTGAAGGTCAGAAAATAACGATACCCGCCGCGAGTCCCAATATTCATCAGACCACATACATCAGTATGTATGATTTCCAACAAATCTGTTGTTCGCTCCATTGTTCCGGAGAAAGGAGTTTTAGTCATCTTGCCCATGAGGCATGGTTCGCAAGTACCAAGTGATTCATAATCAAGTGATTCCAAAAGTCCATTAGTATGGAGTTTCTTCATGCGCTTTACACCAATATGACCCAAACGACAGTGCCATAAATAAGTTGCACTAGCATTATCAACTCTGCATCTTTTGGCTTCAATATTATGAATATGCGTGTCACTACTATTGAGATTCAACAAAAATAGACCACTCTTCATGGTTGCATGACCATAAAAGATATTGCTCATATAAATAGAACAACCATTATTCTCGGATTTAAATGAATAACCGTCTCGCATCAAACAAGATCCAGATATAATGTTCATGCTCAACGCTGGCACCAAATAACAATTATTCGGGTCTAAAACTAATCCCGAAGGTAGATGTAGAGGTAGCGTGCCGACGGCGATCACATCGAGTTTGGAACCATTTCCCACGCGCATCGTCACCTCGTCCTTAGCCAATCTCCACTTAATCCGTAGTCCCTGTTTCGAGTTGCAAATATTAGCAACAGAACCAGTATCAAATACCCAGGCACTAC
The DNA here is from genome assembly GCA_021605145.1 of Aegilops bicornis. Taxonomy (NCBI): domain Eukaryota; kingdom Viridiplantae; phylum Streptophyta; class Magnoliopsida; order Poales; family Poaceae; genus Aegilops; species Aegilops bicornis. The sequence continues at coordinate 339,134,623 of CM038675.1, forward strand.
AACGAGCATTAGTAAGGTACACATCAATAACATGTGTATCACATATACCTTTGTTCACCTTGCCATCCTTCTTATCCGCCAAATACTTGGGGCAGTTCCGCTTCCAGTGACCAGTCCCTTTGCAGTAGAAGCACTCAGTCTCAGGTTTAGGTCCAGACTTGGGCTTCTTCACTTGAGCAACAACTTGCTTGCCGTTCTTCTTGAAGTTCCCCTTCTTCCCTTTACCCTTTTTATTGAAACTGGTGGTCTTGTTGACCATCAACACTTGATTCTCCTTCTTGATTTCTACCTCCGCAGCCTTTAGCATTGCGAAGAGCTCGGGAATTGTCTTATCCATCCCTTGCATGTTATAGTTCATCACGAAGCTTTTGTAGCTTGGTGGCAGTGATTGAAGAACTCTATCAATGACACTATCAACCGGAAGATTAACTCCCAAATTTGAGTCAAGTGATTATGATACCCGGACATTTTGAGTATATGCTCCTTTGGCGTAACTATTCTCCTCCATTTTGCAGCTATAGAACTTATTGGCGACTTCATATCTCTCAATCCGGGCATTTGCTTGAAATATTAACTTCAACACCTGGAACATCTCATATGCTCCATGACGTTCAAAACGTCGTTGAAGTCCCGGTTCTAAGCCGTAAAGGATGGCACTTGAACTATCGAGTAGTCATCGCTTTTCTACGCCAGTGTTCACAACGTCCGACGTTGCTCTGCAATGGTCTTGCACCTAGCGGTGCTTCCGGTGACGTAATTCTTCTATGCAGCAATGAGGATAATCCTCAAGTTATGGACCCAGTCCGTGTAGTTGCTACCATCATCTTTCAACTTAGCTTTCTCTAGAACGCATTAAAATTCAAAGGAGCGATGAGTACGGGCCATTGATCTACAACAACATAGACATGCAAAATATTATCAGGTACTAAGTTCATGATAAATTAAAGTTCAACTAATCATATTACTTAAGAACTCCCACTTAGATAGACATCCCTCTAATCATCTAAGTGATCACGTGATCCAAATCAACTAAACCATGTTCGATCATCCCGTGAGATGGAGTAGTTTTCAATGGTGAACATCACTATGTTGATCATATCTACTATATGATTCACGCTCGACCTTTCGGTCTCAGTGTTCCGAGGCCATATCTGCATATGCTAGGCTCGTCAAGTTTAACCCAAGTATTCTGCGTGTGCAAAACTGGCTTGCACCCGTTGTATGTGAACGTAGAGCTTATCACACCCGATCATCACGTGGTGTCTCGGCACGACGAACTTTCGCAATGGTGCATACTCAGGGAGAACACTTGTACCTTGAAATTTAGTGAGAGATCATCTTATAATGCTACTGCCAAACTAAGCAAAATAAGATGCATAAAGGATAAACATCACATGCAATCAATATAAGTGATATGATATGGACATCATCATCTTGTGCCTTTGATCTCCATCTTCAAAGCACCATCATGATCACCATCGTCACCGGCGTGACACCTTGATCTCCATCGAAGCATCATTGCCGTCTCGCCAACTATTGCTTCTACGACTATCGCTACCGCTTAGTGATACTGCCAGTTGCCGATAACTATTACAAAACATGATCATCTCATACAACAATTTATATATCATCACGTCTTGACCATATCACATCACATCATGCCCTGCAAAAACAAGTTAGACGTCCTCTACTTTCTTGTTGCAAGTTTTACGTGGCTGCTACGGGCTGAGCAAGAACCGTTCTTACCTACGCATCAAAACCACGATGATTTTTCGTCAAGTGTGTTGTTTTAACCTTCAAGAAGGACCGGGCGTAGCCACACTCGATTCAACTAAAGTTTGGAGAAACTGACACCCGCCAGCCACCTGTGTGCAAAGCACGTCGGTAGAACCAGTCTCAGGTAAGCGTACGCGTAATGTCGGTCCGGGCCGCTTCATCCAACAATACCGTCGAATCAAAGTATGACATGCTGGTAAGCAGTATGACTATTATCGTCCACAACTCTTTGTGTTCTACTCGTGCATATAACATCTACGCATAGACCTGGCTCGGATGCCACTGTTGGGGAACGTAGTAATTTCAAAACTTTTCCTACGCACACGCAAGATCCGTCTAGGTGATGCATAGCAACGAGAGGGGAGAGTGTTGTCCATGTACCCTCATAGACCGAAAGCGGAAGCTTTATGACAACGCGGTTGATGTAGTCGTACGTCTTCACGATCCGACTAATCCTAGTACCAAAAGTACGGCACCACCGCGATTTGCACACGTTCAGCTCGATGACGTCCCATGAACTCTAGATCTAGCTGAGTGTCGAGGGAGAGCTTCGTCAGCACGACGGCGTGATGACGGTGATGATGAAGTTACCGACGCAGGGCTTCGCCTAAGCACTACAACAATATGACCGAGGTGGAAATCTGTGGAGGGGGGCACCGCACATGGCTAAACAATCAACTTGTGTCTATGGGGTGCCCCCTCCCCCGTATATAAAGGAGTGGAGGAGGGGAGGGGAGGCCCTCTCTATGGCGCGTCCTAGGGGAGTCCTACTCCCACCGCGAGTAGGATTCCCCCCCTTCCCTTGTTGGAGTAGGAGAGGAAGGAAGGAGGAGAGAGGGAGAAAGAAAGGGGGGCCGGCCCCCTTCCCAATTCGGATTGGGCTTGGGGGGCGCGCCCCCACCTTGGCCGCCACCTCCTCTCTCCCACTAAGGCTCAATAAGGCCCATATACTCGCCGAGGGGTTCCGGTAACCTCCCGGTACTTCGGTAAATGCCCGGACTCACCCGGAACCCTTCCGATGTCCACACATAGCATTCCAATATATCGATATTTATGTCTTGACCATTAGAGACTCCTCGTCATGTTCGTGATCTCATCCGGGACTCCGAACAACCTTCGGTACATCAAAACACATAAACTCATAATGCCGATTGGGGGAGTCCTGGACTAGGGGGTGTCCGGATAGCCGAAGTATCATCTTTGGCCGGACTCCTAGACTATGAAGATACAAGATTGAAGACTTCGTCCCGTGTCCGGATGGGACTTTCCTTGGCGTGGAAGGCAAGCTTGGCGATGCGGATATGTAGATCTCCTACCATTGTAACCGACTACTGTAACCCTAACCCTATCCAGTGTCTATATAAACCGGAGGGCTTTAGTCCGTAGGACGAACAACAATCATACCATAGGCTAGCTTCTAGGGTTTTGCCTCTCTGATCTCGTGGTAGATCTACTCTTGTACTACCCATATCATCAATATTAATCAAGCAGGAGTAGGGTATTACCTCCATCGAGAGGGCCCGAACCTGGGTAAAAACATCATGTCCCTTGTCTCCTTTTACCATCCGCCTAGACGCACAGTTCGGGACCCCCTACCCAAGATCCGCCGGTTTTGACACCGATATTGGTGCTTTCATTGAGAGTTCCTCTATGTCGTCACCTATAGGCCCGATGGCTCCTTCGATCATCAACAACGACGCGGTCCAGGGTGAGACTTTTCTCCCGGACAGATCTTCGTATTCGGCGGCTTTGCACTGCGGGCCAATTCACTTGGCCATCCGGAGCAGATCGAAGCCACGCCCGCCATCAGGTCAGATATGGAAGCTTGAACTATACGGCTGATGTCCGCGGAGACTTGATCTTCGACGGATTCGAGCCACAGCCTAGCGCGCCGCACTGTCTCGATGGGTACGATCTAGCTCTGCCGCCGAACAGTGCCCTGGAGGCCGCACTAGTACCCGCTCCGACCCTTAATCCGGAGCCGGATTCGCCGATCGAGGACGGTTGGTTGGACACCGCCTCGGGGGCTCAAATCTCTATGGCGATCGAGCCGAACACCATCCCTGTCCTTTGTGAAGACCCTGACTCCAAGGTGCCGGACTCCTCGCCGGACTCTGAACCCTCCGCGCCCCGGACAATCGAATCCGACTGGGCGCCGGTCATGGAGTTCACTGCCGCAGACATCTTTCAGCACTCGCCCTTTGGCGACATCCTGAATTCACTAAAGTTTCTCTCTTTATCCGGAGAGCCCTGGCCGGATTACGGTCAGGAAGGTTGGGATGCGGACGACGAAGAAATTCAACGCCCACCCACCACCCACTTTGTAGCCACTGTCGATGATTTAACCGACATGCTCGACTTCGACTCGAAGACATCGACGGTATGGACGACGATGCGGAGGCGACCAAGACCAGCGCCTACAGGCACCTTTGGAAGGCCACCTCGTCATATGACATATACATGGTGGACATCCCAAAAGATGGGAATGGCGATGGAACGGCGGAGGATGACCCCTCCAAGAAACAACCCAAACGCCCGATGTCGTGGCGCCGTTCTAAATCCCGCCACAAGAAAAGCGGTGATTCCGCACGGAGACAATAACACCGGACGGTGCGAAGGCGACCCCCTCGGCAGGACTCAACGCAGGAGGAGGGAGAAGCAAGATCGCCTGACGGTCTGGCAGAAAGAGAGGTAGAGGGCGATAATTATGCGCCTCCCTCGAAGATGAGGCAAGCCTCGGCGATTTACAATTTGTCGTGCACGAGGATCCCGCGAACAGGAGCGCTTTCAAATGCAGGCTTATGGCCACGGCAAGCAGCCTCAAGAAAAGTAGCAACAGCTTAGAGCTGACCAAGACACGCTTAGGCGACAGATGGTGAAGTCCTTGCGGCCAAGAGTATGAACTCGAACATCCCTCCAAAAGCTACCCCAAACGCAGGCCGTTGCCTCGATCGAGGAGGAAGCACCCAAGTCACCGGCGACGACATGGCAGACCGGCCACCCGTGGTCATGACAGAGAAGCCTCTCGCCCTCCGCTCAAGCCGCACCTCGACGCTCAAAAAGTACCAAGGCACGGGAAAACGCACCGGACTTGCGAGATATATTGGAGGATAAGGCAAAACATACAAGATCGATCTACGGATCGCGTGGGCGCCCAACAACTCGGGATGATTACCGTCATGCCGGATACAGCAACTCCGGCCGGGCCGAACAAAATAGGCAAAGCTCATTTGAGCTGCGTCGTGATATAGCCCAATACAGAGGCGCCGCACACCCACTATGCTTCACAGATGTAGTAATGGATCATCAAATCCCTGAGGGCTTCAAACCCGTAAACATCGAATCATACGATGGTACCACAGATCCTGCGGTATGGATCGAGGACTATCTCCTCCATATCCACATGGCCCGCGGTGATGATCTACATGCCATCAAATACCTCCCACTCAAGCTTAAAGGACCAGCTCGGCATTGGCTCAACAGCTTGCCAGCAGAATCAATTGGTTGTTGGGAGGACATGGAAGCCGCATTCCTTGATAACTTCCAGGACACATATGTGCGACCACCAGACGCCGATGACCTTAGCCATATAATTCAGCAGCCAGAAGAATCGGCGGAACAATTACGGACACGGTTCCTAACAAAGAAAAATCAAATCGTTGACTGTCCGGATGCGGAGGCCCTTGCAGCCTTCAAACAGAACATCCACGACGAATGGCTCGCCCGGCACCTAGGACAGGAAAAGCCGAAATCCATGGCAGCCCTCACAACACTCATGACCCGCTTTTGTGCGGGAGAGGACAGCTGGCTAGCTTCGTAGTAACAACTTGACCAAAAACCACGGTAGTTCGGATACCAAGGACAGCAATGGCAGGTCGGCGTCGCAGCAAGAACAAAGCGCCGCGTGCGGCGACAATGATGAAGATCTGACGGTCAATGCGGATTCAGAGGCTCTAAAGCCGGTCAGCGGAAGAAGCCATTCAAAAGAAATACCAGGGCCCGTCCAACTTGGACCGAATACTCGATCGCTTGTGCGGATACATGGCACCCCGAAAAACCAGCCAACCACACCAACAGGGATTGTTGGGTGTTCAAACAAGCGAGCAAGTTAAGTGCCGAACTCAACGACAAGGGGCTGCATAGCGATGACGAGGAAGAGCCCCGGCCGCCGAACAATAGAGGACAGAAGGGCTTTCCCCCACAAGTGCGGACGGTGAACATGATACGCAACCCACATACCCAAAAGGGAGAGGAAGTGTGCGCTAAGGGACGTATATGCGATGGAGCCAGTCGCCCCAAAGTTGAACCCATGGTCTTCCTACCCGATCACCTTCGATCGAAGGGACCACCCCACTAGCATTCGTCATGGCGGTTTCGCCGCATTAGTTCTTGACCCAATTATTGACGGATTTCACCTCACCAGAGTCCTGATGGACGGCGGTAGCAGCCTGAACTCCGCTTTATCGGGGATACAAAGGCGCAAATGGGCATAGACCCTCAAGGATTAAACCCACAAAGACGACCTTTAAAGGCGTCATACCAGTGTAGAGGCCAATTGTACAGGCTCGGTTACACTCAAGTGGTCTTCGATCCCGGATAACTTCCGGCGAAGAGTTAATCTTCGACATAGTCCCGTTCATGGCGGCTATCACGCACTACTCGGACGAACCGCATTTGCAAAGTTCAATGCGGTGCCGCACTATGCATACCTCAAGCTCAAGATGCCAGGCCCTCGAGGAGTAATCACGGTCAATGGAAACACCGAACGCTCTCTCCGAACGGAGGAGCACACGGCGGCCCTCGCGGCGGAGGTGCAAAGCAGCCTCTCACAGCAATTCTCGAGTCCGGCCACTAAACGTCCGGACACTGTCAAGCGCGCCCGGAGTAACCTACAACAAGACCGCCTGGCACGATCCAAGCACGCGTAGCAATCCGGCCCCAACCCCAGCCCTCGCGAAACCGCGAAGCCAGTACTACGCGTACATAACTACGCTCTGGAGATACCATGGGCATAAGGGAAGGGCACGACCACGGCACGCCTGCACGCGGCTCAACCGCACTGTGGGCTCCCAATTGTGTCATTCTTTTCTTTCTTCTTTTTCTTACTTTCAGGACTCCGTTTTCAAGTCTGTCCGGCACTAGAATTGTCGAACTCATGATGCAACAGCCAGGGAAGCAGAAAGCTACGTCGAGTGTTCAGGTGGTCTCTACTACGAGCATTATACCTGTTTTACATACCATCCCGCAGCTTACCCCTGGAGGGGACATGTTAAATAGTCCCATCCTTTCTATATCTATATATATGTTCATTTCATGACATGTTGCACCCGTACACTTTGGTACTGCCAATACACCAGGGGCTTAAGTACCCCAAAATTATGGTGTGACAAGTCCGAACACTTTCACAAGTGCGGCACCCCGAACTTATAGCATTATATGCATCGGCTTCGAATCATGTCTTGGGTCAATAGTTGGGTTTGCCCGGCTCCTATGTTTTGGTACCTTACGTTCCGTTATATCGGCTAAGGTAGCACTAGGAGAACCACTGCGATTGTGCCCCGGTTGAGCTGGGTTGAGCACCTCAGTGGAGAAAGCTAAAAGTGACCGTCATGATAGGGCGAGAGCCGGTCGCTGTTCGAGAGGTTTTTTCGGGTCCCTAAAGACTTATGCCGCTTAGAGCGAGGAACCGGCATTGTCCGGCCAAGGCGTGGATAGCGCCCCGGTCGGTCTTCCGAATACTAGGGGCTTCGCCAAAATTTAAAATTATAGAATTCTATGGCTAAGTGAGAGTGTTCAAGCATTATAAGTCCGGTTGCCTTGTTCATTGCGTTGAGCGCCTCCCTCGATGGACCCAAGAATGGGAACAAGAGCGCTCAAGTTTATCCGAACACCCAAAGCACTCGTGGCATGGGGGCTGAAGCCAACGACTTGCCATCTCTCAAATTTGATAAATGGCCGCATGAAGGTAATATTTTAAATTAACAAGCGTTGCTTAAGCGCATATGAACAAGTTTTCAGCGTACAGGATAACAAATGCGAGTCTATTCAAAAATTACATCTTTGCGGCACTCATCCGCTTATCTGGCGGGCACCCTTCAGGATGCCCTCATAGTACATTTCGGGCGACGATGCTCCTTGCCCTTCGGTGGCCCGTCCGTCACAAGCTTCTCCACATTCAGCTTGCCCCGGTGCACTTTAGCACGGGCAAGGCCCGACAGGCACCTTCAATGCAGACGGAGCGCTGATGACTTCAATCCATGGACAAAGGCCCACCACCGCTGCACTAACCCGAAGTAGCTCCTGTGCATGGCTTCCAATGGCCATAGCCGAACTATGAGGCCCTTCATGGCATGTTCGGCGACCTTGTGGAGCTCGACCAGCTGCTTCAGCTGGTCGCTCAGAAACACCGGACGGTCGGCCTCGACATCGAGACGAGAACACCTTCTCCGTCGAGCTCCCCTCCTTGGCGCGGTAGAATGCGGCAGCATCAGACACACTACGGGGCAGATATGCGAACGCTCCTGGAGAGCTCCAGATTCGGGTAAGTACTAGATAATTGACTTTTACATTCTTGCTCTGCATAAAGAATGCCTTACCCGCCGCGATCTTCTTTATTGCCTCAATCTCCTGGAGGGCTTTTTGGGCCTCGGCCTTAGCAGCTTTGGCACTCTCAAGAGCCGAGGCAAGCTCGGACTCTCGGGTCTTCGAGTCACGCTCCAAACCCTCGTGTTTTTCCACGAGAGCCTGGAGCTCTTGCCGTACCACCGCCAGCTGCGTCTCCCCCTTCTCTCGCTCGGTGCGCTCCGCAGCCGCCTTTTTTTGGCCGCGGACACCGCCTCCTTCAGGGTCGCCACCTCGCTCATGGCCCCTGCAGTACCCATGTTACTCCTTTTATTTTTTGCAACCGAAACCTTTCTATAAGGTATTTCTTTAATAAGGTATTACTTACCTTCCTTGTCCTCGAGCTGCTTCTTGGCAAGGCCGAGCTCGTTCTCGAACGCCGAGGCTCTGCTTCAATGCATCGACCTCCATGATCGGTCGGGCAGAGGTCAGCAGCGCAGCCTTCATTCCCATATTGGCATACTTATGTTAGACTCCTGCGTATATCTTTTTAGATCCTTAGTCCGGCTTTTCTTTTTTGATCAAGACTAAGTCAAGAGTGAATCAAGTTGATCAACTCACAAAGCGTAAAAGATGTACCGAGAGGGATCAAGCGATCCCATGGTATGGTAAGCATTGTCCATTGCACTTTGTGTACTAACCCATGGTCTATGTGAGAGTTCTATGTGGGATTAGGTACATGTCCATGGGCTTGCGTCAAGAGGAAGATATCATACAACCCATGGAAAGGATGACATCAAGTAGTGATCATCATCAAGATTGTCATGTGCAAGTTCAAGTGTAGCATCACGAAGAGATTAAGTGCTTGAAGCTTGCCATCCATTGTGGTGTCAATGGACTTGTGAAGATGTGTCAAGAGTGGCTCACCCATAGTGGAGTATGGGGAGCAATCATCTAGTCTCCATCGACCCAACGCAATCAAGAAAGGTGGTCCATCTTGTGGAGGACAAGATCGTCATCATCTAGCTCAAGTGGATCATGTGCAAGACAAAGGTTTGCCCTTGATAGGTTTTCTATTTTACCGGTCTCATGGTGGTAGTTGGGAGACCGGGTTATAGGATCGATAGTTGTACTATCAAGGGGGGCTCTCAAGTGAGTAGCTTGATCGTATCGTTTGTCGAGAGCTCAAACCATTGCATCCTTGCATCATGTTTCTTGGTTCTTGTTTGGTTCTCGTTGTGAGTCTTAGAGCTTATGGTCATCTTGATGACAAGCTTGAGTTCATCGAAAACGGAGTTTGCATGCGTCTTCTATGATGTTTTCGGTGTTGGAGGTTTTACCGGTCTTATCCGAGGAAGGGTTCTCACCATTTTCTTTTGTGCCTTTTATCATTTGCTTATTATTGGTATTTCTATAAAGATTGTGTTAGCCCTTGTCGCTAGCTTTCCAACAAACTTGGTTTCGTCGAATTCGGAGTCCGAATGCAGAAGTTGTGGTAGTTTTGGTGTTCTGAAAAGGCTGCAGCGGTACTACCGCGGGTAGGAGCGGAAGTAATTTTTTACTACCGCCCTTGGGAGCGGTACTACCGCTCTTGGGAGCGGTACTACCGCTCTTGGGAGCGGTACTACCGCTTGGAGCAGTACTACCGCGGCTACTTCCGTGGCTACTTCCGCTCGGGACCAAAAACTCGTCACAAGTCCAGCGGTGGTAGGCACGGATGTAATTTTTTAGTACCGCTCGCAAGCAGTAGTACCGCTTCCCTTAGCAGTAGTACCGCTACCCCTTATGGTAGTACCGTGATGTCAAGCGGTACTACCGCTCGGTTTGGGCTGTGAGCATAACGGTTGGATTTTTGCCCACCTATAAAAGGGGTCTTCTTCCCCATTGAACCTTATCGTTTGAGCTCGTGTTCTTCCCCCATTGTTGACCTTCTTGAGCTTGCTAACTCTCAATCCCTCCATGGATTCTTGCTAGTTTTTGAGGGAAAAGAGAGGAGATCTAGATCCACATTTCCACCAATCACTTTCTCCTCTATGTGAGGGGAACCCCTTGGATCTAGATCTTGGAGTTCTTGGTGTTCTCCTTCTTGTTCTTCCTCTCATTTTCTTCCCTAGCATTAGTTGCTTCGGTGGGATTTGAGAGAGAAGGACTTGGGCACTCCGTGTGCCCTTGCCATTACATTTGGTGCATCGGTTTGAGTTCTCAACGGTGATACGTGGAAGTGAAGTTTGAGAAGCTTATTACTCTTGGGTGTTTGGGCACCCTAGAGCTTGTTCCTCTTGGGTGCTTGGGCGCCCTAGACGGTTGATGGTCCTATGGAGCTCAATCATTGTGGTGTAAAGCTCCGGCAAAGCATCGAGGTCTCCAATTTGGTTGTGGAGAGTGCCCTGAGCAATTTGTACGGCTTACGATGAACGCCCCAAGGGTTGCCAAAGTGTACGGGTTCGGTGACCGCCCCAAGGGCTTCCATTTGTACGGGTTTGGTGACCGCCCTCAAGGGTCCCTTAGTGGAATCACGACATATTGCATTGTGCGAGGGCGTGAGGAGATTACGGTGGCCCTAGTAGCTTCTTGGGGAGCACTGTGCCTCCACATCGCTCCAAACGGAGATTAGCATCCGCAAGGGTGTGAACTTCGGGATACATCGTCGTCTCCACGTGCCTTGGTCATCTCTTACCCGAGCCCTTTGCTTATGCACTTTACTTTGTGATAGCCATATTGTTCTTGTCATATATCTTGCTATCACATAGTTGCTTATCTTGCTTAGCATAAGTTGTTGGTGCACATAGGTGAGCCTAATTGTTGTAGGTTTTGTGCTTGACAAATTAACCGTTAGGTTTATTCCGCATTTGTTCAAGCCTAAACCGTAATTATTTTAAAACGCCTATTCACCCCCCCTCTAGGCGACATCCACGATCTTTCAATTGGTATCAGAGCCTCGTCTCTCTTTGTTAGGCTTAACTGCCTAGAGAGTAAAGATGTCGACTAGGGGATTAGGATTCTCTGACCCTCTTAGTTTCGATAGCACAAATTTTGATGTTTGGGTAATTCGCATGCTTAATCTCTTTAGAATCATGGACCCAAATTTAGAGCGAATTGTAGATATGAGTTTTTCTCCTCCAAAGGATCCCCAAAGATTATCTTTAGAGGATGAGAAAAACTCTTATCTCAATGCTCAAGCTTCTAATGTGCTTTTTGATGCTTTGAGCAATGTAGTTATATTTCAACTCATGCCGTTTCGAGATGCTCATGAGTTGTGGACGAAGCTTCAAGATAAATATGGTGTGTCCAAGATTTGTGGGGATGATTGTTCTCCCTCCACCTCCAGTCGTATAGTCTTCTCAACTTCTTCTACTTCACCTACATGTGGTTTGCCACAAGTTAATGATATGGTGAGTAGTGTTGGTCATTGCAATGATGATAGTATGCTTGTTGTGGATGATCCTTCATCACTATATTATTGCAATGCTCCTTCTTTGGGCTTTAACACTTCGAGCACTCCAAATGTTTCACATGCTTGTGTTGATAGTCCTTGCATATCATGTAGAAATTGCTTGACTAAATCTCATGATGATATGCTTGCTATGTCTTGTTGCCATGATAAAAATGCATCTATTTCCTTGAATTGTTGTGCTAACAATGTAGAGGAAAACCAACACTCCATGGAACAAGATGTGGTGTTTAATGGTGCCTCAAGGGATCCTACACCATCATCTATTGCTTTTGCCTTATGGCTAAGGCGTCAAAGGTATCTCCTACTTTGTACCCCAATATGTCTCTTGATGATGATGTTGATGCTAATGATGATGAGGATAATGATGAAGAGAATGATAATGTTGCCTCCTTAAAAACTAAGGGGAAATGATTTTTAAAGCTCTTCATAAAAATAAAATTGCTCGTTCCAACTTCATGGAAATAATGTCCATTGCCATTGATGGCAAGAAATACATTGAGGAGTTGGAATCTCATCTAGAGGAGCATGAGGTCACCATTGAGAAAATGGAAGCTCATGGGCGTGATTACATAAATGAGATCATGAGCTATCTCAAGCTCTTGAACATGAACAAACCACCTCCGAATCTCTTGAGGAGACTTTTGCTCCAGAATTATCTAGAGTGAGGGAATCTCATGATAGAACTCTTGAGGTGGCCAATGATTTCAAAACTAAAAATGCTAAGCTTGAAGTTGCTCATGCTAGACTCCTTGAGGACTTTGAGCACCTCGAAAATGGCTCAAGGGTCATCAAGGGTGAGCTCATCAAACTCACCGAGTCTCATGCTCAACTTGAAGCTTATTATTTAAAAGAGCTTGCTAAGTTGCCCCCTCCTATTGTTGTTAATGATGATGCTTGTGCTACTAACTCTATTACTTGTGAAGCATCCATTTTGAAGGAGAATGTTGAGCTACGGGCTCAACTTGAGTTGCTATCTAGCAATTATGGGAAATTGGAAGAAAGCCATGAAAAGCTCTCAAGCTCTCATGACGATCTTCTAGTATCCCATAATGTGCTAAAGATAGCTCATGAGGCCATGATTGCTAAGGTAACATCTAGTGAGCCTCATGTTGATACTAGCACCACTTCTAGTCAAAATACTATATTGCCATGTGCTAGTCCTTGTAATTCATCTACTTACAATGTTGGCACATCTTGTGATGAATTGCTTTCCTTGCCTTGTTGCTCTAACTATGAAGCTTATACTTCCTCTAGTACTTGTGTTGAGACTAACCATGTAGAGGAAATAAAATAGCTCAAGGCCCAAGTCACTTCTTTGAAGAAAGACTTGGAAAAGAGTCATGAAGGGAAATCCACACTCAACAATATCTTGAGTGTGCAAAAAAACCCCAATGACAAAGGTGGACTTGGATTCAACTCCAATAAGAAGAAGAAGAAGTCCAAGAGCAACAAGAAGAAGGGCCAAAAACAAGTCAAGAATTCGGCCAAGATTATTTGCTTCAAGTGCAAAATTGAAGGGCATCATGTTAGATATTGCCCATTGAAGAAGAATGCCATTGGTGACAAGCAACAAGGGAAGAGGCCACAAGTTCAATCTCATGCTCAACCTCAAGTTGAAGAAAGGCCACTTCCCAAGAATACTCAAGTTAATGCCTCTCTTGTTGAGAAATCAAGTGAGAAGAAAATGAAGAGTAGACGTTGCTACTTATGTCGTGAGAAAGGTCACCTCGCTTCTTCATGCACTAGTGGTAACTTATCCAACCCAATTATTATTGATGATATCTATTCTCTTGGGAAGGATAAGGTTGGCAATGTGTTTGCCAAGTTTGTTGGTACTCAAAGTGGTGTCAAGAAAAGAACCATTTGGGTTGCCAAGCCTATTGTGACTAACCTCTTAGGACCCAACTTGGTTGGGGACCAACAAGCTCAAACTTGATCAATAGGTGTTTTTGGAGGGCATTGGAGACTTGGCTACATTATGAAGAATTAAGGGACTTCATCATTCTTATTGTCTCAAGCCAAGTCAATTGGATTATCAAGTTTCTATCTTATATCCAATGTGCCTCCTTGCGATAACTTGTACTTAAATTGTTTACATTAGAAGTTACGTTCCCCATGCATGTGTTGGTTTTGTTCCTTGCATGTGTTTGTATATGTTGTGCTTCCAACTTGCTTATCTTGAGCAATCAAGTATGTGTGTGTTGGTTTGCACATCATGTACGTGTGTGTCGTGCGTTGAGCCTTTTTGCTTCTTGTGTGTATCCTAGTTGGCTCGTGTGAGAGATTAATGGAACATCCCATTTTGGGGGAGTGATGTGCTTTGTGCACCTCACAATCCTATAAATGTGTGTACATGAGGAATACCATCTAGTATTGATATTACAAGATTATCTAGTCGCTAGGTGATATATCTCTCATGAGAAATTCAAATTCTAAAAATTCCATTGATTATCTCGTGTTGGATCCTCTTATTGCCTCTTGTTAAGTTCTTATTGGTATCACATTATGGGGGAGTAATATGCTATGTGCATATTACAAGCCTAGAAAATGTGTACATTTGAGATAGTGCCTCCTAGAATTGATATTGTAAATTATCTTGTTCCTAGGTGGCATTATAGCTCTACAAGTTGCAATTTGCTTGTGTTTGGTGTGAAGATGATGTTGGATACCCTTGCTATCTACCACCGGGATATATTTCCAAATACTTCTTGTCTTTGACAATTGGTAGTCACTTATGTGTGGTAGAATTTATTGATCATCTTTACATTGGCTCTTATTTTTATTTGCCTTTTTCTCTTGCCAAGGTTTGTGTCTACTCCCGTTGTCTTCCCTACCACTTGTGGATCTTGTTTGTTTCTCGTTCTTGTCTAGTGTTTTTTAGATATAGTGAAAGTGGTGATCCCACCTTGTGCATTTTGTATTCAAATGCAAATCCTCTATAATGCACAACTCATGGGGGAGCTATCCTATTTTCTTTAGAACACTCTACTGGTGATCCTTATCAAGTGTGTTTTGGTGGAAGGCAAGCCATTTCTTTTTGGTACTTTGTGCCATCATGAAACTTTGTTGAGAGCTTGGTTTGTTTGGAACCATCCTCTCTTTGGGAGTTTGACATCTTTAGTTTAGTGTGTATCAATAGATATCTCATTCCTTGATGTATCTTTATGGATATCCTCCAAGTGATGTTTTATTCATTTGGTATCCTTTTCACTTGGCATTTCTTTGTCTTTTGGTTTCGGGTTTTGAAGTCTTGAGCATGCATGTTTTCTTCATGTATTTTATTTGGCATGCTTTCTTTCTTTGACTCAATATATGGGAGAAACTCCACCTAGTCTCAATTTGGATGAGATGTGCATGATATTCATTTTCATATCTATATGCACATATTTATGTGGAGTTTGTCCTATGTATTGGTGTTACTAACTATTTGGCCCCGATGAGTTTGGGTACCGTTTAGTTTGTGTTGTTCTTATAGGAACATTTGGAGATGCATTGGATGCTCGGCTCACTCACAAGGGAGGTGTTGTCACCATGTGCATATTGGAGTCAAGCTAGGATGATCAATGAACTACTATCTACCTTCAATTGGTATCTACTACATCCTTCCAATGGTATCTCGGTAATAAGTATCATCATCTACTACATGCACACATTACTTGCATCAACCTTGTGTAGGTTGTATCATGGCATGTATTTCATTCTTTCTTGTGATACTTGTTTCCTTTCTCAAAGCATCTCAACGATGATCTCATGTTGCTAGTTGTGATGTCTTTGATGTTCATTCTGTAGGAATTCATTTATATACAATAAGACCATATCTAGCCAAGTGCTATGCTTTCAAGCAAATATCTTATTGGTATATTTATGACTTCCTTGTGGATATCTTGTTCCTTCATGTTGTAACTATTTCGGGTGTACATCCCTCTTTGTAGATATATATCATCATGATTTTGTCTACCTAGAACCTTATACACTTGAGAGAAATTACATGTCTAGTTGATATCCTTTCTTTCACGTCCACCTTGTCTTTCTTATGTTATTTCTTTGGTGGCTCCGTGAAAGCTTTTGCCTTGAGCGTGCGTCCTCTATCGTTGCATCTTGATGCACTCTTGTGTGGTGAAGATTATTTTCCTCTTGCTTATCTTTACGAGGCTTTTGCCATCTTAATTGGTACCCCTCGTCTTGATGAGCCTCTCATCGTCTATCTTCACCACGGGTTGTCACAAGCATAGGTTCTCTATTTTCTTATTAGTAAGCTTGTGAACCCATTTGCTAGTTGTGTGTGAGAATGAAAGGCTTTGCACCATGTATCTCATTCATTCGAGACTATTTTGATGCTTATGCTCATCCGTATATTAGTCTTCTCATGTGCTTTGCCATGACTCACACACATCATTTTGGTTGAGCCTATTCTTAAGTTGCCTATTTTACTATGTTGCTCAACCATGTGCTTGTTGCAAGCGCTAGGCTTAGTTTCCTATATGCTCACTTGCACTTGTTGTAAGTTTCTATTGATTCTGGGGGAGCTATGATCCTATTTTGTGCACTTTGTATCCTAATACAAAAATTCTTGATGTGCACAAATCATGGGGAGCTTCTCTAGTTTCTTTAGAACACTCCTCTGCTCATATCATAATATCTTTATTCATGTGGCACGTAGGTCATTGGTCTAGTTGGTTCAATTGGTATATTTTGATAGCTTGCTTCAATTGGTATCTTTTGATTGCTTGATTGCTTGTTTGTCTCTTTGTTATGTCTTTGTGGCATATCACTCTTTTGCAATCTTGGTGCCTCAATATAGTTGGTCTTCCTCCAAGTATTACCTTTGGATATGTGTATGGCACTCCACTCTCTTGTTGAGAAATACACAACTTTTGGAGGAACACCTTTTATATTGGTCTTCTTAGCTTTTCGCCCATTTTGGCAATCGATGCCAATGGGGGAGAAGTTTCATAGAGTTTTGTGAAGAAGTCTTCAGAGTTTTCTCCTTGCTTTGGTTTTGTTCCTAAGCATTTGCATCTCATACACATGCATTATTGGTTGTTGCATTGCATGGTGATGCATAATTCCTTATATAAACTCTCTTGATAGTGATTGTCATCAATTACCAAAATGGGGAGATTGAAAGGACATGCGGTGCCCCCATGTGTGGTTTTGGTAATTGATGACATTCTCTATGGACTAATGGTTGCATTGAGTTATATTTGAAGGATTTGTCCATAGGCATTTCTTGAAGTCCATGTGTTGGTTTCAAGGAGTTTATGTGTTGACCAAGGTGCTATTAAGGAATTATCCAAAGATTGGTCATGTGAGTGTTGAGCTTATTGCAAGCATGTCTTGAAGAAGAAGATTGTGTGATCATTCATGTTTACCTTCAAGACATCATCCAAACTAAGAGAGTTGGAAAGATTCAAGGTTGATCAAGACTAAGTCAAGAGTGAATCAAGTTGATCAACTCACAAAGCGTAAAAGATGTACCGAGAGGGATCAAGCGATCCCATGGTATGGTAAGCATTGCCCATTGCACTTTGTGTACTAACCCATGGTCTATGTGAGAGTTCTATGTGGGGTTAGGTACATGTCCATGGGCTTGCGTCAAGAGGAAGATATCATACAACCCATGGAAAGGATGACATCAAGTAGTGATCGTCATCAAGATTGTCATGTGCAAGTTCAAGTGTAGCATCATGAAGAGATCAAGTGCTTTAAGCTTGCCATCCATTGTGGTGTCAATGGACTTGTGAAGATGTGTCAAGAGTGGCTCACCCATAGTGGAGTATGGGGGAGCAATCATCTAGTCTCCATCGACCCAACGCAATCAAGAAAGGTGGTCCATCTTGTGGAGGACAAGATCGTCATCATCTAGCTCAAGTGGATCATGTGCAAGACAAAGGTTTGCCCTTGATAGGTTTTCTATTTTACCGGTCTCATGGTGGTAGTTGGGAGACCGGGTTATAGGATCGATAGCTGTACTATCAAGGGGGGCTCTCAAGTGAGTAGCTTGATCGTATCGTTCGTCGAGAGCTCAAACCATTGCATCCTTGCATCATGTTTATTGGTTCTTGTTTGGTTCTCTTTGTGAGTCTTAGAGCTTATGGTCATCTTGATGACAAGCTTGAGTTCATCGAAAACGGAGTTTGCATGCGTCTTCTATGATGTTTTCGGTGTTGGAGGTTTTACCGGTCTTATCCGAGGAAGGGTTCTCACCATTTTCTTTTGGGCCTTTTCTCATTTGCTTATTATTGGTATTTCTATCAAGATTGTGTTAGCCCTTGTCGCTAGCTTTCCAACAAACTTGGTTTCACGAATTCGAGTCCGAATGCAGAAGTTGTGGTAGTTTTGGTGTTCTGAAAAGGCTGCAGCGGTACTACCACGGGTAGGAGCGGAAGTAATTTTTTACTACCGCTCTTGGGAGCGATACTACCGCTTGGAGCAGTACTACCGCGGCTACTTCCGTGGCTACTTCCGCTCGGGACCAAAAACTCGTCACAAGTCCAGCGGTGGTAGGCACGGATGTAATTTTTTAGTACCGCTTCCCTTAGCAGTAGTACCGCTACCCCTTGCGGTAGTACCGTGATGTCAAGCGGTACTACCGCTCGGTGCGGGCTGTGAGCATTACGGTTGGGTTTTTGCCCACCTATAAAAGGGGGTCTTCTTCCCCATTGAACCTTATCCTTTGAGCTCGTGTTCTTCCCCCATTGTTGACCTTCTTCGAGCTTGCTAACTCTCAATCCCTTCATGGATTATTGCTAGTTTCTGAGAGAAAAGAGAGAGGAGATCTAGATCCACATTTCCACCAATCACTTTCTCCTCTATGTGAGGGGAACCCCTTGGATCTAGATCTTGGAGTTCTTGGTGTTCTACTTCTTGTTCTTCCTCTCATTTTCTTCCCTAGCATTAGTTGCTTCGGTGGGATTTGAGAGAGAAGGACTTGGGCACTCCATGTGCCCTTGCCATTGCATTTGGTGCATCGGTTTGAGTTCTCCACGGTGATACGTGGAAGTGAAGTTTGAGAAGCTTATTACTCTTGGGTGTTTGGGCACCCTAGAGCTTGTTCCTCTTGGGTGCCTTGGCGCCCTAGATGGTTGGTGGTGTTCGGAGCTCAATCATTGTGGTGTAAAGCTCTGCAAGCCGCCGGGGTCTCCAATTAGGTTGTGGAGATCGCTTGAGCAATTTGATGGTACGGTGACCGCCCCAAGGGTTGCCAAAGTGTACGGGTTCGGTGACCACCCCAAGGGTTGCCATTTGTACGGGTTCGGTGACCGCCCTCAAGGATTCCTTACTGGAATCACGACATCTTGCATTGTGCGAGGCGTGAGGAGATTACGGTGGCCCTAGTGGCTTCTTGGGGAGCATTGTGCCTCCACACCGCTCCAAACGGAGATTAGCATCCGCAAGGGTGTGAACTTCGGGATACATCGTCGTCTCCACGTGCCTTGGTCATCTCTTACCCGAGCCCTTTACTTATGCACTTTACTTTGTGATAGCCATATTGTTCTTGTCATATATCTTGCTATCACATAGTTGCTTATCTTGCTTAGCATAAGTTGTTGGTGCACATAGGTGAGCCTAATTGTTGTAGGTTTTGTGCTTGACAAATTAACCGTTAGGTTTATTCCGCATTTGTTCAAGCCTAAACCGTAATTATTTTAAAACGCCTATTCACCCCCCCCTCTAGGCGACATCCACGATCTTTCACCAGGCCCCCCTTGGGGCACCACCTCGGCGTCGTCCGCAGCGTGAGGCGAGGAGGCGGCCGGAAGTGAAGTACTCTCCATTTCCGACGAACTCAGGGACCCGCTCGACGAAGCGGCGAACTCGCCCTTGGGCGGGCTGCATGATTGTTCGGCATTAGAGAACACTATGCAATGAAAAAACCATGGGTATCCAGACGCTTACGATCTCGCCAGGGGCTTGGCCCTTGTTGGCCACTCCTCCTCGTCGTTGTCGACGCTGGTGGAGAAGTCCGGAGGAAAGGTCCTTCCCTTCTTGGACCCTCCGGCCTCCCCAGTTGGGGCGGCCTTCCTTTTCCTCTCCTCCCTCGCTGGGGGAGAGGCTTCTTTTTCCTCCTCCTCGTTCTCAGGAGAAGATTCTGCTTCAGAATCTGACAAAGACTGGCGTCGGAGCTCCTTCGAGGTCCCGTGGCCTCCTTCTTGGCCTTCTTCTCCGGCACCACATGAGGTACCGGAGCCAGCAGCCTCCAATCCAAGGCGTCCGCTGGTCTTCGGCAAAGGGGCCAGACAAGTTAATCTGTCCGGACGTCTTCACCATCTGTTAAAGGTTAGGAGTTTTAGATCCCACATAGAGTCAATCTATGAAAAACAAGAGTCCCATAAAGGGTAAAATAACTTACCTCGCTGGCTTGACGCTGCGAGCTGAATCCGCGATCTTCGGTAGCGGATGTGGGAGCCTCGGCACCCTTGAACAACACCTTCCAGGCATCTTTGTACGTAGTGTCGAAGAGCCTTTTCAGAGTTGGGTGTTGTGCCGGATCGAACTCCCACAATTTGAAGGCCCGTTGTTGGCATGGGAGAATCCGGCGGATGGGCATCACCTGGATTACGTTGACAAGCCTGAGATTCTTGTCCACCAGGTTTCGGACGCATGTTTGGAGTCCGGATAGCTCGTCCGAATTCCCCCACGTCCGGCCCGTCTCTTTCCATGATGAGAGCCGTGTGGGAAGCCAGATCTGAATTCGGGGCCGCCGCCCATTTGGGGTCGGCATGCTCGGTGATATAGAACCACCCCGATTGCCACCCCTTTATTGTCTCCACAAAGGAGCCCTCGAGCCATAGGACTTTGGCCATCTTGCCAACCATGGCGCCTCAAGACTCCGCTTGACGGCCGCCCACTACCTTCGGCACGACATTGAAGATCTTCAGCCATAAGTCAAGTGGGGCTGGATGCAGAGGAAGGCCTCGCACACCTGACGATGAACGCCGAGATGTTGAGGATGAAATTGGGGCCGATCGTGGAAGTCCAGGCCGTAGTAGAACATGATCCCCGGACAAATGGGTGAAGTGGAAAACCTAGTCCGCAGAGGAAGTGGGGAGAAACACCACCCTCTCATGGGGCCTGGGGGTTGGAATGAGCTGCCATTCGTCGGGTAGCCGACACGCGATGTCGCCGGACAAGTATCCGGCCTCCCGCAGCTTTGTGATGTGCCCCTCCGTGACGGAGGAGGCCATCCACCTGCCTCCCGCTCCGGACATAGTTGGAGAAGGTTGAGGTGGGGTGTGCGGACTTGGGCGCTGGAGCTCGAGTGCGCGGAAATGGATGAGCAAAGGAGGAAGAAGGTGTAGGCGAAAAGGTGGATCCTTATCCCCTTATATGGACGGACGAAGCTATGCATCCCCCGCCAGCCTGGTAAAACTCGCTTATCTCCCAAGCGCCGTAATCAATGGCGCGGATGGGTTACCCACGTCCGTATTGATGAGAATCCCGGAATAAGGGGGCACGATCTATGCTTTGACAAGACGTGCCAAGGAAACCGCCTCGCTAAACGCGCTAAGGTGGAACAGTAAAAAATGATTCATATAAAGGCTTGGCCGTGGTGTGATGTCACGCCGCAGAATACGTCAGCAGATCTGTGCAAGAATTATTCTCTCTACGGTGGTATATGGAACTTGTTTTGCAGAGCCGGACACTATCCTGGTGTTCAAAACCTTCTATGAAGTATTCGGAGGAGGAACCCGCCTTGCAATGCCGAAGACAATATGCGCGCCGGACTCGTCGTCATTGAAGCCTGGTTCAGGGGCTCTTGAGGAGTCCTGGACTAGGGGGTGTCCGGATAGCGAACTATCATCTTTGGCCAGACTCCTAGACTATGAAGATACAAGATTGAAGACTTCGTCCCGTGTCCGGATTGGACTTTCCTTGGCGTGGAAGGCAAGCTTGGCGATGCGGATATGTAGATCTCCTACCATTGTAACCGACTCTGTGTAACCCTAACCCTATCTGGTGTCTATATAAACCGGAGGGCTTTAGTCCGTGGGGCTAACAACAATCATACCATAGGCTAGCTTCTAGGGTTTAGCCTCTCACGATCTCGTGGTAGATCTACTCTTGTACTACCCATATCATCAATATTAATCAAGCAGGAGTAGGGTATTACCTCCATCGAGAGGGCCCGAACCTGGGTAAAAACATCGTGTCCCTTGTCTCCTGTTACCATCCGCCTAGACGCACAGTTCGGGACCCCCTACCCGAGATCCGCTGGTTTTGATACCGACACCGATCGTCACAGAACGTTAAGCGTGCGGACGCTACGGGTTCGAGAACTATGTAGTCATGACCGAGACTCGTCTCCGGTCAATGGCCAATAGCGGAATCTGGATGCTCATATTGGTTCCTACATATTCTACGAAGATCTTTATCGGTTAAACCGCATAACAACATACGTTGTTCCCTTTGTCATCGGTATGTTACTTGCCCGAGATTCGATCGTCGGTATCTCAATACCTAGTTCAATCTTGTTACCCGTAAGTCTCTTTACTCGTTCCGTAATGCATCATCCCGCAACTAACTCATTAGTCACATTGCTTGCAAGGCTTATAGTGATGTGCATTACCGAGAGGGCCCAGAGATACCTCTTCGACAATCGGAGTGACAAATCCTAATCTCGATCTATGCCAACTCAACAAACACCATCGGAGACACCTGTAGAGCATCTTTATAATCACCCAGTCGTTGTGACGTTTGATAGCACACAAAGTGTTCCTTCGGTATTTGGGAGTTGCATAATCTCATAGTCATAGGAACATGTATAAGTCATGAAGAGAGCAATAGCAATAAACTAAACGATCAAGTGCTAAGCTAACGAAATGGTCAAGTCAATCACATCATTCTCTAATGATGTGATCCCGTTAATCAAATGACAACTCATGTCTATGGCGAGGAAACTTAACCATCTTTGATTCAACGCGCTAGTCAAGTAGAGGCATACTAGTGACACTCTGTTTGTCTATGTATTCACACATGTACTAAGTTTCTGGTTAATATAATTCTAGCATGAATAATAAACATTTACCATGATATAAGGAAATATAAATAACAACTTTATTATTGCCTCTAGGGCATATTTCCTTCACTCCCTACAATACTATATCAACACTCTTCTTACTTGGTTTCCTTCAGTTTTTTAATGTTGGTAGTTTACATCAAGATATTATATGAACTTAAGTTTTCTATTGATAATATCAAATAACTTGCACCAAAAATATTCTAGCATCTATGCTGCTTAAAAAGAACATAAGGTTTCATATTAGGACCAACCTAAACATATCACTCGTATTGTCATACATATTTCTCAGCAACACACGGACATTCACCTCGTAAGCTAAAATAAGGGCATCTTCAACGCCCGCTCTCAAACCGCACGCATATGTCCAGACTGCATTTTCTGAACCGCGGAAGTCATCCAACGCGGTCCTGTATCGGCCCGCAGCGTGGTCCGGATGCGTTTTCTCCTGCAAATTAGAGACAAAGGGGGGTTGCAGGACTCCGAACAACAGCCACGTAGGACTCCGACACCCCCGGCCCACCCAATCCCCCCCCCCCCCTCTCGATCCCATTTTCTTCCACAACGCCTCTTCTCCCCCTTGCTTTGCATCCGCACCCTCCACCTCCCCCGTCGTCCTGTATGTGTTCAGCTGCTACAGAGACATTGTCGGACGCCCGCAACCAGCATCGACGCGCCCTGGTCGCCTTTTACGACGGCGTTGTCCATAGTGGAGCCATTTGTACCCAGGTACACATTGCCCCCTTGTCGACGACCTATGGCGGACACCACACGCCGACAAGTTTGCCGTTGAGCTTATTTTTAAAGTTGTGTCGTTTTTTAGAGTACGAAAGATGGCGAGCTACTCGACCATGAAGGATGAGTTGTTGTGCGATGCGAGGTTGGCCGTATCCGTGAATTACGTAGGCGGGAGCAAAGGGGGGACCTTCTGGCAGCAAGTGCATGAACCGTTTCACGCACAAAAGCACATCGTGTCCTACGACATGTACATCATTCAACAACGCAATATGAGGTCGTTAAAGTATGCTGGTACGCTATCCAGACCGGCGTCACCAAGTTTTGTCAAGTGGTTCATCAGCTGGAGGCAAGGCGGCAGAGGAGATCGTAAGTTTTGCTTCTTGCTCAATTTGTTTAAACCATTCATTCACTCAATGTTAGTCTACACAATATGTAGCCCGCATGCACCGCCGTGATGTACCACAGGACAAAGGGACAGTCATTTACGTACACACAATGTTGAATGAAGCTGACCAAACAGATTCTCCTTCTAGTGCAATGCGAGAGCAATTATCCCGCGTGTCGGTTTTTGAAAAAAAAAACCTCTTAAGCGTAAATTCGCATCGCCCAAAAAAATGTGGTGCTTACGTAGCAGCAAGGCGACCAACACATATATATAGGCACCATTTATCTTCCATGCACGCTTTTCCTTCCTCTCTCGCCCGGGAAACAACGCCAGCAACGATCTTCCTTTTGCCGGTTCGCCTCATTCTCCATTTCTTCCCTTGCTCGTCGCCTCCGTCCCAACCTGAATTTTTTTCAAAACTATAACTTTTTGTGCAGCAAATTCGGAAACTATAGCACTAAATGCGAAAAAATCAAAACTATGACCCCATCGGCCTCGCGGTGGCCGAAGAGGTTGTTTTCGGCCCGGGTTTGGCCGAAAAGGACTTTTTCGTCCGTGCTTTGACCGAAGTAGGGCTCGGCTGGGCGAAGAGGTGGTGTTGGTGGCGGGCGGCCGAAAATCGAAGCTTCGCCCACGCGAGGCCGAAGTGGGCTCTTTTTCGCCCGGGCGGTGAAGAGCTCTTCGCCAAGAGTTGATCAAGAGTCGGGATAAGGCTCGCCAGCCGTCTCCTTCCTCTGGCTGCTCGCACTGCTTTCCTCCTCTCTCGCCGCTCTTCTCTGTAACCTCACAAGCCAGCGCCCGATCTCCACCATTTTGCACCCATTTTCACATCCAAGACATGAATAGATAGATCATACCATTCTCCAACAGCCTACGGTGTTTTTTTTGGGTATGGGATAGTTTCTTCTGCGTTTGGAGGGAGGCGTCATGGTGGGGTGGAGAAGGTGTGGTTGGGAAGGAGGTGGTGGTGAGGAGGAGCAGCAGCTGTGGACGAGGAGGTGCGGCTTGGGGGTGACCGAGCCGAGCCTCCGTCGTCGAGGCGGCGCTGCCGTTGTCCTGTGGTGCAAGTACTTCGCGAGGTGGCGGTGCCGTTGAGTGAAAGAGAGGAGCAAGAAGCTAGGGACACACGCTCAAGGTATAACCATGCCATCACAAATTTTCTCTGAATTGTATATTTTAATTAGTTTAGATAAGTCATATTGTGAAGTGCACGGTGTTAATATATTTGTGGAGGCATTTTAGTGCATAGTTAGTGTAACGGGTGAAAATGTCTGACGGGTAATATTAGTCTTTGTTGTGATTAATGAGAGGATGACAATGTCGGCGGTGAAAATGTACGAATCGATAAATCATTGTTTACTACGGTCTTTGGTAATGTTCGATATAATGAGTTGGGGGTTGATCTTGGCGAGTTTAAAATGGCGTCATGACACTAGCTGACCGGACAGATCGGACATTAGAGCGGTTGAAATCTTGGTTGACAACTAGTTTGATGCGGATCCTGAAGTATGTTACATCAAGATTCATGCATTGTGGACCAAATCTCGTAAAAATGTCAAGTGGGAGTTAATGCGGTAGATAGGAGCCAGCATTGGTTGTCCCTATTAAGACGCTGTCGAGACCAAGAATCCACCCATATGCACTTGTGCAACCTGTGCGAAGGAGGAGAATACCGTAGAACTCCACGGGGTATGAACCCGGCCAAGGCGGTGAAGTGGCTAACGAGATTGTTTTATCCGGGTCATGACCACAAGATGTGGATGCTAGCCAACCCGAGAAAGAGTCGGACTCACGTGCCACACAATGTTTGTGGTCCCGATCTTTGGGCAAGTAGCGGTCGATAATATTAGCTGGTTCAGGTTTCTTTGATGGGGATGAGGAAGGGGATGAAATGCGAGGGTGATGGAGGAAGAGGACGAGGATGGATTGGTGGAGGAACTGGATTACGAAAATTCGAGGATGAAGTTGAGGTACCGATTCATACGCATGGGAGCAGGACATATCCACCGGCCTTACGGTGAACGATGGCCATGAGACTCCATGGCAAAGATAATCTGAACCAAGTACAAATAGGGGCTATGTTTGATACAAAGAAAAAATTGAAGTATGCGGTGATAAAGTGGGCTATGTCTACGCAGAGGGTTTTCAAGACACACATATCAAGTCCAACAAACTATACCGTGAAATGTGTTGAAAAAGGTTGTCCAGGGAAGGTGCACGCGCACGCGTGCAAGCACGACATCCACTGGGTTGTGACCATTGTCATCCCACATAATTGTGTGAGGAAGAACTCTTTGGTGAAGCATCCGAACTGACTTCAAGTCTCATTGCGCAACTCATGTATCTTGAGATAGTAGAGAAGAAAGATATGGAAGCAAAACACATCCGGACAGCGGTGAAGGTCGGATGGAAGTATGTCATTCCTTATGGGAAGGCTTGGAGGGCTAAGCGAAGGCTATGGAGGAAAGGTTTGGGACGTTCTTCGACTCATATGATAATGTTGTCCGTCTCTGGGCATCTTGAAGGAGAGGAATCCTGGCACTTATGTGAACGCATACAACACATGAGGTTGCCGAGTATACCAGATTTCAAGGTGTTGAAACGAGTGTTCTTCTCGTTTGGTATGTGCATCGAAGCTTTCCGGCATTGTCCTCCTGCTCGCTTTGTGGATGGTACATTCTGACCGGTCGATATAGAGGGCAAATCGATCGCTATTGGTGTGGACGGGAACAATCAAATCATCCCACTTGCCATGGCATTTGTGGAGGGTGAGAACTTTCTCGGTGGGTATGGTTCTTCCGCCAAGTGAAAATTGCCATCGTGAAGGACCGACCAAGCGTGTGTGTCATTCATGATAGACATGCCGGTATATTGAAGGCCGTGAAGACACTTCGTAATCCAACAGATGACGAACGAACACCTTGGAGGGACTTGCAGAGCCGGTGGTGCATGCGCCATCTTGGGGCTAATTTTTTCTCACAGTTCAAGAACAAGCGATTGATGAACTTGTTCAAAAAATTATGCAAGCAGAGCCAGCAGTGCAAATACGAATTTATTTGGTCAAAACTAGATGAGTTTACTAAGAAGCAGGTCCGTGCGAGGAAGAAAATGGAAGAAGATCAAGTTAAATTAGCAACACTCATCGCGGAGCTAGAGGAGCCAGAGGGTCTTTGTGACTTGCTGTGAATTGACCCTCCTAATACTACGAGAAAGAAGGGAAGGGCAATAAAGAATTTTACGAGTGGATAGAGAAAGAGCCTCCAGTGAATTGGTCTTTGCTGCATGACACACATGGCGCTAGGTATGGCCACATGACAACCAATCTTGCAGAGGTGTATAACTTTGTGCCGAGAGGAACAGAGCATTGCCACTCACAGCTATTGTGGAGGCTGTATTCCATGGCACTTTGAGATATTTGAGAGAAAGGCACGAGTTAGCCTGAAGCATATTGAAGATAATCAGAACACACCTTATTGTAGCCGTGTCATGGAATACATGGCAAAGAAGATAGAGAAAGCAAAGAAGCACACCGTCGGACTCATAGGGAATCAAGAAAGGAGGTATGAGGTTCAGCTTCCTACCGATGGTTTTGGTTCGGAAATGAGGTGAAGACACACGAGGTAAAAATTGGAACGGAATTTTATCCAACGTGTGAGTGTACATGCAACAAACCGAAGTTGTTGCACCTACCTTGCTCTCATGTGTTGGCTGCACGTGGCGAGATTGAGTTGGATGCTATCTCCTTCGTGTCCCCATACTATTTAAAAGAGGCGGTGCTCAACACCGGACAAAGCGAGATAACAGGGTTTAGAGTCGTCGGCAATTTCAACAAGGTAAACGACGGTGAGAGAGTATATATCCGCATCCAGACCTTGGCGAACAAATAGGGGCAGACGGAAGGCCCGTCGCATCCGGAACGATATGGACGGTCTGAAGCTGGTGGAGCAACCAGCAATGTTTGTTATGCGCGGCTTATGGGCATAGGATGAAATATTGTCCCGACCTGAACAAAGATGGTGCTTCCGCAAGATCGACGAGTGCTGCCACATCGACGGCTGCGACAACAAGAGGAAGAGGCGGACATGGTCGTGGCGGTCGAGGCGAAGGGGCGGACGAGGAAGAAATAACTCACAAGCTATATAATGTGTCGTAGTGGGTTTTAATATGTCGAGGACTATGTTTTAATTTGTAATATGTCGGGACTATGTTTTAATTTGTAATATGTCGTGACTATGTTTTAATTTGTAATATGTCGGGACTATGTTTTAATTTGTAATATGTCGGGACTATGTTTTAATTTGTAATATGTCGGGACTATGTTTTAATTTGTAATATGTCGTGACTATGTTTTAATTTGTAATATGTCGGGACTATGTTTTAATTTGTAAATCCTCATGGACTATGTTTTAATTTGTAATATGTCGATTTATGTTTTTATTTGCACCTGAGATTTGTTGTTTGAATTGCAGATATGTCTTTGTATCCGTTGCTTAATGGCAACATCGATAGAAAGCACCGGGGCGCCCTATTGGAAGCGGGCAACAACTTAGACGTGTTGGTCACTCGTACCCCAAAGACTAACCGGCTGATACATGATTCATGGGTTGATAGGTATGTGTGCATATAATGGAGTCCATATAATGACTTACTATGTTTTACATACTTTTCATAGCCGCTAACAATCTTTTTATTTTGTAGGTTAAGTTGGGCTGGACTTCTACCCTTGGCACGGCTGGTTCAGGTACATTGGATGAGTGGATTGATGGTCCGGACTTAGATGAGGCAGGTGAACGGTCTTGATTACACAAGAGGCAAGTGAACGTTTCTCTTCACGACAAGTCACTCCTTACCGCTTAGTAGATAGATGGAGGCCAGAGACACATACGTTTCACTTTCCATGGGGAGAGATGGCGCCTACTTTACAGGATGTGTCGTACTTGTTGGGATTACCTCTCGCCGGTGCTGCCATAGGTCCCTTAGAGGCGTAATCGTGGTGGCAAACAACGATGCAGAGACCGTTTTTTGGCTGCGGTCCCATTGCTAGGGCCATAGACAACGATCCTCATGGACCTCTTTTTAGATGGTTGAGCCAGTTTCAGGTAACCATCACGGCCACTTAAACAAATGTTGTTTTTAGTTGCCCGATTTTCATACAATTATTACGTTTCTATGTAGATTGTCTCGTTAGGACATCCCGATGTTGAGTTGTCGGAGGCATGATTGACCGGTCCCTAGAGGCATATATTCTTTGGCTGTTCGGCAAGACGATGTTTACGGAGAACCACGTGACCACTGTCGATGCACGACTCATAGGTATTGCACGAGAGATAGCTGACGCACGTTGCCCCGCGGATATTCTACAGAGGAGTTTTGGTTCTGCATTGTGTTAGCGGCCACGTCTGAGAGGCCTGTGCAAAGCTTGCTTGTTGAAGTCTAGAAAATCTGGTGTTGTTGGATGTCCATTATTGTTGCAGCTCTGGTCATACGAGAGATTCCCTATTGGACGACCCTATGTCTACATTGACAGTACAGGCGCGAGAGGAGGTTTCCGCTTTAATGCGGCGCTTTCAGAGGGGAGAAACTATCCCACCGCGAGAGGGCGTCTCATGGTTGAGGCGTCTCGATGACAAGCTACGCGGGATTTACGCTGTTACGTGTAGACGGTCTTCGGATGTTGCACTTCCTCCTCCAAAGACATCGTCCGCCACGTCCCTCTCAGACGGCATTCGTAACCACGACCCTCGTGCAACGTTCACAACCACGACCTTACATGCACCGTGCGTAACCTCATCCTTCACAGCTGTGGGAGCTCTTCTGGCATGAGCCACCTCCTTCACAGCCAGGGAGCTCTTCCTCGAATGAGCCACCTCCTTTACAGCCGGGGAGCTCTTCATCGGCATGAGCCACCTCCTTGAGCCAGGGAGCTCTTATCGGCATCGGCCAGATGGAACTAGGTAACCCTACTCACTACATTCTTTTGAGCAGTAGTAATGTCGTTCATGCATTTGTATCAATTTTACAAGTTTTTTACTTTACCGCAGCGGCAACCTGTCGCATAACCGTTCATGCATTCAGAGCAGTCACCCATCCTTAGTGGTGGTCTTGATTACTTTGAGGGCGACCGCGAGGATGATGACCATGCTACAAACATTTATGGCTTCTCGCAGACGGTGTTACACACTCCACCACCACCACCGACGCAGGAGACATGCACTGCGATGCATTTGAGGTTAACTATGGTCGTGGTTATCGCGAGCCTCGTCCACCGCCTCGGCGCTTATCGCCTTCCGTCCTCGCCTCGAGGAAGACCCAGACTTCGTCGCCGTCCCCGCAGTGATATGCTTATTATCTATGTATGACTCATTATCTATGTTAGTTTCAGACTATTCGCATATGCTTATTATCTATGTATGACTCATTATCTATGTTACTATCGCACTTCCTTCTATCTGAACAGGAGACATATATTGTTTTATGTATGCGAGAGACATATTACTATTAATTCGCATTCTTATTCCAGTTACATTTCCAAATAGATTACAACCGATAATTAAGATACAAGTACATCTGAATTAAACGGTGCGGCTGAACTTGTGCAATACATCTTACATACTACAAAATGAAATTCAGATAGAACATAATGCCCTACAATAATACAATACAAACTGGAATACATATTACATACTACATGAAGTCATCATCGTCATCCTCCGTTGATGCAGCCCTCTTGCCCTTCGACGATGCGCGGTCCTCTTGCCCTCCGTCGATGCGTAACTCTTGCCCTTGCTGGATGCGTAACTCTTGCCCTTCGAGGATGCGTAAGTCTTGCCTTTGGACGATGCATAACTCTTGCCCTTCGACGATGCGTAACCCGGAAGCGGGCGGCATGAAGATATCTTCGCCGTCCTCGCTCTCCTCAGTCCATAAAATGTATTCTTTGCTGCAGTCCTTCCGAAAGTTTCACTCTTGGCTCCACTACCTTCTTCCACCTTTCATGCAACCTAAGAAGTTCTTGACGTACCTCCTCATAGGTCCTTTCGGGCCACAGGACCTACGTAATTGGTGAGTCAACTCATTCATTATGGTGTCACTACGGTGAGTTCGTCCCATGGAACTATCCTATTGTCCATCCTGAAATCGGTAACTAGACTCGAAGAGTGCTGCTCATCCTGTGGTGAAAACTACGATCGAATGGATAATGGGACATCTCGACTACACTACATCGAATGCTTATCCACCTTCGCTGAAGGGGTTTTATAGATCTGAGAGGAGAAAATAAAGGCGGGAAAGAGTTGGCGGAAACGGGTGGCGGGAACATATGGCGGGGAAGGGGTTGGCGGGGAAGCGGGTGGCGGGAAGGGGTGGCGGGAACATTTCGGCCTGAGCCATGCAACTTGGCCTACATGAGATCAAGTAGTACTTTTCGGTCTAGACTTGACCAAAAGTCTATTTCGCCTAGCTTTGGCCGAAAAGCTCTACCGCCTAATGATGGCGAAAACTCCTACCGCCTAGCTTTGGCCGAAGCCCTACTTCGGCCTAGCTTTGGCCGAAAAGCCCTACTTCGGCCTAGCTTTGGCCGAAAAGCCCTACTTGGGCCTAGCTTTGGCCGAAAAGCCCTACTTCGGCCTAAAGATGGCCGAAAACTCCTACTTCGGCCAGAAGATGGCCGACGGGCTACTAGTTTTGGTTTTTTTGCATTACGTCATATAGTTTCCGAAAATGCTATAAAATATATCACAGTTTTGAAAAAAATTCTCCCAACCTCCTATGCACAAACGACCGGCGAGACATACAAACCGAGCAGAGCGATCGGCCGTCGCCGTGATCCACTCCGGCCAAATCCAATTTGCAGGTACGCGTTGCGAATAGATATGCATCAAGCTCTTGCATCAGTTTTTGACATATCTCCATGCATGCAACCTCGCAAGATGTAATCGATGTCGCAAGCAATCTTCAAGAACGTTTTTTTTTTTTTGAAACAAGCAAGAACGGTTTTGGAACGCAGAGCATGCAGTTTAAGGTTGCCGGTTGGTCATGAATCAAATAAATAAACTTGTTTGTGTTTTCTTTTTTTCTTTTGTTTTGCGGGTGGTTTGTGTTTTCTTTCAGATCTTCTGGTCGAATCATTGAATGTTCAACTAGAGCGAAAAATCATTTTTGTCAACCACAATTCCACAAATGACCTAATAATAGGCTCCCCTCTTCTAAATATAAGCGCCATGCCTACGAAGATCGACACATGCATCACGTTCGCACGTTGTTCTGCTCTGCAGGGCAGTCCCTATATTTCGCAGCACCTCGTCAGCCACACAATCACCCAGAGGAGTTACTAACCAAGAAGGAAGGAGAAAAAGAGGAGACCTAACAACAAATTAACTAGGAGACTGATTTGATTGATGGAGGACAAGAAGAAGGACCTGCTACGGCGGCTGACCATCATCTCCATCCCGTTCGTGTTCGTGGCGATCCCGTCCATCGTCATCTTCGTGGGCATGCTGTCCCCGCACGCGCCGGGGCCCAAGGTGGCGGTGGCATCGCCGGAGCAGAACCACACGGTGGGGATGCTGAGCACCATGACCGGCGGGCAGATGATCCTGAGCTGCCGCGCCGCCTTCGCGGGCAACTGGGAGTACTTCCACTACTTCATCCTGGACCCCTACAAGCCGCAGCACGCCTTCTTCCAGCCCCAGACCGACCACTACGCCATCCTCTGCAAGTGGGGCTACATGGGCAACTTCCTCCAGGACGTGGTCGTCTTCAACAGCAGCGAGCCCTACGCCAAGCTCTGCGCCGTCAACGCCGGCGGGTGCCGCTACCTGTTCCAGGATGGCCAGATGTTCCTCGTCACCGGGAGGCACGCCACCAAGGCGGCGCCGTGGCAGCACCGGGACAAGAAGCTCGTCGGAGACCTGCTGCTCAGAGACTGCAAGCACATCCTCGGCATCTTCCCCACCATGTGCCACTACACGAAACACGACCACCAGTACGTCGGCAAGATCATCGGCCGGTGGAGCTGGTGGTTCAACTACTAGCCAAATCGGCTGGCCATTACCGCTAGTTGGTTAAGAGTTTAGCTTAGAGATGTAACATCAATATATTTTACAGTGGTCATGTCCAAGAAATGCTGTCAGATTGACAAAGCAATCAGGGTTCAGGATACCCATTTCTTGGAATCGGGTCAACTTGTATATATTAGCAGTGATCATATCCCTACTCCATACATATATCAGAGTGTCGTGGTACAACGAAAAACTGTATGCCAGGCATCATATGCTGCTAAGTAAGATGAGGGGGCGGGGCTTACGGAGTGTGATCTTACCAACAAATGAAAAAAAAATGATGCAGGAAGCACAGGGTGCGATTACAATGGTGGGTAGAAGTATGATGATACAGAGAAGCCTAGGAAGAGGAGGCCTCCAATGGTGGCTACGGTGCCTTGCGATATCCTCGACGCAAGCATACTGCCGCCCACCACTGCGAATGATGTGCAGATGGTGTGCCCCAAGGTTGCTCCAATGGCAACACCTACAGCATTCTTGTGCGTAGCCAGCTGCATTTTGAAACATGCTACCGGTTAAAATGGATTTTTGGTTGACCACAGACAAATTGAGAATTTGATTGCTTAAGGGAAATAAGTCATACCGCAATTGTGGCTATCTGACTTCGGTCGCCCCACTCAGCTAGGAAGGTCAACACAAATGACTGAATCATAAAAAAGAAGTCATACATCAAGCCGTTGATAGACATCACACTCATTGCAGCGTCACTGAAGGTATATTTTATCAAGCATTGTATATGCACAGTTGGCGTGAACAGAAATATACTATGCAAGACAAAAAAGGGAGTTGTAAAATTTCTCAATCCTATATAATTACATCTCAAATGAGATGTAGAAAACATAGTTATCAAGAAAGAATCATTAAATCATAAATGAGAAAAGGACGGGAAATGTACCTCCAAGAAAATAGGAGTACATAACCTCGAGAAGACACGTCTAAATGTTGATTTCCCTTGACCTGCTTCCAGCTTTTCCTGTACCTGCATATTTCAAGCGATCAAAAATTATAAGGTGTTTAAATTAGCACACCAAAAGAATTAAAAGAACAGGATCGAGCCAGCAGGGATGCATGATACACATATCCAGTTGATGCTAAAACCGCTATTGACACAAAAGGAAGAGTGTATCTACATGAATTAGGGCCTGTTCTGAAGTCCTCCAGCTCCACGCTTCATAATCTGAATGTGCAGAGCTGAGCCAAACGTTTTAGCTCCAGGAAGCTAGCTTCGAGAAGCCCTTGTCGATCCTAGTGTAAATCTGAAGGAGTTTGAGAAGCTAGGGAATCACAGCTTCAGAAATCCATCGAAGCTTGGAGTTGGCTGAAATTACAAGGGCTGCCACCGCCAAGTGAAGAAAACGCTTCGTTTCATATCTCTCCTCCCGTTTCTCATCGTGGAAGCACGCTCAGCAGGTCTGTCCTTTCATTTTGGGCCGCATGCAGCCCATTTGACGATCTCCATCCAGCCCAACATGGCACTACAGCCGCGGGAAGCCCAAGATGGCGATGGAGAAGCTGTTTTCGGTGCAGAACAGACGTGAATTGCTGCGTGGAGCGAGAAGCTAGGCTGAGAAGCTGGATTTTTGGAGTTGGGAGAGTTGGGAGGACTTCAGAACATGCCCTTAATGTTTATGCTTCAGCAGTCTGATTCAGTATTTTGAGAAATTGAATCGCAGCCCAGACAGATGTTTTATGATTAGCAGTTTATGTGGTAAACAAACAACACTAAGCTAATTCTCAGCTGTAGAGGTGAAGAGCCATGTAAGAAAATGCACATACTTCTTCTATTTCCTTGTTCTGTGATGCCCTAGAATCTGATCTCCAAGCAATGTAAAGCAGTCGCAGCCCAAAGAACGCGTAAAGGACTGAAGCACAAAAACAAAAGGAGGATGTTAGGTATTAGACAAACTGGTGAATTAACTGTATGCTAGTGCTATAAAATTCGCAAACATGCATATTTCACGAAATACCTTACTTGAGATTTAAAGAACATATATGTGTAATCAACAATGCATTATAAGCATGATAAGACCGATGGAAGCTCCTTAGTACAATTTTTCAATCCCGGTTTGCCAAACTCATGTGAAGTTGGTGTCGTCGAATCTCCTTAGATGTATCACTAATTTTGCACTAGGCCTTCCATGAAAAAGGCGAAGAAGAGTTTAGTCCACAGTTGTGCACAAGTTCGTGAACCCAGTTTTAAGCCTCACTAGCACTTGCACCATTTCCATGGTAACTAAATGTGCTTCTTTCTTTTTGCCAACACTTATTTCCCGATAGCTAGATTTTGAATTTGTTTGCACTGTTAGGAGAACACAGTCCATAAGGAGATCTATTTATATACTGACATTATAGTTTGAATGTTGTGATTTGGTTTTGACACTGCTCGGTGCTCGCTGGGCACCTATGGTTTACTAGACATAAGATCTTGGTTAAAGATAAGCTGATCTATCAGTCTCACGCTACAGGCGTGCATCTTCTTACAGAAATGGCAACCATTGTGGAAGGGCCGAAGGGGTGAGTCAGCGGACTAAAGGAAAATGGCTGATGTAGTGTAAGGGGGATCCTTTTCTGTGGTTTTGAGTGTGACTGAGTGGGCCATGGAGCGGTGCATTCCTGGTTTCTGCTTTGCTCCATTTCGTAACTTAAACTGGCAATCCCAGCATAGCTCTCTATATGTCTTGCTGTCTGAACTCTTACACATAAGTAAACTAAAGATAGAAGAAAACCGGAAGATTGTTGCTTATGCAACTTTCCTATTCTAATTTAGAGGCTCGCTTGGGTTCCGGGAGAAATAAATGAACACGTAACTGGGGGAAGGCACTTATCTATAATTACAATATTACAGGAATTTGCACAGCTTGTATTTATACAGAAGCACTAATTCTGAAGGATTCTAGCAAATGCAGGTGCAAGTATCAAGCCTTTGAAATTCTATCTGCTAATATGTTAAAACTGAACCATTTGGTTTTTGGACAATGTTGGCCATCTAATGCATATTTCAGGTACTTGCAGAGATCAATATTTAGCAAGTTGATGTTAAAACGTATATCAATGCTTTTGGAACAGTTTATGGTCATATTGTGCCATTTCATTTGATGATTTGACCAATATTCTCCAACGTCCAGGATGTCCATGGACAACAATATAAATCTACTACTCCTAAAACCTCAGACCAGCTTGAACAATCAATGGACATCATGCAAACAATCAGATAAGTCAATACCAGTTGCTGCGCTGTTAGTGTGCTTCCTCGATATCAAGTTCGGAACGATCCTGCCAAGCCCAGTTGATAGTACCTAAAACAGCACAGAACGCAGCAGGAGTAATTAACACTAAACTGCGATCCTATTCTGCCAAACAAACAGATGCTGCGGTTTCACATACCGTCATGACAACCAGCGCCGACAGCGCCCCAGAGAGCACCGTCGACTTGGGGTGCCGCATCGCCATGAGAGCCGCAATGATGAACGTCTCGTCGCCAATCTTTACCCAGCAAGGCATGAACACACAGCACCCAGTAATAAGAACATAAACAGTAGGCAGGACAGCAAATTCAGAAACACTGGAGTGGTAGCATTTCTGCATTTGTATCCGAGAAATGGCAGGTCACCTCGCTGACGAGGATCATGGAGAGACTGGCGAAGAAGGCGTCGAAGAGGCCCAGCTCGGACTCCTGCTCGACGCCGGCGTCGCCTCCGCCGCCGATGACGCCGCGCGCCGTGTGGACGAACATCTGGGAAGCAACAGAACAGGCAGGGGAGGCCTCTGTGTGAGACCAACAACAAGTGAGCTCCCAAAACCAGGGCGCAGCGCGTGCGGTGTCAACTGACCTTGGTGCGGCGGTCGAGGCGGCGCGTGGTGGTGGCGTTGCCGGCGGCGGCATCGTGCGCACCCTGAAACTGGAGAGAGGAAAACAAAATCAGGCACGCGCCCGGAGTCGGAGGGGGGCTCGGCAGCCTGCAAACGGGGAAGAGGCGACGCCCGCGGGGGGTGGGTGAGGACCGAAGGGCGAGGGGCGCTGACCTGGTCCCCAGCGGCGGAGGCGGCGAAGGGGGCGGAGACGGCGAGGGCGAGGAGGAGGAGGGTGAGGGCGCGCCGAGGCATCGAGGCGGGCGGATCGAGTGGGTGGGGTGGGGGGTTGAGCGAGGGGAGGGGACGGCGGCGAGAGGCCGGGATCTCGGTCTCGGCCTCTCTCGGGGTCGGGGCGGCGTGGGGGGTGGAGTGGACCGGCCACGGACGGGCCCAGTGCTCGAAAATATTAGCTGGCCGCTCCGCTCCGTGCTCTCTCTTGCCCCCTGCCGTGTCACCGACGCGTCGTCCCGTGCCGATTCGCGCGCTCACCCACCGCCCCGCCCTTGTCACGCAACGCTGGAACGCGTGAGCTCCCATCCTCGCGTAGGTGGATCGCGTACTAGTACAACTTTTTCTTCTTCTTCTTAGCCCAACTCCACGCACGACCCCAAACAGACGTCCGTTTTGTCCGGATTCTATCCGTTTGGGTGAGGATTGCACAGATCCGGCTGTCCCGGATCACGATGGCCGTCAGCCGCAGACGCCGCATCCATTTGCCCCATCCCGTCTGTCGCGTACACTTTAAAAACTAAAGCAACATTTCAAAGCCAAGCCCTAGTTCAGGGCGGCGGCCCCGTTCATCACGCCGGCAAGCAGAGCCGGCCTACACGTCCATCACCGGCAACAGAGCCAGCGGCCGGCAACACAGCCAGTCTCCAAAATGAATAGTTGTCCTCACCGGCAACACAGCCGGCCTCCAAAATGAATGTTTTCTCGCAAGACACTACCGGTGACCGACGGCGGGCGGCACCCATGCCGACCTCAAAAGAACGCAGCCACGCCGACGGACGACCTAGTTCAGCCTTCGTCGAGCATCTCCTTCGCGGCCTCTAATCGGGCCTTCGTCCTTGTCGCTCATCTTCGACAAGTCCACGCTCATGATCGCAAGGGCCACCTCCTTCGCTTTGGTGGCGGCATTGGTGGCCTCGATGTCGGCTGCCTCTGCTGGCCTTGGCGTTGTCGGCCTCGATGTCGATTTGCCTTTCTTGGGGCCGCCTCCTCCATGTCGAGCTACCTTTGCCGGATGCCTCCTTCATGTCGATCTTCCTCCTCTTGGCCGCCTTCTCCATCTCAAGCTTACATCTTTGAAGGTCTAGGTATTGCTTCATTTGCTCGTCCTTGCTTTGCCGCTTCTTCTCGTCCCTCACATCCTTTTGAGACATCATGCCATGCAAAGTCTCATGCAAGGCCATGGATGAGGCGTCACGTATGTCGTTCACCTTGGAGTTGGTCTTGCCCCTCGGCCTCTTCAACGCCTCGCCATCTCCATCTCCGGCGAACTTGGCCGTCTTCTTGCCTCTCTTCCTTTGTAGTTCACGGTATTGGTCCTTGAACTTAGGGCACATGTTGATGAGCGTCCAACAATGCGTAAGAGTGAATGGCTTGTTATTGTGCCGGGCCTTGAATGCCTCCAAAGATTGAAATGCCTACACAACATGATCAACAACAAGTGAACATGCAAACATATACACGGCCGAAGTCTCATGGTCGTAGCAAGGAAAGGGCTAGAAAGAGGAGATCATACCATGTCCCCAACGCCGAGACCACTTACGGGTCGTGCTTGAACGCTCTCAAATGCGGCGCAATACTTGTTGCACTCTTGTTGGATGAACAACCATCTTTTTTGAATCGAGACGATGCCACGGTTGCTTGTAATTTGGAAGGGCTCGAACATCTTCCTTTCGTGGAATGTTTTATGGACTCTCGTCCAAAAAACAATGCCCTTTTGTTGCGGGCCGGTCCTCGGATCTTGGCTATTCTCCATCCAAGCTTGGCAAATCAACTTGTCCTCATCTTGTGTATATGAACCCGTGCG
This sequence comes from Aegilops bicornis, assembly GCA_021605145.1. Classification (NCBI taxonomy): domain Eukaryota; kingdom Viridiplantae; phylum Streptophyta; class Magnoliopsida; order Poales; family Poaceae; genus Aegilops; species Aegilops bicornis. The sequence goes on from CM038675.1 coordinate 339,173,503, forward strand.
AATGCTCTTCCCCTTCTTTTGTGCCTCCGCTCTTTGGGTGAACTCGTCGATGAACAATGGCGCACCACTAATATCAAAGTCATTGCCTTCTTCTTCTTCATCACCTTCGACATAGATGTCATCGTCTTCATGCCACGAGTCACCATGGTCGTAGTCAGCACGGTCGTCGCCCCCTTCATCGGGGACGTACTCGGGGAGGCCATCCTGACATTGGGTCTCATCGGGTCGAGTAAACGCAGCCATGCCCACCGTCGAAGATCACGTCCTCCATGTAGCGGTTGTAGAAGGGTCGTCGACCGTGGCGTTAGGGTTGGCATTTCGTCGAAACAAGACGCGGGGCGGCATGGTGCCCGTGAGCGGTGCCGTGCTCGCTTTCTTAGCATCTCGACGGACGGCCGCCGCCGGACCTGAGCATGATGTTGAGGTCGATGGCCGCGAAGGTGCGGTGTGGGCCAGGCGAACAAGTCCACGTCCGGCGACCGAAAGCGGGCCGTCGTGCCTTGGCGGAGGAAGCGAGGCGACATGGGCACGCGATGCGCGAGGTCGGTTGGCGGTCGCGTGGTAAGGCGGCCAAGCGAGCTGTGCTTTCGCCGGACCGACGGCAGCTGCGAGGAACCCGGCGGGGCGGCCCATGCCAAGCATGAGGATGGCGTGCGCTTTGGTGACGAGGTCCTCCTTCTCGTCGGCTGACCTTGCGCTGTGACCTCCAGCTTCCTCATTTGGGCGGCGAACTGCATGGCGGCATTGACCTTGACCGCTCTCCGTTCCCTCCTCCTCGTCGACTCGCGTCCAACTTGGCGATCTCCTCCGGCGTGCACTCCGACGCGTCTTCCTTGGCGCCTTCTTCTTCACCTTTCTTGGGCGGGTGACGGCCCGCCGAAACCAATGAGCGTCGGCCATGGACAAGGGAGAGAGGGCGACGGAGGGACGTGGGAGGGTTTGGGGCAAATGGCGCCAAATGGGCGTGGGGTGGTTTCTCCCACCGACAAAGCGGGCGAGGGGAGGACAAGCGCAGGCGTCCCGCCTATTCACAAGGTCTGCTTTCACCCCAAACCGAAGCGCAAGTTTGGGCATGGCGGATGAGTCGAAGCGGACTGGCGGACATTTGTCCGTTTGAGGCCGCGCGCTGGGCCGCTTCTTTTGTCCCTTTTACCCCAAACGGACGGGGGCGGACAGGATAGGGTCGCGCGGTGGAGTTGGTCTTAAGGGCATGACCAATGGAAGCACTATAATGGTGTAGCCCAATCTTCCAAATAGACATAAAAGTTTCAGGGCTACCATTTTAATTTTTCTTCACCCAAAGGAGGCAGCATAAGGTGACCTCATCTCAATGGACCCCAACCCAATTATTTTTTTCCCATCTCCTTCCTTCACCGTGGGCATACTCCTCTCTCTCCTCCTTTCCTCTCACTTTTTACCTGAAGCACCCGGCTCCTCTGGAGGAGCCTGTTTGCTCTACGGAGCGCCTGCTTTAGCTCCAGCGTGTCATTCGAACCTACGTGGAACATGGGGCACTAGGTCTGAGTCAGCCCGTTGGCCATGCCCTTAGAGGAAGGAATCGCGTCCAACTTGGTCTGCCGGAGTGGACAAATTATTTTGGTGCCATGTGCACAGAACGGGACGCGGTTTACCAGACGTGCTAGTGAGTTCGTACTACCTCTAAAAAGGAAAGCCTGCACTCAAGCAAAGGTCACTCGTCGCACCTCTCTCAAAAAAAAGGTCACTCGTCGCAACATTGAAGGGGAGGCCTGTATTTTAGTACTCTTTTCCGGAGCACGCGGCTTGTTTGCGTCGGGTTGGATTCAGCCAAACTCTGCCCGACTCCCCATTGTGACCAAGAATTCCTTGGATTTGCCACTCGCTCACGCACGTGGCAGCGTTGACGCATCCGGCTTCGTGAATCGGAATGAAGATGCTAGTACGAGTATCTACCTTTTTTTGTTGGGCAGCGATCTGGGCCGGCGCACCGGCCCAACTGTTGGGCCGGTCGAGCCCGAACCGTCCGATGCGGTGCGCGCCAACCGTCAGATCTGCGCGCAAGTGTGTACCTAATGAACCGTTGCAGCAAAAAATGAAATGTATGTTGCAACCGTGCTAAGACGCGCCACAACGAGGAAAACAAGGGAGCTGGATCCCCCCGCGTCTGCTCGTCCCCAACCCGCGGCGGCGGCTCCCCAACCCACGGCGGCGGCGGCCGGATCCGCCGGTTTTTTGTTCCCCACGACCGAATCACCTCGAGGAGGGGCTCCCTCATCTATCAAGCCGCCTTGTACTTGCTTCAACCATGTCATACATCCGTAACGACCTCCTTGCCGCCATGGATTTGGGCTCGAGCTCACGCCGTTCATGGTCAAGTCCACCGAGGAGGGAAGACCACAGTACTAGTGGACCCGGTCTTTTAACGGTACTACAACCTTGGTGTGGTCTTCCAAGATGCAAGACACGGCATGGCCGGGATGAAATTGATCTGGTATGAATTCCAATTGCAAACCCTAGATCATTTTGTTCACCTTTGATGAGCATGAGATTGAAAAGAGATGTTGTCAACATGCTTGTGCTTGTTTTTTGTGTAATATTGCTAAGATGTTGTCAATTAATGCTAGTAAGATGTTTCTTCCGGGCTGCTAATAAAATGTTACAAGCATGTGTTGCATTTGCTACATGCTACTTCTTTGGATGTTGCATCTTTGCATCCTAAAATGCTGCATGCAGGAATTGTTTTGGGGTTATGATTGCCATGTTGCGTCCACTTTTTTTGTTCGCGCTTTTTGCATGTTTTTTCACGGAGCAAAAAAAATGACTTGGGTGCTGATTTTGTTGCAGAATGTTGCTGTTGAGCCATCAATTTTCCTTGACGATGATATGCAAAATGTTGCGTATGAAGAAGAAGAATATGGAATTGATCTGAATGATACTCCCCAAAATGATAGTGACGATTCGTTGCGGTGAACACCGATGGTGTAGCTCCAAATCATGGCAATGCCCGTGTGGCTAGTGACAATGCCAATGAAAATGCTGCAACACTTGTTGATGAACCGGATGAAGATATATCATCACAGCCAGTTGTCCCTTTTGTTGGAATGGTTTTTGACAATGTTGAAGAAGCTCAACGTGTTTACAATGAATATGCCTCGAAGATGGGCTTTGGTACTCGCATTGTGACATCAAAACATAGTAGGAAAAGCAGCTCGGATCAGAACCGCATTCTTATCTATAGAGTTTTTGAGTGCATACACTCACGGAAAAATCCTTCGAAGAATGTTGGTGGTAGCATTTCTGACGGAGCTGCCACAAATGAGTGTGAAGATGTTGATATGAGCTATGCGAGTAACAAAAAATCTCCAAGCAAACAAGCTGGCATCTATATGGATGTGAGCGACAAGAGGAAAAGAAACCGGTTGGTGCGGTATGATTGCAAGGCTCATATGGGTGTTAACCTCAAAGACGGCAGCTGGGTTGTGACAGTTTTTGAGGCCGATCACACACACCAGCTGATGTTGCAAAGGGCGCGTCGGAGATTTTGCCGATCTCACAGAAAGATCCCAGATGCAGACATGCAATACATCACTTTACTGCACTATCGCAACATATCAACGGCTAATATGATGGGCTTGCTTGGAGATGCACGGTGTTGTGATCCGAGGAGTTTGCCGTATGTGAAGACTGATGTGACAAATGCAAGAGCAAAGCTGCAAAGGGGGCTGTCAGAGCGTGATTTCGAGCTGACAATCGAGTACTTTGAGAGAAGACAAGTGGAGAATCCCAACTTCTTTTTCTCAAAGCTACAAGAAGATGGAGCTGTTAGGGCGCTTTTCTGGGTTGTTGGGAGAACAAGGGCCTTGTATCCAAAGTACAAAGATTGTGTGTTTTTCGACACCACATTACGCACAAATCGCTACTAACTTGCCCTTTGGTCCGATTGTTGGCATTAACAACCACACACACACTGCTTTGCTTGGGGTGTGCTTTGTTGCTGATGAGACCATTGAAACTTTCAAGTGGGTCTTCCAAAGAATGGATGTTGGCAATGAATAATGAGCATCCGTTGAACATTATGATCGATCAAGACTGTGCAATGGCTACTGACCATCGCAATGGTATTTCCAGATTCAACACACGATGTTGCAAGTGGCGCGTCTTCCGGGTTGCAAGGACAAAACTAGGGAAGATGTTGGGCAAGGATGAGCCTTTCGCAGAAGCATTCTATGGTTGCATTAATGGTTCAGATACCGTTGAGGAGTTTGAAGAACGGTGGAAGCAGATGGTCGAGGTGTTTGGTGTGGCTGATAAGAAACACCTCAAAAACATGTGGAACAGCAGGGAGACGTGGGCTCCTGTGTACTTTAAGAATAAGTTCTTCCCATTCACAGAACAATCAAGGCGCCCGAGGGCCTGAATTGCTACTTCAAGACATTAAATCATCATGGAGACTCGGTTTGTACATTTGTGCAACAGTTTGAGCTTTGTCAGGAGCTAATGCTTTATCGTGAAGACAATGCGGGCTTCATCAATGAAGCGACGAGGCCGCCACTCTGGGGCAAGTAAGTCCAAAGACATGTAGCATTTTTTTTAGTTTTCCAGTACAGTTTGGTTGCAGCATTTGAATGAAACATATGTAGCAATTCTTATTGATGTTGGAAGCTTTTTGTTTTGCGATTACAACATTGAAAAGCAGGTGCAGATTTCTATACCGTAGAGGTATTTTCCAAGTTTCGAAACTATTGGCTAAATCAACAGGCTATGGGCTGCAATACCAGCTACAAGGGAATGTCGTCTGTTTCGCCTTTGTTGCAAATGATGGCATCAACCTAAAGTGTACACGGTGCGTGTTGCCCACGAAGATCATACATACATGTGTAGTTGCAACATGTTTGAGATGTGTGGGCTGATCTGCCCACATATCATCCAGGTCATGGTGCACTGAACGTGCAAGCGATACTGCGAATTACATGCTTCCAAGATGGTCTAAGAGAGAAACCGACCTTGCACTGAACGGGCTATGGGCATAGAGCTATGCATTTCGGCGTCCCCACGACAACCACCCTAAAGTTTAACTCTCTTTGCCGGAAGTTTGGGAAACTTGCTTCTGATGCATGCTTCAATGATGAAGCTTATAGTTTTGTCTCTGGGCTAATTGATCGAGGCGGTGTTGGGGTTCTTTGCGATTAAAGCTAGAGCGACCGATGGGGTTGCGAGGAGACGAAGAAGCCCAAGGTCGTGCAAAAAGAACAAGTCTCGGGGGTCCAGTGCAGGTCACAGGATCCACCCCGTAGGGACTCTGAAACCCATCAAAGTCAAGAAAGAAGGGAGGCCAAAAGAAAAGAGAAGCGAGGGAAGCCACTAATTGAGCTTCGAGAAGATGAAATGAAGAAGAAAGCAAAGAAGGACGCAATAAAACGAAGAAAGCTCCAAAGCCAATGGAAAAGAAGAATCCATTCAAATCTTGTGAAGATGAGGATCACAATGTGAAGAATCGCCAACTCCTTGCCGCTTTTCTTGCTGCGAAAAGTAGCGCGAAAGCTCAGTGTCGGCCCAATCCTTACACTTTAGGATGTTTCGTGAGGGAAAAAATTGATGAATTACCTTGTAACACCCCATGTTTTATGAATGTTTGTGTTTTGGGATTGCAACATATTACTACATGTGTGGTTTTCAAAATGCAGAATGTTGGTTTTTTAATTATGATGGTGCCAACTTCTATTTTTTTTGTTGTAAAATAGTACTCAATGATTGTTGTTACCACAGCTTGATTCATTTTTTAAAAGGAAACATGGTTGAAGCTTTTGAAAAGCATGGTTGCAGCTTTTGAAAAACATGTTTGAAGTTTTAAGGAAACATGGTTGTAGCTTTTGAAAAACATGGTTGAATCTTTTTGAAATTATTGATGAAGATTTTAGGAAACATGGTTGAAGCTTTTTCAAACAATGGTTGAAGCTTTTTTTAACATGGTTGAAGCAAAAATATTTGTTGAAGCTTTTAGGAAACATGGTTGAAGCAAAACAACAAGTATGAAAAGGAAAAAGCCTTGAATGATTTGATTTAAAGTGTTGATTTTTCTATGCAGCAAGAGTTTGGGAAGGAAGCTTATTTACATTATGCTTCCACCAATAATATCACAGGGATGTAGCTAATTTGCAGGTAAAAATGTAGATTTTTGCCCTGCAACAAATCTAACAGAAGGTTGTAGCTTTTTTTTGTAAGCTTCCAACAATTTGACTGTGACAATGCAGCATCCACATATTGTTTTCATGAAAAAGGTTTCGAGGGGAAAATTGCACAGAGATTCCCTTGAAACTTCTATGGATGAAGCTCATAACCAGCAAAACAATAAACGGTTGTCAATGCATGATCATGTTGGCAAGCAGAAGATCACATCCATTAAAAACGGAAGAAGTGCTTCATCCAAAGAGATCAAGTTATCATCGGTTTACATACCAAAAGAACACATATGTTTACCGAAGGTATCATTAGGGTACATACCTCTGACGCGCACTACTCTAATACTATCGTAACGCTACCACCTCGGACATGATTCTAGACCTAACGAAAGAAAAGCGAGCTTGATCGTCTTGAACCCTCCCGCAAATTAAGCCGCCAACTCTTCATTGAATGCCCGCTCCATTGGGGCATTGTTCATTGGGTGAGTGCAAAGGTTGTGCGCCACATCCATGCGGTATCGCGCCACGTCTTCCTGTAAAAATGAATGAAAAAATTAAGCAAGTATGATACTAATTATTCTTGTGTTGCATGAGTATTGAAAACAAAGAAAGTAGATTGCAACAAAATGACAAGAAAGTACCTGATTGAACTCTTTCATTGACTTCCCATCAAAGTTCTCCACATATTTGAGCCCGAAAAAGCCACAATCACATCTGTGAGATAAAAAAAATTCTCCTTCATAGTTCCGATGCATAGTTGAAAACAACAAATTGTTGAAATGGAACACATGATTGAAGCAAAATTCAAAAAGAAAACTCACATATTATCTTGCTTTGGGTAATCCTCTAGGTCAACACGGGCGAAGGATCCAACATTGACATTGAATTGGCTGTACTCTTGTGCGAGGGCTGCAAAGTTTGTGATCTACAACCGAAAAACATGCACCAAAGTTTGAAAAAATAGGATGAGGTGTGTGAAGATGACAACAGGGCATTTATGTAGATGAATCAAAGGGAAAACAGAAAAATAAAAATAGAGAGCATGAGCCTACCAGGTTATTGGCCTGCTTCTTCAAAGGAGATTGTTTTCCTTTTGAATGGATTGAGTCAAATACATTCCACTGCTTGTGTAGCAAGTTTGTGCAAACAATTATCCAATGCTTTTCATGAACAATTGTGAAAAAAAGTTGTAAAAACACAAAAGATAGGCAAAAAAGGTACTCAGAACATGTAAAAAATGTCACAACCTAGTAGGAATGAACATAAGCTTTCCAATGTTGTAACTGCAAACAAAAAAGCATTCAACAACAACTAGAATTGATACATATGTTTCAAAGAGATGTTGTAAACATCAATAATAATTGCTACATATGTTTCGAAGGAAATGCTACATCATTGGATCATATTTTGAAAGTATTTGTGGTGTGAAACAAAAGTAGGCTCTCGAGAAACTTACGAGGTCATATTTATTCGCCTTGAACTTTGTCACAGCCCTTTCAAGCTCGGGTATGAGTTTTGCTGGTTGGAAGGTTGTTGGGTCTTGTTTTAGTAAGATCTACTTGAAAGACACCTCAAAATGGTTAGTGTGTGTTGCAACAAAAAATGTGAAGAAAAAAAGGAATGAAGCATTGCTTGTTTTTGCAAAAACTTACCCCCGCGTGGACTGAGAACATGTATTTCTTCAGATTAGTACCACTTGCTGCACGGGATGCTACGTTGTTCATCTCGATACATAGGGACATAACCTCATCATTCATATCCCCGCGAGGCTTGAAGCATACCAGGAATTTCTTGTATCCAATGTAAAATCCACCTATCTTGATAAAAGGTGTCCTGTTACCATAGATGCAACCAAATGAATCATTTGTTTTGAGCGTAAAAAATAAAAAAACAGAAAGCAAAAAGAGATAGGGCTTAGGTAGCTCACACTAGTTCATTGGCATGTGATCTCCTCAATGGTTTCCCATGCTTTACATACTTCTCATACGTATTTGCATTTGCATCGACCTTTTGCCTCTTTGCCTTGGTATTTTTACTACCGGAACTTTGGCCATCCTCTTCTTCCTAGTGTTCTTGTCATGTGTGCTAGGGCCACTTTGCTTGCATCAACAATTTGCTCTTACATGGCGACCATCTTAGGAGCTGTAGCAAGCAACAAAAATGGATGAGTTTGCAAGGGATTGTACAAAAGAGAATTTGCTGCAATCACACATATGTAGCGAAAAAATGACATGGAGAAAAACAAAAGAAATGATGCAGGAGGAAGGAAGCATACTTGGGCTGTCATCATAAATGCAAACAGGGAACACGGGGATGTTTTCAAATATGGGGCTGACTGCGCTCTTCTTGGTTATAGGCTCATCTATGCAATGCATCATCTCGTAGTCTTCGGAGCCCTTTGGGAACAACTCACAGGATGGCTCGTCGACCCAAATGCCAGTTGTCGCACTCCTGGGTGCATCATAGAAGAGTGGGGGGCTGTGAGGTGAGACGTTGCCTTCCATCTCGAAACTCACTCGTTGTTGCTCAGGAGTTTCAAAGAGCCTCGGTTGCAACTTGATACTTCAATCCGGTGACTTCATCCTTATTAATGCTAGGTGTTGTACCTTCAGCTTGAGCTTGAGCACCAATGCCAGCATTTGCAGCTTTAGCATCATTCTCTTTTCCGCGACATTCGTCCATGATAGGTGCTTCAAAGGAGAAGTTGGGCTCACTTGTAGCTGTGATGGCGTCTCCAACATCATGAAGGAGGGTTGCCATCCGGTTGCACTGCAATCCCTTTAAACACTGTCCAAACTTGCCAACAACATCATCCACCTCCGATGCAAAAATACCCTTGTGCTTGTCGTAAAGCATTTGAAACTGAGTTGGTACCTACAAGAAGGCAAGTATTGAACATTTTAGTCATATGTATGGATTTAAAAAAACACAAAAGTGGGTGTGGCACAATATAGGTATGGATGAAGCGATAAAACAACTAGGTATGATCTTGTGTCACTACATATCGGATAAAGAGTGTGACTGTAGCAATTTCATGTCAACTATGTAGGTAGCAAATTAATGATATGGATGTAGCAAAACTATGACATGGTTGAAGCAAAAACAGAATGTAGTTGTAGCACACTAGACATATGGATGTAGCAAAAAAAGCATAGTATGTATGAACTTGAACAACATATGAAGCAAAAACAGAACATGGTTGTTGCACATAAACATGAAGGATGCAGCAAAATAAATATACACTTGCAACTGGGTATAATAAAATAATGCGAAGGCAAAGGTAAACAGGAAATGAATACAATGAAAAAGATAAAAAGATAATGTACCCTTAGATCTTGCATGCTAGGGAATGATTGCTGCAGCCAATCGTTGAGCGATGATGATAGGTGTGGTTCAGCATCAACATTTTGTTGAGCCTCATTTGATTGAGAGTCCTTTGCTTGAATTTCAGCACCTTGAATTTGGCTGCCTTGGCCACTAGTTCCTTGGCCACTAGGTGCTTCAAAGACCAACTCCCTTCCCACTAGCTGCTTCAAAGACCAACTTCATCCCCACAAGTTGTGCTGCATAGGGGGTGTTGCACATACTCCGGATCTAGGAAAACAAAACATGAGTGGCATAAATAAGAAAGCTTCCATAAACTAAATTGGAAAAGCAAAGATTGCTACATGAGTGTGTTAATACTCATTGACAAAGGAAAATACATAGGCGGGATGTAGCAAAATTACATGGGTGTGTTTCCCGTAGAAAGGTTGGACAAGAGTGAGCTTGTTTTTGTCAACTTTATCCAACCACTCAAAATCCTTTTGACAAACAAAACGTATCCTTGGCACGGAATAATCAATAGCATGCTCATTTGGGAGGCCAGCCGGGATATCAACATGATCCATGTATATGATCTGCATGGAATGGAAAAAGGACATTAGCCAACAAAAAACATAAAGGCATGAAGGTTTCATGCAGCAAAGGGGAAAGATGGAGGTATTTCGTAATGTTGCGTTGCATACCGCTAACATGGGAAGGCATGAAGCAATCTGAAACTCTTTTTCTGTGTTTGCTTGCATCCTCTTCTTCTCTTGAAAGACTCCAACCTCCTCCAAAGCTCGTGCCAACAAGTGCTCATCCCAAGCGAATTCAGGCACCAAAGACATATCTTCGAGGGAAGCAAGATACTCGAGATTCACCATATTGCCCGTGCCTGGGCACAAAACTGTTGCCAACGCAAGGAGTGCCCAAGTCCTATTTATCATAACCACGTCCTCCTCACTTCAACTAGTGAGCAACTTGACAACATGGGCGATTGGAGCCCTGTTCCCCTCCTTGTAGATGCTACGAAGATCATGTTCATCACTCTTCTTTAGAAGCTTCACGGGTCTATCACCGGATGGCACGTTGAAAATCCTTTTCACCATAAGCTTCTTTGAAGGTGATAGATTTGTTCTTGTGTTTGAACTCAGAGAGTACGTGATTCATGTTCATCGCAACAAACTCAATGAGCTCATGGGGCACCTTGAAAGACCGGATGTCCAACAAGTCTCCAAACGGTCCCTCCCTTATGATTCTCTGTTTTTCCGGTGATATTTGCTTCCCAATCTGAGCCAGCCTTTTTGAGTTAAACCTTGACTTAAAGCCACATAGATTGCCTTTCTTCTTAATCTTCTTCTTAGCCTTCTTACTCCCCTCATTCTCACCAGAGTTACCTGCAACATCTACAAAAAAGGAAAAAACACAAAGTCAATAAAACCATAAAACCATACCATCAGAAGCTAGGAAAAAACATACATGAACACCTAAAAAATTCTGACAAACCTATGAATTCAGGGATGTTGGGTTGCAGCAGAAGCGAGTAGTGATTCATTGGCAAAATATATATTGCATATCAGACATTTTGAAAGTCATACTTTGTAAACTATCAACAACATCTAGAATACCAAGTTGATTCCATTAGGTTCATCATGAAATGCATTATCATGTCATTTCTAAACCGACTCAACATCCCCATCGATTCTCCAAAAACAATAAGCTAAAAACATCCCTGGACCTCGATTAGTCAAGTACCTAAATCCCTTGGCGGCCAAGGAAAACCTGCTAATGATTGGGTCAGCAAGACATCAACATGTAGAAAGAGTTGTGGTTTGCTTCCCTGAATCAATCCAGTTGTTGTAGTAAAACAGCTCGGCGTTTGTAGCTTACCAAAATCCCCAATGTAGCAAAAAAACGAGCGCCACCACATCACCCAGTACCACTCCCTTGGATGTAGCAAAAAAAATCACAGGTTCCAGCTTCTATCGATGCTAATTCCAGCAATTCTGCTTGCCGGTAGAAACCTTTTGTGCTGCCCCTTCCAGCAAAAACGGCGGCGACAGTGCAGCCGCTCTCCACCGTCGCGACAAACCACCGCGCCAACTCCCTCTGCCCGCGGGAACCCCACCCCGGCCCCTCCCTCTGTCCGCGGGAACGCCACCCCGACGCCTCCCTCGATCCGCGGGAACGCCATCCCGCCGCCTCCCTCTGTCCGCGGGAACGCCACCCCGACGCCTCCCTCGATCCGCGGGAACGCCACCCCGCCGCCTCCCTCGACCGCGGGAACACAAACCCATCCTCGTCCGCGCTGGCGCCGGCGGCGGCCCGCGGCTAGCGACGCCCTAACCCTAAATCCAACGGGGGAGGGGAAGAAAACAACGAAAATGGAAAGCATTTGGGCTCGAGTTACCATCGGGGGGAGCCATAGATGGCCGGAGAATGGAGATCTGCCCTGGGCCGCCGCCGCCGCCGCCGCCCTGCGTGAACAAAGCACGTCGCCCGCGGTCGCCCTGCCTCGAAACGAAAGATAGAGCGGATGCAGCAAAAATCACTTTGGAAGGGATAACTACGAGCGCGTTAAAAAAAATCCCGTAACACGTGGCGCAACGGTGTCCTTGGATCAAAAAGAGATCGAACGCACGGGGCGTGACCTGCGCCCCGGCTACAAACACTTTCCCTTTTTTGTTTTGCTTGATTGAAAGATTGCTTTGACTCGGGTGACGCGTGTGCGTCGCACCTGGAGTGCGTGAACAGATTCCTCCTCCGTTTCCTGGATAGTCACTATGGACGAACGGGGCAATATCATTTCCGATGGCTCAAATCTGACTTTGAGCCAGGGCCACGTATATACTAGTACCTCAAATCAGAGCTTCCAGTGTTATCATTACAGGAAATGAACTTGATTCTTACGTGACAACCTCCTGATTCTAAGGGACCACGTGAAGGTTATGACTAACAACAAACATCTATGCATTTTACATGATTTTGACGTCCCAACAAAATGCTGGCAATCAACAGTCCAGTTATCTTCTCTAAAGAAATTATGGTAGACAACACTATGGTAGATGTCTCCGGCAAGGGTTCGACGTCCCACTCTAGAGTTTCTCCTATAAAGCGAAGACGGGGTTGTCGAGGTGGCTTCTAATTCCTCTCCCATTCTAGTTTTTTTTCATCGTTTACATCCTTCAATCAGAGAGTTGATCTCCGGTCCAGGCAGTGAACATGCATCATTTTGCCCGCCAACAGTCCATCACTTCGGCATTTTGGCATATCATATCGAGAGGAGATCAAATTGACACAGAAACTTGCCACTCAAAATGAAAATTGGCATACCACTTCCGAACATGATGTAAAAAAGTAAAAGGGGGTATTAACAAGATATGGTCAGCTTTTGTATGAGTGTTGACCAAGGTTTCTCGGTGAGTTTCTAGAGTTGACCAGCAATCTAGTACCACAATACTAAGATCTGAAGTAAGCTTTTCTTCTCAGAAGAACCAGTTAGATATAGGGGTTTATCATGCTGGTTATCTAGAAACAGATGATACTGTCATACCCACACAAAAATTAGACGCCAAAAACTTCGTTTCACAAGAAATCCCCAGAAAACTGCCTCAAGTTTGAATGTACTAAATCTCAGATATGTGAGAACTCCGATATCGATCAATGATATGCCAGAACTATCCAGATGTAAAATGAATTGATATGTGCATGTCAAATTGAAGGCATGCTATATCACATCAAACATTCTCTTTCTCTAACAGCCACTGAGCTCATTTTTAAGAAACACTCTGAACGATGATTCAATCCAATAGCAAAGCTGTACAACAACATTTGCCCCATTATCCTATTATTAAGTGGCCTTCAATTTTCTTTGCTCAAAGAGCATCATAGGTTCATGTATAACAATCAACAAAATAAAAGCTCAGATAACTAATAGTGAAGTCTTATGGCACCCAAATGCCCAATGCACCTTATACGTGACCCAAAACAAAATATCCACTTGTGGAAACAAATATAACAGCTGGAGCGAAATCTAATAGCCATGATCCCATGAATCTATGTAGTGGATACTGTGAGACATTTATCTGATAGTCACACACCATGTTTCTACAAGGCAGAGCTATCAATAACTTCAGTTGTTCTATGATAGTGAAGAACGCCATTTGGGTCTTTAAGGAGGACCCATCATCAATGATGGCTAAAATAAGATGCATAGCTTATCTAGGTTTCAAAGATTCCGAGTGACTACGAACCATATAAGCTTGTTCTCAACAAGATTACCGTCAGAGCCAATCGTCCAGACCTCAATGGTGGTAATCCTCGGCACACATTACTGACCAAAGAAAGTACTGCATTTCATACACCAAATCGCTCAGAGCTCATGGGGATGTAACATGATATAAATGAAGAAAACGTCATGCCGTGGAGAAGAAATATAGGTGACTTCACTATGCCCACTTAACATCATGTGGCAGCTTGTTTGCAGAGAACAGAAAAATCAGGGCTCATACAAAACAACCACAAAAGCAATAGTGAGCAGATGAATATTAGAGAAAACTGGAGGCAGCAGCATGTCAAAAGCATCTTTAAGTATCGAATGAGTAGTCATAACAAGGAAATTTAAATGAGCCTCTACAGAATGTACATACAGCAACACAGTAAGAAAAGATGATTACACTACAATAAGAACATTTTTATGATTCCTACCCTCTAAGGCCAGCGGTCATCTTGATCAGGCTTCTTGACAAAGATCTGGTTGTAGTCTGGTCGAGACATCTGTAACAAAAGACACATTCAATAATTAGTGCAAGACGATAATATAGCAAATTCCAGAATACCAGATATAGCAAATCATATAAAAGCAGACTACACTTGTTCCACTACAGGCATGATTTACCACTAATACATCTCTAGGTAACAGCTCTACCTCCAAGTAGCATGATCTGACTAAAAGATTCACAGTTACATTATAGACTATGTCTCCAGACGAGCAGGCCTAATAGTTTCGATTTGAATAGCATAGTTGGAGGCTTCGAGCAGTAACCATGGACACCAATGCCTACATTCGACCTCTGCTATTCAACACCGCCCAAATTCCAAGCCACAGACAGAGTACTTCCCAAATTCCAAGCTAGCTACTACCATCTCTTCTACGGTTTCAATTGATTCTTTCTCTATAAACACTCGATCACCATAAAGGCAGGCGAACGATGCCAATTTGGGGCATAGACCACCCTACTAGATCTCCTGCTAGCAGGTGCCGCACCAGAATTTTGACCCGTTAGTTAGCTGCGAAATGTTCAACGGGGGGAGAAGACGAGGGGTGCGGGCTTACGAGATCCTTGAAGAGGATGAAGGCGATGAGGAAGAAGAGGACGAAGAGGATCTCGAACTCGGCGAGGCGGACGAAGCGGAAGACCTTGTCCACCACCCTGGTCAGCAGCCCGGGATCCCGCCGCCCCCCGCCCCTGCCGACGCCCCGCTGCTGCCGCATCCCCTCCGGTCGCGCGCTGTCCCCTTGACTGCCTCCCTGAAGCCATGAACCCTAGACGTGGGTACAAGAGAGAGATGTGCATTGACACGTATAGCTGGGTGAACGGGAAGAAACGCTACCGGATCACCGGCGGCAGCGTGGACGAGACGGGGTCGATCGGCGCGGCGGAGCAGGTCGTCGGACGCGGGGAGGAGGGGACGGGCCGGAGAGGGTGGGCTCGCGCGTCGGGGTCCTCGCGGACTATGCAATTGCCGGCGGCTCGAGCGGTGGTCCGCACGATCTTGGATCGGACGGCGGGAAAAGTCGAAGCAGCAAGGGGAACCAACAACCAACCCCGTTGCACTTTGCAGCTCAGCGAGTCCAAATTGTTCCCCCTTCAAACCAAGTCCAAATAGTGCGGCCGGTGGTCCATTGCCACGAGTTTATTTACAGTCTTATTTCTCATTTGATTTGACTGTCCAAATTTGTCCACGCGGTTCTAGAAAAACGATCGCAATGTTGTGATAATGTGTTCGTCTAGTACCAGAAAATGTTATATGCTCTTCTAGCCTAGTGCAAAAAGATGCATTACAAATTTCTCAATGCAGATATTAAAAATAATCACCATATTATATTAATTTGTTAAACAAAGGAAAAATGTATAGCTTTTAGACCATAAAAAAATATAGAATCATACAAAGATCTTGACTCAACGTTGCTTATGCAGTGCAGTGGGTTGAACATACATCACCACATAGAACAGGATGCATATGGAAAAAGCTCTAGCTTGCAAAACATGAAGGTATTGGTTTTAGAAAACATGGAGCCGTTCGCTTATTCAGCTGACAG
This sequence comes from Aegilops bicornis, assembly GCA_021605145.1. Taxonomy (NCBI): domain Eukaryota; kingdom Viridiplantae; phylum Streptophyta; class Magnoliopsida; order Poales; family Poaceae; genus Aegilops; species Aegilops bicornis. The sequence continues at coordinate 339,189,286 of CM038675.1, forward strand.
GATAACAATGTGGGTGATAATACAGGTCTGATTGCCTGTGGCAAAGCATTCCTGAACATCGCTCCCTGCACAGAATCTTGGTCTTCGCCGCAGCATCCTCAGCACTCAACAGCGTACCTGACTGAAAACAAGAAGGCTATATTTCTGGTGATAATTCGTTTTAGGTTTTACCCTACAAAGTAAGCATAGAAAAGATGGGAATATGCTAGCTAATGTTAAGCTCAAAGAATCATCAGCGCGTGGTTTACAGCTAGTATACATTTACATGACACGACTACAGCAAAATGGAGATGTTGAGTGGAACTGACTAAACCGAATAATGTGATATCTTTGTATGATCTGGAGACAAGAACGGGGATCCTATCAGGTAATCCACTTGGAGGTGACTTGAGCACTTTGACGAGGTTTCATGGGAATCTGAGACAGGTTCCTCTTTTTCATGTTGGAGGAGACGGTAGGGCTAAAATAAACCTGGCTTTTCTGTGAAATTGATGCAGCTTGCAAGTGTGGTTTTCTCAAAGGAATGAATGTATGCGACCTTGAGGGCGGCCCTTTCGAAGATTCAACACTTTTAGGTGAATCCCATTTGCTATGGTTCGCAAAACTCTGTGACCGGCCAACTATCTGGGGCCTCTTGTCCTTTGGACTGGGAATGTTTCTGCTTTCCATAGTTTCCATGAGTACATCGCCTCCTCCCCACTGCTGAAGCCGTCCCTCTTGTCTCCTTGTTCTGATATTGCCGGTGGTGAAGAACTTGACTGCGCCTCATTCCAGCAGTTTTCCTGGTAAGCAACATTGTGCATAGCATCGCAGTTGATTCGCGCATTAGCTACCCGTGATTCATCTGAAACTGAGCAGTTCGGTTTGATCTTATTATCGACAGGCATCATTTGCTTTAGAGGAAGCGGTAAGAAAATAGATCTTGGATGCCCAGGAGGAAAGCTATCCATGACCGAACCAGGTTGCTCCTTAGGTCTGGGCATCTGTGAGGCTGGATCTCCTTGGCCTTGAAAGGAGTGTGAATTAACAGAATCATTTTCACCATATGAAATCTTGGCAGATGCTGAACTGCATGACCCATGCTGCCGTGTCGGTCTTGCTGGCATCTGCGCTGATGACAATGCCCCACCCTCTCGCTCAGTGGTCTTAATATAATGAAGATGACTCAGAGGAGAAGGTTCACTTCGTTGTCCAGCAGCAGATATTAATCGTGCAGGGGGCATCATTGGCTTGCTAACATCTTCCAAGCTACCACTCCAGTGCTGTTTTAACCATTCGCATACTGCAGGGATGGGGATCCCAAATTGTGTTGGCACATCCATCTTTGATGCAAGGAGTGCAGTTGATGATGCAGAAGCATACCCTGTAGGTGTAGAAGGTGCAAGCTTCATCGGATCACAGACCATAAAAGCTAGATTCCCGTTCATATCAAAACCAGCAGATCCAGGATGCCATGAGACTTCATCAGTTGAGAACTTTATAAGGTTGTCAGTTGCTATAACAACCTTCCCCTCACCTACTGCCAAATCTCTTTTGTTTGTGTGGCCCAGGAGCAAAACTGTACTGCCAAGGTCCAAGCTGGGGTTCAAGCAGGTTTTCAGGAAATGAGGCTGTTGCCCATGCGAATCTGGGCTATCATCCACGACATCAAGCCCGACTATTGTAAGGTCCAGAATGGGGCTAGTGATGAAGAACCTGAAATGAAGAAACAAAATGTAGAACTGGTAAAAATGCCAGCAAAGGCATGCAAGATAAAGGATCATCAGAGTAAATGCTCCTCCAAAGTAAATAGAGTGCTTGCTAAGCTTATTCCAGCTCTGGTAGCACAGAGAATGCATGCACAGCGCGCTGCATCTTTTTTTCACGCGAACCACTTCACTGATATCACCTTTCGTTTGTTCAAAGAATTCATACAACCAAGTTACAAACGTTGTTGGACTGTTTTAGATAATAAAGTTTTCTAGAGGAAATCCAGATAGAGCCCATCCTGAGAAAATAATGCATTAAAAACAACACATCCTGCGCCCATCAGTCAAGAGAATAAATGGAACCAAGGACCACTTTGAGCAGATATTACCTCCCATTGATTCTTATCAGTCGAGCATCCAAAATTCAATAGAATTTATGTCTACCTGTACAGAGCGGTGAGGTGATCCTATGCGGCTACAGCAGCTTATTTTATGTACTACAAAATCAACTTCAATCCTTCATACATTACATGACACGAAGCCATTTTACGACTTACATAAGGTGCGAACATTCTTGTTTGGTACTCCCTCTCTATCAAAATATAAGAAGACGTTTTTTGACACCATGATAGTGTCAAAAAGCGTCTTATATTTTGATACGGAGAGTAATTAGCTACTCCATAATGTATTATATCTTTATTTTCACTAAAGTAATAGCAGTATATTATAATCTATCTACCCCTGGTTGCATTTGATCTTCCAAAGTAAAATCAAAATTGTGTCCCCCCTTGCACGTACGGTTGCTACAATAACTGGATGCATTAATAACATCAAGATTGCCGAGGTCCATAATCACAAGACAAACTCAAATAATTCCCTGAACCATATTGAAGTCAACCCCACCACCACCAAACTCTTGAGATTGCGCCTTCTAGCCCAAATGCAAGAACTGAGGAACGGATATGGCATGGACCCACAAATCCGCCAAAACCTTGAGCCATTTTTAACAGCATTGCAACTGAGAATCTCTACGGAAAACGATAAGCTTCTCCTAAATTTGAAGACGAAAACCAGATCTTCTTCCACCATGGTACAACATGAACAGCCAGAGCACGCGTGCAGAGCAAAGAAATTGCCAAAGGTGTTGCATAATCAAATCTTTGCACGGAGCAATATGCAACATCAATCGACTTCCGGGCGGAAACGACACATAAAAATGCAAACCATTTGGCACCGCATTGCACAGCCAAACAACCCCAAGCGAAAACCAAGCAGGAAAATGCGAGCAATGTCTTCGGGGTTCGTTACCTCTGAGGCACCAGGCGGGCCAGGAGGCGGCCGTGGCTGAGCTGGACCTCGGCGGCGCCCGCCACGGCGGCTGATGGGACGGTCCCGTGCGTGGTGAGCAGGAGGGCGCGGTGGATGAGGAACCCTCCCCCGCGTTTGCCCCCTCCTCCTCCTCCTCCACCTCCACCTCCTCCTCCTGCCCCTTCTCCGCCGCGAGGGAAGGACACGGCCGCGAGCGCGGGACCCTTCGTGGCGAGCAGCGTGGACTTGATCCGCTCCAGCTTGGCCCCGCCGCCGGAGCAGAAGCACCAAACCGAGCGGTCTCCCAGGACCCCCATCCTAGGCGGCCGCTCTCCCTCCCCTTCTCTCCCTCTGGCGAGTGGCTACCGGCGCACGGAGGAGGGCGGCGGTGCCCTCGGGTCAGCGGTGGCTGGCTGGCTCCTCTGGTGCTTTGGCTTCGTGGCCAGAGGAAACAATAAGGAAACGGTAATGCTTTTCAGCGAACGTTCGCTGGGGTTACACTTGCGAATGTTTTTCGTGATATTTTATGTTGCGGATAGACAGCAATTCCTTCTAGTGAAGAGAGCAAATTTCACACGTATTTCTGAAAATTTTGTCACGTGTTTTCAAAAAAATTGTCATAAAAATGTTTGCAAATATCATCCTCCCAAGGAAACGTTTGCCGGCTATTGCGGTCCTAAGAAAAAGGTTTGTTCTCTCATCGCGTTGGATGAAAAGCTGGGCATCACGGTGGACCGTGTCTTTGTCCATTCCTACAGGCTGAAGGATTTCTTGGTTGTGTTTGCACGCCAGGATGACACGAACAGGCTGGGGCAGAGCCTAGTGCTGGAGCACCATGTAATTCATTGTATTAGAAACATAGAAAGGTGGAGACGTGGTTCCTCTCTCATAGTAAGTGCAAGTAGTGGCAGCAAGCGCATGCATATTATATCCATTAAAGTCATCATGTAGTAAAACACAAATCCTTAATAAGTGCAAACTTCTTCGATGTAGTGTTGTTGGTACAATTCAAAAAAAATAATAGGACTGCCAAGTGTGGGTACAATAGCAATAACTTCATTTTTAAGATAAGAAACTGTAGCAAGTTTATCTCCATAAGCATCATTAATATTGACATCATGGCCATAAGAATAGCAAGCATCACATTCATCAAGAGGAGATATTTCAATCAGATCATAACAATCATCTATAGATTCTTGCAAAGTATCAATCTCTTCCTGAACAACAGAGATTTTCTTAATATGATATTTAATATAAGGATTAGAGTCATAATTTTATAGCAATATTTAAGAATGAAAAAAATAGATCATAATAATCATCTATAGATTCTTGCAAAGTATCAATCTCTTCCTGAACAACAGAGATTTTCTTAATATAATATTTAATATAGGGATTAGAGTCATAATTTTATAGCAATATTTAAGAATGAAAAAAATAGATTTGTAAAGAGTAATGTCATACTTTTAATCAAAGCAGCAATTTTATAGGCACCCTTCAAAGTAATAAATTCTTCAATTTGTTCAATATCATAATAACTGTAAACACCTTTGGCATAAGAAGATAAGATTTTATTATCATTAAACTCACATTGGAAGGAAGGTGTTTTTTTAGGATTCTCAGAGCAACAAGTAAATCAAGTATTTCGCATAAATTTAGAGCATAGCATTCCGATCTAGGTATTTGATCCCATAAGTGTCTCCCTTTTTTAGACAAGTTGTGATGCACAAAATAAACATGTTCATCCAATGGTTTTCTCTCAACTAAGTTAGTTTGGGTTTCAACACGAGCACAAATGGATCGATGATGGCCCAAATAGAAAATTTCTAGGGCATCCATATTTTAGCAAGCGAATATGCAAGCAAATAGGAGGCACATGTCAACACAAGCACACATATTTTTTTATATCTTTTAACGGGAGCTAATAAAAGCAAGAAAATGATAAAGTGCATGAAGGGACCTTGAGTTGTTTGATGAAGTCTCCCCGGCAATGGTGTCAGAAATTCTTCTGCTACTTCTGATAGGCGTTGGGATTTCCACCATGAGAAAGGATGAAGTAGTATAGTAGCAGAAAGTATTTCACTTGGTTAAGAACCAAGGTTTATCAAACCAATAGGAGATCCATGCAAACGACCTTTAGCAATACCTACACACACAAGAGCAACACATGATCTGCATCTGGTAGTTACATTCATGACCTGCATCATGCTGCATATCACATATCTTACGCTCACAACTAACGACGTTTTGTGGACGCACATGATGACCCACAAGTATAGGGGATCAATCGTAGTCCTTTCGATACGTAAGAGTGTCGAACCCAACGAGGAGCAGAAGGAAATGACAAGTGGTTTTCAGCAAGGTATTAACTGCAAGCACTGAAATAATCGGTAACAAGTTGTTTGATAGCAAGATAATTTGTAACAAGGAAGTAACGGCGACGGTAACAAAAGTGCAGCAAGGTAGCCCAATCCTTTTGAGGCAAAGGACAGGCCAAAACGGTCTCTTATGATAAGCAAAACGTTCTCGAGGGTAAATTTCATCTAGTCACTTTCATCATGTTGGATTGATCCGTGTTCGCTACTTTGATAATTTGTTATGTGGCTGGACCGGTGCTTAGGTGTTGATCCTACTTGAACAAACCTCCTTATGATTAACCCCCTCGCAAGCATCCGCAACTACGAGAAAAGTATTAAGATAGAATCTAACCATAACATTAAACTTTTGGATCCAAATCAGCCCCTTACGAAGTAACGCATAAACTAGGGCTTAAGCTTCTGTCACTCTCGCAACCCATAATCTAATAACTACTCCACAATGCATTCCCTTAGGCCCTAATAAGGTGAAGTGCCATGTAGTCGGCGTTCACATGACACCACTAAGGGAATCATAACATGCATACCATCAAAATATCGAATACATATCAAGTTCACATGATTATTTGCAACAAGATTTCTCCCGTGACCTCGAGAACAAAAGTAACTGCTCGCAAATGATAATCATGCCCAAGATCAGAGGGGTATTAAATAACATATTGGATCTGAACATATAATCTTCCACCAAATAAACCATATAATAATCAACTACAAGATGTAATCAACACTACTAGTCACCCACAAGTACCAATCTAAGGTTCTGGTACAAAGATTGAACACAAGAGATGAACTAGGGTTTATGAGGAGATGGTGCTGCTGAACATGTTGATGAAGATAGCCCTCCCCAAGATTCTAACCATAACATTAAATTTTTGGATCCAATCGGTCCATTACGGAATAGCGCATAAACTGGGGTTTAAGCTTCTGTCACTCTCGCAACCCATAATCTAATTGCTACTCCACAAATGCATTCCCTTAGGCCCAAATATGGTGAAGTGTCATGTAGTCGATGTTCACATGACACCACTAAGGGAATCACAACATACATACTATCAAAATATCGAACACATATCAAGTTCACATTATAAAACAGTAAAACGGAGCTACTCACGCCCTTCCACAACGATTTGACACCCTCGGCCATCGGATCAGTCTAATAGACGCTCCAGATATGGCGTTCTTTCCGTCGCTCGTGCCTGCACGTTTTTCCTTGGATCACCCGACGCTGCCCACTTGGCACACCGTAAACGGGCTGCTGCTCTGCTGGCCGACCTAGGCTTTTGCTTAATTGGGCTGACAGGTCGGGAGAAATAGATTAAGCCCAGGAAAATGGTGATAAACAACAGGCCCGTCGCCTGCCGACCTAGGAGGCATCCTCTCAAAATTTCTCCACCACACTGGGTGTGTTCTCCCTGAGGCAGCGACGCGGGGCGTCGAGTTCATTCCTCTCTTACGGCCAGTCCCCTTCCCCTCTCCCATCCGTGAGCGATCGAAACCTAATGGCGCTCTTTCACTAGCGGTGGCAGTGGACAACGCCCAATTACTGGTGGCTCCTCTCTCCCCCTTCCATGCAGGTACGTAATTGCCACTGTCCGCTCTCCACTCTCGCGACTACTCGTGCGTTTGATCGTAAGACTCGATGGCAGGTTACGCAGGCCCAAGAACAACGCCGCCGTCTGGTGGTGGTTTCATTGAGATGGAGACATGGATTCTGCAAACGAAATCGATTTCGGTTGATTCATGTTGTTTCGGTTTTGTTCTCATTGTGGTTGCAGCATCTCTCAACCACACGGTGTATATCTAGAGGGGCGCTTCACCAAGCACTACAAAAAAAGACACATCCGTGACATTTTGGGCCGAACACATTTTTTTCTGTCATACATATGACACTTCTATGACGATAATTGTGACAAAACCCGGTATCATCATAGATGTGGTGCGCTCCTACTTCTATGACAAAAAATCATGACAGAAAATGGGATTTTCGTCCTGGGCGGGCCGGAGACGCAGCTGCATGACATTCTTTGGGCCGTCCATGATGGAAAAAATCATGGTAGAAACGAGGGGGAGGAAAATTTCGGGGAGTTCCCGGTTACGGTAGGAGGTCGGGGGCCGAGCGATGCGTGTTTCTCTCGTACACGTATCTTGGCGTGTGTGCGAGGCGTTAGCTCTAATCGAACCCGGCGAGGCGTTGGGCTCTAATCGAACCCGGCGATTACCGCTGCGAGCTACTGGCGTTCGAACCCGGCGATCGATCGATGGTCGTTAATCGAACCCGATCGGCGAGTCCTTCACATCGCCTTTGCTAATTGAAGCCGATCGATTGGATGAGCGATGGCGTTGCGGGGTGGATGAGCAGTGAATGGTGGCGTTGCCTCTGGATGAACAGGACCCCATGGTGTGGAGGGCTGGATGAGCGATGAAGCGGTGGAGGGGTGCCCGTGGAGGGGTGGTTGAACAGGACCCGTGGTGTGGAGAATTTGGATGAATAGTAGGCGGTGGAGGGGTGCCCATGGAGGGTGGTTGAACAGGACCCCGTGGTGTGGAGGGCTGGATGAACAGTGAGCGGTGGAGGGGTGCCCGTGGAGGGGTGGTTGAATAGTAGCTGGTGGAGTAGCGCGCGGTGGAGGCTGGATGAACAGGAGCCCGTAGAGGCTGGAGGAGGTCGACGGTAGCCCGTGGAGGCTGGAGGAGGTCGACGGTGGAGATGAACAGTATCCCGTGGAGTCCCGTTTTGCGGTACGCCACACCGTTCCCGATGAACAGGCCCCCCGTTTCGACCGTAGGAGGTCCGTTTCGTCCGTTTTGCGGTACGCCACACCCCTCCCGATCAACAGTACCCCCGTTTCGACCGTAGGAGGTCCGTTTCGTCCATTTTGCGGTATGCCACACCCCTCCCGATCAATAGGACCCCCGTTTCGACCTTAGGAGGTCCGTTTCCTCCGTTTTGCGGTACGCCACACCCCTCCCGATCAACAGGACCCCCGTTTCGACCGTAGGAGGTCCGTTTCCTCCGTTTGCGGTACGCCACACTTCTCCCGATCAACAGGACCCCCGTTTCAACCATAGGAGGTCCGTTTCCTCCGTTTTGCAGTACGCCACACCCCTCCCCATGAACACGACGCATTCCGTTGCCTCCCCATGAATACGACGCACTCCGTTGCCTCCCCATGAACACGACGCATTCTGTTGCCTCCCCATGAACACGACGACGATGCAGTTTCTCCTGTTCTGACCCAGCCATGTACACGAGCCCTGGCCGTACGTATGCGCGAGTAGGCGTTTGAGACCTGCCCGTATGTACATACGTGGCCGTATTTTCTTTCTTGCACCACGGCTGTTATGCGTGCGTGTACATGCTATGTGCGGCGCCTCTACTACGACGCGTCTGGCGCCTCTACTACGACTGCGTGCGCCTCTACATCGACCATTATATATGTAATGCATTTCGCGACCGAGAATGACAATGATACGTACGCTTCGACCAGGTGGGTCCCCACCGCCGTGCACTTCCTTACTGCGAAGATGTGGTGATGGGTCCCAGCGATCGGGGGCGAATCATTTTGGTTTTTTTTGCCCGGACGCACTTCCTTGCGTGCGAAGATGTAGCTGGTGGGTCCCAGCAGTCAGGGGGGCGAATCGTTTTTTTGCCTGGACGCACTTCCTTGCGTGCGAAGGTGTAGCTGGTGGGTCCCAGCGGTCAGGGGAAACATTTTTTCGTGAAACACAAGGCCCGTCCGGTGGTTCCCATTGTCGGTGGAGGAATCATTATTTTCAGCGTATTAAGGAGGCACTTTCTTCGCCGCCCGTGGACCCGACTATCAACCTCTCCACGTCTGATCCACGTCCGATGGAAGTTGTTCCTTGACCACGTTGACCACGCCGCGCCGAGAGCACCAGGGCGGTGGACGACGGCGAGGCCTAGGAAGGGGACGACGCGGAGCCGGTGAAGATGCGGCAGTGGATGCCCATGCGGAGAGGAGTATGAGAGTTCACTCGTTCGGCTGCGGTGTGAGGCTATCGTCGCCGCAGGGCCTGGCCAGCGGTGGGAATAGTAGGGGGCGGTGAGCCTCCATGGCAACCTGGCCGACCACGGGAGGCGAGAAGCAAGCGGCACGACCGATCTTTGCTGGCCGGAGCAAGAAGACCGAGAGGTTGAAGAAGCACTACGGCCGTTGGATGGACATCGACGGTCACCGGAGCTAGAATCGTTCATATTGACTAAGTTGACAAAGCCCTCCGTCCCCGTCAACTTAGTAGGCCCTAAGTCAGCCTCCCACCAAGGTGGGTCCCAGCTAGCAGGGGAGTATTCATTTTTGTGCGTAATAAGGAGGCACTTCCGGTGGGTCCGAGGCGACAATGGGGAACGTTTTTTCACGAATACGGTGGCCCGTCCGATGGGTCCCAACGATCGAAGCGTTTTTCATGAAATAAGGTGGCCCGTCCGATGGGTCCCTATTTGTCGGTGGAGGAATAATTATTTTGCGGCGTAATAAGGAGGCACTTCCTTGCGGCCGCCCGTGGACCCATTTGTCACCTCTCCATGTCTGATACTCTTCCAATGGAAGTCGGTCGTTGACCACGCTTGGCCGAGAGCACCGTGGTGGTGGACGACGACGAGGCCTAGGAAGGGACGACGCGGAGCCGGGAAGACGCAGCAGTGGAAGCCCGCGGAGAGGAGTACGAGGGTTCACCGGGTTCTGGTGTGAGGCTGTCGTCGCCTGCAGAATAACGAGGGTGTGGGTGAGCGGAGGATGGCACGGCCAGGTGGGAGTAGTATGCGATGAGGCCTCACAAAGACCCGGCCACGGAGGCAAGAGCAAGCAAGACGACCGGCGCTGCTTTGGGCGGCTGGAGCAAGAAGACCAGAGGTTGAAGAAGCACCACAGTTGTTGGATGGACATCGTACAGTCACTGAAGCTAGAATCGTTTATATTGATTAAGTTGACAAAGCCCTTTGTACGCGCCAACTTAGTAGGCCCACAGCCAGCCTCCAAAGCAGGCGCCCGGATGTCGGGGAGGAATCATTTTTGGGCGGCCGAAGCTAAGAATATCCGAGATTGAAGAAGAAGCACGACATCCGTTGGATAGACATCCAACGGCCACTGCTGCTAGAACCGTGTGTTGACTATAATAAGTAGATAAAGCCTTGCATACGCGTCAACTTATTTTGTTTAGGGGACGCGTCACTTAGTAGGCTCACAAGTGTGTGCAGAGAACTTATAGCCCATTGCGTTTTGTAAGAATGTACAACCCATTTTTGAATTCTAATGGAATTTACAACAGCCCATTTACAGTTTGTTAAAAGTACAACCCATTTTCTAGCTAGGACAACGATTAATAATTTCAACCAACCGTTGAAGACAGAATTCAATAAAATTTCCCACATTTTGATGGGATCCAAAATATTTTTATCCCGAAATTTCTAGTCGATTAAATATAAATTTGTATTACGTAAAAAACCAACGAAACATTATACACAAGAACAATGAAAATTTAAGATTTTCAAAATCCATAAGTAATATTTTATAAACTAATTTCGTGTTTGGTGCATTTTTATAGTTCTTGCCAGTTTTTATAATTACATCCCATTTATTATTTTTTAAAGCCCATTTTCCTGTTAAGCCTAATGCATCCCTCCTAGGAAAGATTTGCAGCCAGTGAGCGGAGAATAACAAGTTGACCTTGCCTGGGTATTCCTCATAAAGACGTATAGCTGGGCTAGCCATTTTCATCTTGAAAAAAATTAGTATCTGGGCTGGATATCTGGCCTGGGCTAGACGGGCCACAACCCACCCAGTTAATACCCTGCTCTCCTTTAAACAACAACGAAATCATCGCCAAGAAAAACTCTACAGTGCTCACGCCACAAAAACACAAATACTGCTTGAGCTGCTTGGTCCCAGCTGTCGGCCGCACCTTGTGCAATTCTCTCGTTTATATTGACTACATAGGTTGACAATGGTGTGGGACCGTGATGTCGAAACCAGGAGAAAGCAAAAAAACTATAGTTGTACATAATAAGGAGGCACTTGCGTACGTACGGCTATGGCCCTAGTGGGTCCCTAGTGTCATCCAGTCAAAATAAAGTCATCTCCTGAATCCTCATGTTCGTTGACGATGTTAATAATGCTCGAGCCACGGCGAGCGCAACAACTCGAAGGACAACGGAGAGGGCCTCGCGGGCCCTATGGATGGTCTGATACGGCGCCCGCTGCTCATTCAGGAAGCCAGGATCATCGGACACCTATGAGCACCTTGGAGAAACTGAGACGGCATAAAACGGTAAGGCCGCGCTTGGGAGCTCTGGTTTATTTCAAACATGTATTAACATACAAGTGTAATTTACTCGTTATCGGAAACAACGCGTAAAATACAGGCGTAATGAAACCGAGGGCCCGAGGTCTGTAAGTAAAACCGGCGGGTTACGCGTGTAATTTGAGATACCAGTGTATATTTTACGAGCACTGCTATATGGACGACATTACCGGGCGATACATGCACAACGTGCGTATCATGCCATCCATGGGCAAGGCTGAAACAGCAATGACTAACAATTTGGATTAGCAATCGTCCGAGTGTCGTTCAGCGTTTTTATCGTGTGTGAAGTACTTCTGATATATTACTAGTCGAAATCGACCAACCAAGCACCTTCGCCCGAGACCATCTGCTTTAATTTACAAGCGTCAGTTTTACAAGTGGTTTTGGTTGGAAAACGACGATCCAATCACGGCCTAATATCATGACTTGGTCGGAAGATCATATGGTTTCACGTCTAACCTACCCGACTTGTCGTATAGGCTATGAATGAAACATCAGACAGTGAACTTCTTAAGCACGGAAACAACAAAAGAGGATGATCTTCTTAACAAGCAAATCACTGGCATTAGATCGACATGCAAAACAATATGAAGCATTATTGTCAGGAGGCACGGTGAACAGCTCGTGATGCCGCATGCCACAACATTCCAAGCTCAACTTTGCAATCAAACACAAGGCACGGCATTACATAGACAATATTCGAACAAACTCTTAACACAGGAATATCTCTGCAGAGTAACTATTTACTTCTAAACTGAACACGTGAATAGGAAAAAACACTCGACCTTGCTCACTGACAAGGGCGTCCCACTCAAAAATATCAAATGCATGTCTTACGCTAACATCAATGAGCAAATTTTGACAAGGTTTTCCAATTCCAATATATTAAACTAACGTCTTCTTGCTAACATCAATGATTAAACTTTGACAAGCTTTTTCCATTCAAAATATGTAATGCCTATGATCGTGGAGTCCTGTCGTAGCTTCTTCTACTTGTTTGGGCACTTTTGCCCGGGGCACTCCACGTGTTGTTAAATTGCCAATGGTCTCGCAGACTAGTCATGTCACCGGTGTCTAATAATACTACGTAAAGCTTCTCGGTCATTCCTTACGTAATGTGGCGCAAAGCAGTGATCGCTTCTTTACGCAAAGTGGAACGACCAACTGGACCCAGTAATGCAGCAGTTTTCCTTGGACACATTGGCTCCTTTTGTGCAGTTCAACTAAAACCGAAGTCGGAATAAAACCGAGCTTTAATTTTGATAACCCTGTAAGCAACAATAGGTATAAGGGAAACAATTACTGAGAAATAACGGTTGATGACTTGTACTCCTGAAGAAAAGCATCATCGACCGCTTTATCTTAATGGGAAACAAAGCAGAGAGTAGCAATTCTCCATCGGTGTGATTCATTCATATTGACCGAGACATTATCTTAACAATGCCTTGTTTCAACATGTATAAAGAACGACAAAGCGTAAAAAGTACCATTCCTAAAACAATGCAACTGATTCATTTTAACAGAGACATTATCTTAACAATACCTTGGTTAAACATGTAGAAAGAACTACAAAGCAGGATAGTACCATTCCTAACAAGTGTTGCAGTTTTGAACTAAGATTCAATAGTTAATTAATTCTGAGAGTGGCATTGCTTAATTTTACCAGCGGCATTAGATTAACGAAAAGCATAAAAGTTCCAAGGGAGAGTGGGTGCAACAACAGTATGTGCTTCCATCTACTTATAAAGGGGGTGATGCAGAGTTTCTTGTAACAAAGCAACAAGCATCATGTCTGGGTTGGTCCCATTTTTGTTCACTACTTAATGGGAAAAGACTGACAATACAATAGCTTCAATTCAACATTTATTTAAAAGCAGTACCAATACAAGTAGCACAACATCTCAAAGCACCTTTGCACAATCATGTGGATGAAGGCTGTCTTGACCTTTCATGAGACGAACAAGATAAAATACTGAATCTGCCAACACGAATAGGAAATCCAATCTCGTTTTGTGCGGTTACCTTTGAAAATCAAGCAAAGTGTTTAGCATAGCGAAGCAAAATGTCATAATAGCAACAAGTTGAATAGATATCCCTGTTTAAACAGAGGCAAAAAAGGAATCAATTATTGGCTAATAAAGGAGGATGAAACATGCGGCCACAAAAATGGTAATCCCGCCAATCCCTAACAAGTGTTGCAGTTTTGAAATAAGATTCAGTAGTTAATTCTGAGAGTGGCATCAATTACTGGCTTATAAAGGGGGTGATGCTGAATTTGTTGTAACAAAGCAACAAGAATCATGTATGGGCTGGTCCCATTTTTGTTCACTACTTAATGGGAAAAGACAACAATACAATATCTTCAATTCAACATTTATTTAAAACAGCACCAAAACAAGTAGCACAACATCTCAAAGCACATTGCACATCATGTGGTTGAGACCAAGATTTGAAACAACTCGCCACGAAGACTGGAAACAAATCTCGATCTCCTTTTGTGCAGTTCCACCAAAATTAAGCAAAGTCACCGGTGTGACATTCAAGTTGAACTGCACAAAACACTCTTAAAACATAAGTGTTTCGAGTAGCGAAGCAAAATGTCACAATAGCAACAAGTTGAATCGATACCCCTGTTTTAACAGAGGCAAAAAAGGAAACAATTACTTGTCGATAAAGGAGGATGAAACAAAAGGTGACAGAAAGAAGCATCTAACTTATCTTGGATGGAAAACAAAGTAGGACAGTAGCATTTATAAAACGGTTGCATTGATTCATATTAACAGAGACATTCTCTTGAAACAACATTCGTTAAAAAATGTAATTTACTTTTAACAGTGGCATTGCTTCAATTTTCCGGCAGCATTCTTAGATTAACAACAGCAAAATAGCTGTATGGGACATGCCCGGCACCATAAAGGCCCACACGTATAAATGGGTGATGCAGAGTATGTAGCCAAGCAGCATATATGCGTTGGTCCCATATTTGTTCTCTTTGAACCTTCTTCCTATGTGAGGGCAGCAAATCTAGTCCTGCACAAACTACCTGACCCCCCAGTTTCTTTCCCTTTTCAACAAAGAGATCGGTTCCTTACAGATGTGTGTACTGAGTTACCCCCTTTTTACCTTTTCGACCTACAAAGCGGCTGGATAGCCAGTCTATACTACTTTCCGCCCCTCCTTTCCTCATTGAACCACGTCCTAGATTCTTGCTCCAGCCCACCGCACCCTTCTTTCCTCTTTGAACCAAGACCTAGATTTGACTACAAATCGAAAAAGATCCACATGCAGCTAGAGCAACGACGGTTTCAAAGAAACTTATACCTTAGGGTCGCTCGGATGTGGCAAGGCGTGCGGTGGGAGGCGGATCTACCCACACTACGCACGACAGCGAGGAAGAAGGGGTCGGTGGCCCTCCCAAGACAAAGCTGGGTGAAAGAGAACGGTCTGCGGCGGTGGATTGCCTCCCTCGCCGAAGGCGATAGAGTGAACGCTGCACCTCGTCCCCTTCCCAGTGCGACGGGATACGGACGCCTCCTTCACCAGTTGTGAGGGGGGAGAGAGAGACAAGAGGCCAACCCAGTCTTGTTTAGATCTGGTGAAGAGAGGGTGAGAGACTGTGAATATAGCAAACCCTAGTAAATGAACGCCGAGCCTCCGGTGTAACATATATGTAGTCTTGGCGGCGTGTGGAGAGTGCAAACCCTAGCGAACAAGCGCTGAGGCTCCCGCTTATATATATACTACTGTAGTACGGACTGAGCTCCGGTGCCTTCACTGCACCTGCTTTTGGCTGTATGACGGGTGAGCAAGCCACATTTTGGGCCCACCTGTCATAAATCCAAAGGCAGGTGCACTAAATCAATGAAGCTGCATCCATATAGTACTCTTGTGTATACGACTAATATATAGTGGAGTGGTTTTCTTGTTCTCTCCATAACAATCGTTTTAAATTGTGTAAGTACGAAACGAAACTCTTTATTTAATGTACAGTAAAGAAAACTAGTACTACTTCCGATGAACTAACGACCACGCCCACGCGTCCTGGTCGCATTTCCTGTCCTTCACGTGTGGTACACTACCCTCCCTTAAGTGAACAACCACACATGCGCCAAATTATCAGAAACGTGTGAGAGTGTGTACAAATAAACAATTTTAATTTCAATTATCGGAAAGGTTTGAGAGTATTACAAAGTTTGACTTCAGCCAAATCTAATATGCGGAGTAAATAAAAATGGAGGGCTACTACGTCCATCCGGGTTTTTAGTCCACACCATTTTTTAAATCAAAGTTAATAGCTGGACAAATAAAATTACAGGGAGCTGGAGACAAAGTTGTGAGAAGGCTTAGAAATCAATACAAAACTTATGCTCTTAGTACCAACATCGATCCTTCTTCGAGGAAACATTTGGTTCATAGCCAATTGTGTGATAAAATTGCACCAACGTGAAAGACGCATTGCGTCTCCAACTCAACCAAGGTGAATCGACGAAGGATATCATCTTTGTGCGTAACAAGCAAAGAGCACTGATGGAAGACATCTTGTTTTTCATTGAAAATCGATCAGCTTCACCAGCCGACGCAACCATGAGGCGCAACCATGAGCATCGATAGGTCATCGTGGTGATGGCATCAAGTTTGGGTGAGGCACCTATGAAGTTCGACAAATCCTCACTGTGGTCTGTTTCTTCTCAGTAATCAAGCTCGAGAAAGGAAGAACCACGTGGCAGAGGACAGTGAGGCGGAACAACAATGGCCATCCAATTTTGTGCAGTTCCACTAAAATTCAGAAATACATGCCTGGGTATGGAGACACGCATCGCTGTTTCAAAAAATATAAAAAAGGGTTAGCAACGACATCTCAATTGTCAATAAGAAATTAATGAAAAGTACACCAACAAACAGAAGCACCATAATTATCTTGATGGGAACTAAACCAGGATACCCGAGAAAAAATCATTTCTTCATTTAACCAGTGATAGTACTGCCACCATATGGACAATGACCGCACAACCACCATGTATTTTTTGTCAAAACAACATGTATACCTCCATCGAGGCATAAATCAGGACAACTTTTCGAGTGGCATTTCCTCTATAATAGTACTAGTAGGTGATGTTGGACCAGCCGACGAACCCTAGCTACTATGCATGGGGAGCTGGGGAGTAGTCGCATAGAAGAAAACCCGCACGTAGTGACCTGGGGAGCTGGACCAATACAAGAAGTTATACCTCAGGTGGGCGAGATGTCGTTTAGGCGGGCGGGCGGGATCTGCCCACACGACGGCAGCGAACAAGGGCGCGGAGGATCTTCGTCCGCGCCAGCGCCAGCTCCAAGAGGACGGTGCGCATCGGCTTCCTCCGTTGCCGACGGCGACAACATCGACGCTGCACATCCTCACCTCCCGCAGCGGATGGGATTCGACCGGATCTATGACCACCGGTGAGGAGAGAGATAGAGTGGACACTGTCATCTTGTTTTGATTTGGAGATGGTGAGAGAGCGAGACGTGAGAAACTCTATCAAACAAGAGGCTATAATGGAGTAAAAAAATCTCTCCATAGCAGTGGTTTTAAATAGAATACGCGCGTTCCCGGAAAAAAGAAACGAAAACTGGCGGACAATTTTTGAAGGGTCTGTCTAGGACACATCTAGATGTGACATAGTTATGTCACATCTAAGTTGATGTCCACTGCTTGTGGTCTATTTTTTCCTAGTTTTTTCTTGTTGCTACATTATATACTTGTGGGAGCTTAGATGTGATATCCTTAAATAACATCTAGATGTGAATTAGACAAACTGATTTTCTAACGTACCAAGAAAGAAAACTTCGATCAAAACACGCCCCGCTTCTGTGTCGCGAGAGTCATCGCCAGACACACACCTAGACATAGACATGCATATCCGCGTTTACGTAAAATTCCATTTCCATCTCCATCTCCAATCATATTTGTCCAACTGGCACATTATTTACGTTGTTAATTATATATGAAGCAATATTAACGTACATCATCTCTTGTTTGCGCACGTCCGGACCGCTGCCACGGCCGGTCCTGACCAATCCGAACCCTCTTCATCACCCGCTCGTGCTTCCCGCCCAAAACGGTCAGTGCCGCATTCATGCTCGGCCAGAGCGGACGCGACCTCTCACTGGCGCCGGCATTGAAGCGGCGCACCTGCCGAGAGAGCGTCGCCCGCACCGCTTCCGGGTGCAGGCGGCTGCTCTGCATTCAAAGGTCGCAATAGCCGGCTACAACATGCATGTAAAAAGTTCTTGGGAGTCCGTGTTGGGGAACGTAGTAATTTCAAAAAAATTCCTACGCACACACAAGATCATGGTGATGCATAGCAACAAGAGGGGAGAGTGTTGTCCACGTACCCTCATAGACCGAAAGCAGAAGCGTTATAACAACGCGGTTGATGTAGTCGTACGTCTTCACGGGCCGACCGATCAAGCAATCAAACTACGGCACCTCCAGTTCTAGCACACGTTCAGCTCGATGATGATCCCGGACTCCGATCCGGCAAAGTGTCGGGATGAGTTCCACAATCGACGACGGCGTGGTGACGATCTTGATGTTCTACCGTCGCAGGGCTTCGCCTAAGCACCGTTAGAATATTATCGAGGAGAACTATGGTGGAGGGGGGCACCGCACACGGCTAAGAGATCTCAAGGATCAATTGTTGTGTCTTCAAGGGGTGCCCCCCTCCTCGTATATAAAGAAGTGGAGGAGGGGGAGGGCCGGCCCTCTCTATGGCGCGCCCTAGAGGAGTCCTACTCCCACCGGGAGTAGGATTCCCCCTTTCCTAGTAGAACTAGAAGCCCTTCCAAGTAGAAGGAGTAGGAGGGAAGGAAAGGGAAGGGAGAAGGAGAAGGAAGGAAGCCGGCGCCCTCCTAGTCCAATTCGGACTAGTCAATGGGGAGGGGTGCGGCCACCCTTTGGGGCCTTTCTCTCCTTTTCCGTATGGCCCATTAAGGCCCAATACGAATTCCCGTAACTCTCCGGTACTCCGATAAATACCCGAATCACTCGGAACCTTTCCGATGTCCGAATATAGTCATCCAATATATCGATCTTTACGCCTCGACCATTTCGAGACTCCTCGTCATGTCCCCGATCTCATCCGGGACTCGAACTCCTTTGGTACATCAAAACTCATAAACTCATAATATAAGCATCGCCATCGAAACCTTAAGCGTGCGGACCCTACGGGTTTGAGAACTATGTAGACATGACCGAGACACGTTTCCGGTCAATAACCAATAGCGGAACCTGGATGCTCATATTGGCTCCTACATATTCTACGAAGATCTTTATCGGTCAAACCGCATAACAACATACGTTGTTCCCTTTGCCATCGGTATGTTATTTGCCCGAGATTCGATCGTCGGTATCTCAATACCTAGTTCAATCTCGTTACCGGCAAGTCTCTTTACTCATTATGTAATGCATCATCCATAACTAACTCATTAGTCACATTGCTTGCAAGGCTTATAGTGATGTGCATTACCGAGAGGGCCCAGAGATACCTCTCCGACAATCGGAGTGACAAATCCTAATCTCGAGATACGCCAACCCAACATGTACCTTCGGAGACACCTTTAGAGCACCTTTATAATCACCCAGTTACGTTGTGATGTTTGGTAGCACACAAAGTGCTACTCCGGTAAACGGAAGTTGCATAATCTCATAGTTGTAGGAACATGTATAAGTCATGAAGAAAGCAATAACAACATACTAAACGATCAAGTGCTAAGCTAACAGAATGTGTCATGTCAATCACATCATTCTACTAATGATGTGATCCCGTTAATCAAATGACAACTCATGTCTATGGTTAGGAAACATAACCATCTTTGATTAATGAACTAGTCTAGTAGAGGCATACTAGTGACAATATGTTTGTCTATGTATTCACACATGTATCATGTTTCCGGTTAATACAATTCTAGCATGAATAATAAACATTTATCATTATATAAGGAAATAAATAATAACTTTATTATTTCCTCTAGGGCATTTTCCTTCAGTCTCCCACTTGCACTAGAGTCAATAATCTAGTTCACATCACCATGTGATTTAACACTAATGTTCACATCTGCATGTGATTAACACCCATAGTTCGCATTGTCATGTGACCAACACCCAAAAGGTTTACTAGAGTCAATATCTAGTTCACATTGCTATGTGATTAACACCCAGAGAGTACTAAGGTGTGATCATGTTTTTCTCGTGAGAGAAGCTTAGTCAACGGGTCTGTCATATTCAGAGCCGTATGTATTTTGCAAATATTCTATGTCTACAATGCTCTGCACGGAGCTACTCTAGCTAATTGCTCCCACTTTCAATATGTATCCAGATTGAGACTTAGAGTCATCTGGATTGGTGTGAAAGCTTGCACCGATGTAACTTTTTACGAAGGGCTCTTTTATCACATCCATAATCGAGAAATATTTCCTTAGTCCTCACTAAGGATATTCTTGACCAATGTCCAGTGATCTACTCCTAGATCACTATTGTACTCCCTTGCCAAATTCAGAGCAAGGTATACAATAGGTGCGGTACATAGCATAGCATACTTTATAGAACCTATGGTGAGGCATAGGGAATGACTTTCATTCTCTTTTCTATTTTCTGCCGTGGTCAGGATTTGAGTCTTACTCAATTTCACACCTTTGCAACACAGGCAAGAACTCTTTCTTTGACTGTTCCATTTTGAACTATTTCAAAATCTTGACAAGGTATGTACTTATTGAAAAACTTATCAAGCGTCTTGATCTATCTCAATAGATCTTGATGCTCAATATGTAAGTAGCTACGGAGGTCTTTCTTTTAAAGAACTCCTTTCAAATACTCCTTTATGCTTTCGGAAAAAATCTACATCATTTACGATCAACAATATGTTACTCACATATAAAGGCGGTAGTGCTCCCACTCACTTTATTGTAAATACAGGCTTCACCGCAAGTCTGTATAAAACTATATGCTTTGATCAACTTATCAAAGCGTATATTCCAACTCTGAGATGCTTGCACCAGTCCATAGATGGATCGCTGGAGTTTGCACATTTTGATAGCACCTTTAGGATTGACAAAACCTTCTTGTTGCATCATATACAACTCTTCTTTAATAAATCCATTAAGGAATGCAGTTTTGACACCCTTTTGCCAGATTTCATAAAATGTGGCAATTGCTAACATGATTCGGACAGACTTAAGCATCGCTACAGTTGAGAAAATCTCATTGTAGTCAACACTTTTAACTTGTCAAAAACCTTTTTGCGATAAGTCGAGCTTTGTAGATAGTAACACTACTATCAACGTCCGTCTTCCTCTTGAAGATCCATTTATTTTCTATGGCTTGCCGATCATCGGGCAAGTCCACCAAAGTCCACACTTTGTTCTCATACATGGATCCTATCTCAGATTTCATGGCCTCCAGCCATTTTGCGGAATCTGGGCTCATCATCGCTTCCTCATAGTTCGTAGGTTTATCATGGTCTAGTAACATGACTTCCAGAACAGGATTAACGTACCACTCTGGTGCGGACCGTACTCTGGAAGACCTACGAGGTTCTGTAGTAACTTGATTTGAAGTTTCATGATCATCATCATTAGCTTTCTCACTAATTGGTGTAGAAATCACTGGAACTGATTTCTGTGATGAACTACTTTCCAATTCAGGAGAAGGTACAAATTACCTTATCAAGCTCTACTTTCCTCCCACTCACTTCTTTCGAGAGAAACTCCTTCTCTAGAAAGTATCCATTCTTAGCAACGAATGTTTTGCCTTCAAATCTGTGATAGAAGGTGTACCCAACAGTTTCCTTTGGGTATTCTATGAAGACGCACTTCTCCGATTTGGGTTCGAGCTTATCAGGTTGAAAACCTTTTTCATATAAGCATCGCAACTCCAAACTTTAAGAAACGACAGCTTAGGTTTACTGCTAAACCATAGTTCATACGGTGTCGTCTCAACGAATTTAGATGGTACCTTATTAAACGTGAATGCAGCTGTCTCTAATGCATAACCCCAAAACGATAGTGGTAAATCGGTAAGAGACATCATAGATCACACCATATCTAGTAAAGTACGATTACAACATTCGGACACACCATTACATTGTGGTGTTCCAGGTGGCGTGAGTTGCGAAACTATTTCACATTGTTTCAAATGAAGACCAAACTCGTAACTCAAATATTCGTCTCCACGATCAGATCGTAGAAATTTTATTTTTCTTGTTACGATGATTTTCCACTTCACTCTGAAATTCTTTGAAATTTTCAAATGTTTTAGACTTATGTTTCGTTAAGTAGATATACCCATATCTGCTCAAATCATCTGTGAAGGTTAGAAAATAATAATACTTGCCACGAGCATCAACACTCATTGGATCGTATACATCGGTATGTATTATTTCCAACAAGTTAATAGCTCGTTCCAATGTTCCGGAGAACGGAGTTTAAGTCATCTTGCCCAAAAGGCACGGTTCGCAAGCATCAAATGATTTATAACCAAGTGATTCCGAAAATCCATTTTTATGGGTTTCTTCATGCGCTTTACACCGATATGACCCAAACGGCAGTGCCACAAATAAGTTGCACTATCATTATTAACTTTGCATCTTTTGGCATCAATATTATGAATATGTGTATCACTACAATCGAGATCCAACAAACCATTTTCATTGGGTGTATGACCATTGAAGGTCTTATTCATTTAAACAGAACAACAATTATTCTCTGACTTTAAATGAATAACCGTATTGCAATAAACATGATCAAATCATATTCATGCTCAACGCAAACGCTAAACAACATTTATTTAGGTTTAACACTAATCCCGAAAGTATAGGGAGTGTGCGATGATGATCATATCAATTTTGGAACCACTTCCAACACTCATCGTCACTTCCCCTTCAACTAGTCTCTGTTTATATAACTCCTGTTTCAAGTTACTAATCTTAGCAACTGAACAAGTATCAAATACTCAGGGGCTACTATAAACACTAGTAAGGCACACATCAATAACCTATATATCAAATATACCCTTGTTCACTTTGCCATCCTTCTTATCCACCAAATATTCGGGCATTTCCGCTTCGGTGACCATTTCCTTTGCGGTGTAAGCACTCGGTTTGAGTTTTGATCCAGCTTTGGGCTTCTTCAAGGAGTGACAACTTGCTTGCCATTCTACTTGAAGTTCCCTTTCTTTCCCTTTGCCCTTTTCTTGAAACTATTGATCTTGTCAATCATCAACACTTGATGCTCTTTCTTGATTTCTACCTTCGTCGATTTCAACATCACGAAGAGCTCGGGAATCGTTTTCGTCATCCCTTGCATACTATAGTTCATCACGAAGTTCTAGTAACTTGGTGATGGTGACTAGAGAACTCTGCCAATCATTATCTTATCTGGAAGATTAACTCCCACTTGATTCAAGCGATTGTAGTACCCAGACAATCTGAGCACATGCTCACTAGTTGAGCGGTGACCATTTCCTTTGCAGTGTAAGCACTCAGTTTTAGGTTTTGGTCCAGCTTTGGGCTTCTTCGCGGGAGTGACAACTTGCTTGCCATTCTACTTGAAGTTCCCTTTCTTTCCCTTTGCCCTTTTCTTGAAACTAGTGATCTTGTCAATCATCAACACTTGATGCTCTTTCTTGATTTCTACCTTCGTCGGTTTCAACATCACGAAGAGCTCGGGAATCGTTTTCGTCATCCCTTGCATACTATAGTTCATCACGAAGTTCTAGTAACTTGGTGATGGTGACTAGAGAACTCTGCCAATCATTATCTTATCTGGAAGATTAACTCCCACTTGATTCAAGCGATTGTAGTACCCAGACAATTTGAGCACATGCTCACTAGTTGAGTGATTCTCCTCCATCTTTTAGCTATAGAACTTGTTGGAGACTTCATATCTCTCAACTCGGGTATTTGCTTGAAATATTAACTTCAATTCCTGGAACATCTCATATGGTCCATGAAGTTCAAAACGTCTTTGAAGTCCCGATTCTAAGCCGTTAAGCATGGTGCACTAAACTATCAAGTAGTCATCATATTGAGCTAGCCAAACATTCATAATGTACGCATACGCTCCTGCAATAGGTCCGTCACCTAGCGGTGCATTAAGGACATAATTCTTCTGTGCAGCAATGAGGATAAACCTCAGATCACGGATCCAATCCGCATCATTGCTACTAACATTTTTCAACACAATTTTCTCTAGGAACATATCAAAATAAACATATGAAAGCAACAACGCGAGCTATTGATCTACAATATAATTTGCAAAATACTACCAGGACTAAGTTCATGATAAATTTAAGTTCAATTAATCATATTACTTAAGAACTCCCACTTAGACAGACATCTCTCTAGTCATCTAAGTGATCACGTGATCCAAATCAACTAAACCATGTCCGATCATCACGTGAGATGGAGTAGTTTTCAATGGTGAACATCACTATGTTGATCATATCTACTATATGATTCACGCTCGACCTTCTGGTCTCCGTGTTCTGAGGCCATATCTGTATATGCTAGGCTCGTCAAGTTTAACCTGAGTATTCCGCGTGTGCAACTGTTTTGCACCCGTTGTATTTGAACGTAGAGCCTACCACACCCGATCATCACGTGGTGTCTCAGCATGAAGAACTTTCGCAATGGTGCATACTCAGGGAGAACACTTCTTGATAATTAGTGAGAGATCATCTTAAAATGCTACCGTCAATCAAAGCAAGATAAGATGCATAAAGGATAAACATCACATGCAATCAATATAAGTGATATGATATGGCCATCATCATCTTGTGCTTGTGATCTCCATCTCCGAAGCACCGTCGTGATCACCATCATCACCGGCGCGACACCTTGATCTCTACCGTAGCATCGTTGTCGTCTCGTCAAACTTATGCTTCTACGACTATCGCTACCGCTTAGTGATAAAGTAAAGCATTACAGGGCGATTGCATTGCATACAATAAAGCGACAACCATATGGCTTTCGCCGATTGCCGATAACTCGGTTACAAAACATGATCATCTCATACAATAAAATATAGCATCACGTCTTGACCATATCACATCACAACCCCTGCAAAAACAAGTTAGACGTCCTCTACTTTGTTGTTGCAAGTTTTACGTGGCTGCTACAGGCTTAGCAAGAACCGTTCTTACCTATGCATCAAAACCACAACGATAGTTCGTCAAGTTAGTGCTGTTTTAACCTTCGCAAGGACCGGGCGTAGCCACACTTGGTTCAACTAAAATTGGAGAAACAGGCACCCGCCAGCCACCCGTGAAAGCACGTCGGTAGAACCAGTCTCGCGTAAGCGTACACGTAATGTCGGTCCGGGCCGCTTCATCCAACAATACCGCCGAACCAAAATATGATATGCTGGTAAGCAATATGACTTGTATCGCCCATAACTCACTTTTGTTCTACTCGTGCATATAACATCTATGCGTAAAACCAGGCTCGGGATGCCACTGTTGTGGAACGTAGTAATTTCGAAAAAATTCCTACGCACACACAAGATCATGGTGATGCATAGCAACGAGAGGGGAGAGTGTTGTCCACGTACCCTCGTAGACCGAAAGCGGAAACGTTATAACAACGCGGTTGATGTAGTCGTACGTCTTCACGGCCCGACCGATCAAGCACCGAACCTACGACACCTCCGAGTTCTAGCACACGTTCAGGTCGATGACGATCCTCGGACTCCGATCCAGCAAAGTGTCAGGGATGAGTTCCGTCAGCACGATGGCGTGGTGACGATCTTGATGTTCTACCGTCGCAGGGCTTCGCCTAAGCACGGCTACAATATTATCGAGGAGAACTATGGTAGAGGGGGGCATCGCACACGGCTAAGAGATCTCAAGGATCAATTGTTGTATCTCCAAGGGGTGCCCCCCTCCTCGTATATAAAGGAGTGGAGGAGGGGGAGGGCCGGCCCTCTCTATGGCGCGCCCTAGGGCAGTCCTACTCCCATCGGGAGTAGGATTCCCCCTTTCCTAGTAGAACTAGGAGCCCTTCCAAGTAGAAGGAGTAGGAGGGAAGGAAAGGGAAGGGAGAAGGACAAGGAAGGAAGGCCCCCCCCTCCCTAGTCCAATTCGGACTAGTTAATGGGGAGGGGTGCGACCACCCTTTGGGGCATTTCTCTCCTTTCCCGTATGGCCCATTAAGGCCCAATACGAATTCCCGTAACTCTCCGGTACTCCGATAAATACCCGAATCACTCGGAACCTTTCCGATGTCCGAATATAGTCGTCCAATATATCGATCTTTACGCCTCGACCATTTCGAGACTCCTCGTCATATCCCCGATCTCATCTGGGACTCCGAACTCCTTTGGTACATCAAAACTCATAAACTCATAATATAAGCATCGCCATCGAAACCTTAAGCGTGCGGGACCCTACGGGTTCGAGAACTACGAGACATGACCGAGACACGTTTCCGGTCAATAACCAATAGCGAAACCTGGATGCTCATATTGGCTCCTACATATTCTACGAAGATCTTTATCGGTCAAACCGCATAACAACATACGTTGCTCCCTTTGTCATCGGTATGTTACTTGCCCGAGATTTGATCGTCGGTATCTCAATACCTAGTTCAATCTCGTTACTGGCAAGTCTCTTTACTCGTTATGTAATGCATCATCCCGCAACTAACTCATTAGTCACATTGCTTGCAAGGCTTATAGTGATGTGCATTACCGAGAGGGCCCAGAGATACCTCTCCGACAATCGGAGTGACAAATCCTAATCTCGAAATACGCCAAATACGCCAACCCAACATGTACCTTCGGAGACACCTGTAGAGCACCTTTATAATCACTCAGTTACGTTGTGACATTTGGTAGCACACAAAGTGTTCCTCCGGTAAACAGGGGTTGCATAATCTCATAGTCATAGGAACATGTATAAGTCATGAAGAAAGCAATAGCAACATACTAAACGATCAAGTGCTAAGCTAACAGAATGGGTCATGTCAATCACATCATTCTACTAATGATGTGATCCCGTTAATCAAATGACAACTCATGTCTATGGTTAGGAAACATAACCATCTTTGATTAATGAGCTAGTCTAGTAGAGGCATACTAGTGACAATATGTTTGTCTATGTATTCACACATGTATCATGTTTCTGGTTAATACAATTCTAGCATGAATAATAAACATTTATCATTATATAAGGAAATAAATAATAACTTTATTATTGCCTCTAGGGCATATTTCCTTCAGTCCGTGCTACAGCTAGCTGTCCTCCCCCAACTCGTCAATCTCTTCCAGTAGTGCTAGTACTCCATGGCATGATCCATCGACAAGCAGGCGGGAAAGTTATCGTATACTCGGTTTGCGGTTAGTGGCATGCCGGCGATCGTGGGGTCGAGCCATGGAGGAGGGTGAGACACGAACACGACAGCACGTGATTTAAATGTTGGTTTTGCTCGATGGCGCGATCCAACGAAACGAAACATTGGTTTCTCTCTGCTTCCATTTTTCTCCTAAAAACGGAAACTTTCCACTCCATTTTCATTCCTATTCCAAGGTTGCCCGTTACAACTTTCCATCAAATACAAAGGAAAACTAACACGCATGTTGATGCATCTCAATGATTCACAGATCATAGCCAATATTTACTTCACAACTAAAGAAAAAAGTTGTGAGAGCGTGTACGAAAGAAAAACTACTGATGGGGTCACTACGACTTAAACCCTAAACCCTAAACATGATTTAATTTCCTAGCCAGGTAGAACCTGTCGAAGGAAAGTCGGCTAGCACCCTCGGATCATACGATGCTTTTGTGCAGTTCCACTAAAATCGACCTGAGCATCCCTGATGGCAAAGATATTGAAGAAGTGTGATTAGAATAATAGTACTTGCACTAGTTCATGAGACATAAACTCATCACAAGTAGAAGCCGATAGAAGTAGAGAAAGATCGACATGGAGATGGAGCTACGGCAGTGGAGCAAGCCGGCTCCAAAAGGAAGATGGACTACTTGGGACGTCGGGCTGTATCTAGAAGGGCGGTTTGGATGCGGCATCGGCCCATACCGCGGTGACCCCCGATTGGGATGCACCGAATGTGGGTTTTCTCCCTCGCCGATGTCGACCGCGTCTACCAGAACATTGTTCCCTTCCCCCAGCTGTGGGATCAGGCCCGTCGTTCTATGCTTGTGAAGAGAGCAACCTAAGCAAGCAGGGCTTGTAGCTTAGGCTCCTCGCTAGTGTATATATAGTGGTTTTCTTTCTCTCCATATCAACCATTTTATATTGCGACGTGTCATTCAAGAGTGAAATGATGGTTGCTTCTTCCGACTAACTTACTGTTTGATTTGACTGCTCCTTAGTGGCCCCTACACGTACTCCCCCTACGTGTATGCAACAATCACACGTACACATGGACGCAAAAACGCGCGCGACGCCCTAATGCATGAATGTCCGAGCACACGAGGGAACACACACGGTCACGCTCAAATGCTCAACCTACACGTGCATGCACACACATACTCAGTCAGGGTGAGCTAGTGACCATATAAACACCGGAAAATATATATATTGAGCGCAATGAGCGTATTATGAAGTCCACTGACCGTATTTTTACAAATATACAGTGACATACAAAGGTATTTATCTCGTTTGAAATTAAGCCATATTAACCGGAGAGGAGGCGGTATGGACTAGCATTACTTTGCTGTGTCCCGTCAACTTGCCGAACGAGGAGAAGGTTGCAGGACGGGAGAAGCTTGCGCGGTGGATCACGAGGATAAGGAGAAACTTTTGACTAATGCAAGCTCTCCCTCGCTCAAAGCGGTGGACGTGCAACAGTTAATTCGGTGTCAGATTGCCAGAAGCATACACTATACTATTAGTGCTATTATTGTTCGACTTCCCGAATAGGCGAACAACCAAGCACAAAGTTTACTAGTACTACTATTATAGTCTATAAAGGTACGTACTATACTAGTACTAGGAACCGGATGGAGGAGCGTCTGCACTCTTATTATAATTTTAAAATGTGATAAAGCAATCTTCAACACATTTGGTTCTCTTCGAGGGTTCTCGCATGTGATAATGGAAGTTGATTGCATGGAACACTCGCTACAATTCTCGCTTAATTCTGGCTCATATCCTGTTACAAATAGTAGCACTCGGTAATATTTCCTCTGTTTTTGTTATTCAGCATGTAAACAGGTCAG
Organism: Aegilops bicornis; assembly: GCA_021605145.1. Taxonomy (NCBI): domain Eukaryota; kingdom Viridiplantae; phylum Streptophyta; class Magnoliopsida; order Poales; family Poaceae; genus Aegilops; species Aegilops bicornis. Next base: position 339,218,187 of record CM038675.1, read on the forward strand.
CAAACCTTGCGGCACATCTTCGTGCGAACCGTGCTTGCTGCACTTTGAATGTGGCTGAGAGCTGGCTTGATGAAACACCTCGCTTCCTACTTCTTTTTGCGGTGGTACCTCGCTTCCTAGTGACCGGTGTCTTGGCTGATCGTCCTAAGAATGCTTATATATGAATAAAGCTCTCTCATTTACCCGCAAAAAAGATTAAGCCATATTAACCGGAAAGGAGGGAGTATGGACTAGCACTACTTTTTGGTGTGTCCCGTCAACTCGCAGAATGAGGAGAAGCTTGCAGGACAAGGTGAAGCTTGCTTACGCCTTTTGACTAATGGAACCTACCCTCGGTGGACATGCATCAGTCCATTCGGTGTCAGATTGTCAGAGGCATACACTATAGTACCCAACATGCGGAGTACCATCATTGTTCGACTTCACGAAGAGGCGAAGAGCCAAGCGCAGTAGTACTACTACTAGAACCGCATGGTGGAGCGTCTGTACTCTTATTTTTTTTATCTCTGATAAAGTACACGTTTATTCTGGAGAAGGGCGGAAAATGACAGCCCAACATGTAATGAATGATATCGATCAACCAACCATGCTCGAATATATCTTGGCCTCCATGTGAGTCCGTCTGTGTGTTCTCGCTCCTCGTCTCTCTCAAGGAACGGCGGGTTGGCTCTTTGCCGTCAATTGAGATTGGTTTGCTCACACTCCTGTCCCACATGTCAGTGATATGCCAACAGGAGGTGCGTTGACCGACTGGCCATATGCGTACTTGGTTTTGCACCTTCATACTACTCCTCCCTCCGTCACAGTTTACTGTGGCGCTTCATTATGATGCATTTCTCTCAATGCATTTCCACCACCGAAGAGACTTTAGACGCAGCGTTTGGTTTAATGCTCAATTAATTAGGGCGTGGTAACCGCAATCAAGTCCACAATTTTCTCTCCATGTCTTGTACTACTACGGAGTGGAGTAAGTGCATGCATGTGTGTAGCCGGGTGGAAGCACTGCATGCATGTGTGTACGCATTATTCCCTCTAGTAATAGACGTCGTGCTATAACTACCAATGCTATTTTTCAGGCCGATCGCTAGTCGCCTTGGTCCCACAGATTTTTTTTCTTTTTTCTGAATCGCGTTGTATAAACAGTGACGGATGGAGTAGTATGAGCGGATTCAAAGAAGAGCGTATTGATGGTTGCTTCTTCAGAGCAACTTACAGTGGGAAAGGTGGGGCTTATGATTTGACTGCTCATTACTCATTATTAATGCGGCGCAACGACCGGGTTGAGTCTCCCATGCGGTTGTGCACTACCCCCTCGGTTCTTAAATATACTCCGGAGTATTTGTCTTTCTAGAGATTTCAACGAGTGACTACTCAAATATTTGTCTTTTAGAGATTTCAAATGGACCGCACATACGGATGTATATAGACATATTTTAGAGTGTAGATTCACTCATTTTGCTCCGCACGTAGTCACTTGTTGAAATCTCTAGAAAGAGCGAATAGAATATTTAGGAACGGAGGAGTACACATCTGAAGCAAAATGAGTGAATCTACACTCTAAAATATGCCCGTTGAAATTTGTAAAAAGACAAATATTTAGGAACGAAGGAGTATAATTTTGTGCATGGCACATGGACCCGGATGATGAAGAGGCTTCTGGCAATGCTATCAAGCTTCCATCATTTGTTTACATAATTGACGTACTATACAAATAATTTTCTAGCGACATGAAATTGTACAATGGTGTGAGCTTTCAGCTTTTGTTTCACGTGTCTTGCCATCGATGCTCTTTGGAAACAATAAAAAACTAACTTCCTTACTAATGCATGTCAATTATTAGCAGATCAGAGCTAATAATTACATCACAACTGAAGACAGAGTTGTGAGAAGGTGTTAAATTAAAATTGATCCACGCTTTCATTGGCAGCAACGTCCCCCCAGCTCTGTCTAAATCAACAAGGCATGTTGGGAAAAAAGTAGCTGTCTGGAGCATGCAACATTCCGATCATTTTGTGCAGTTCCACTAAAATAGAGCTGAGCGTCCCTGTTCCAAAGATATTAAGTGTGATTATGATAATAGAGGACTGCTGATGTAACAATAAACACACAAATAGAAGCCGGTCACCTTTGCAGTCTCTCTTAAGACTAACTAGTTGGAGAAGATTAGGCTCGGAGTTGGATGAGGAGGATAGAGCAAAACCAATCTCCCTTTGTGCGATCGACTGAAATGTAGAGGCGTTGCCCGTGTGACATTTTAGTACAACTGCACAAAACACTCTTAAGAAAAAAGTGATTTGTGCAGTTCACCAAAAGGTCACAATAGCAACGAGGTGAAATGGATAGCCCTGTTTGCAAAAAAGAGGTAGAAAGGAAACAAATACTGGCCAATAACAGTTGATGACACATGCGACGACAAAAAAGAAGCATATTCCTTGTCCTAAGGGAAGATAACAACACGGTTGTGTTTGTCTAAAACGGTGTGAGAACGAGAATGCAATATGGAAAGTACTCCGAACGAGCTACGTTTTGGGCAAAGAACTATGGAAGATCCACATGCAGCGACGTGGGAAGACGGGCAGTGGAGCAAGGCCGGAGGGGATACCTGGAGGTCGTCGGGATGTAACTAGGTGAGCGACGGCGGGCGGAATCTGCGAGCAGGTGGTGTAGGCCCTGCCGCACCGGAGCTTGGTCAGAGAGAACGACGTGTACCGCAGATCGGGACGTGCTGCCTCGGCGCCGTCGAACGGAGAAACGATGCACTTCCTCCCTTTCCCCCGGTGGACGGGATGCGGCTGGATCAGTGACCAACGGTGAGAGAGAGAGGCCACCGCACTCCTTTCCCCCAGCGGACGGGATGCGGCCGGATCAGTGACCAACGGTGAGAGAGAGAGGCCACCGCACTCCCTTCCCCCAGCGGACGGGATGCGGCCGGATCAGTGACCAACGGTGAGAGGGAGAGAGAGGCCACCGCAGCCTTGTGTGAGATACTCTGAAGAGCGACAAACCAGGCAGGCAGTCTCCATTGTATATAGTGAGCGGACTACCTTTTTCTCCATAAAAATCATTTATATTCTGTGTACGTGCCATTGAGCGCTATAACTTTATTTAAAAATAACGCGACAACGCGTCAAGTCGAACTTTGTTTCGTGCACGCGTGGTACACGACCTCCCTAGGTAAACAACCGCTTCTTGCTTTCAAATTAGCAAGTTGGCTGCCCATTCGTAAAGAAATGAGCTCCACCGTGTACCCGCGCGGGTGTGGCTAGGCACGAAGCGTGAGTACATGCACGGTGAACCTATTCTCTTCTTGTATACGTACACCACCTACGTGGGGTTGTGTGAGAGAGATACAAACCTAGAGAGATATTGTGTGTGGGTTCTTGAGAGTTTTTTTGGGGGGGGGGGTCAATCAAAAAATGTAACATATTCAATGTGTGTGATATAGAGTCCTCGATATAACATATATATAGAGGGGGCGATCCACGAGAAGAGAGGTCCATAGAATCGAAGAGAGGGATGATGTGTGTGTGTGTGTGTGTGTGTGTGTGTGCGCGCGCGATCGATAAAGAGTGCCATCGAATTTGTGTGTGCCCACGTCAAAGATATAGAGTGGCTGGCCTACTGGAACGTGAGATGGGACATGTGCAGTTTGTCTCTGTGGCCTGGATACCTACCTGCAGCGCTCGACTATCGGTGTGTGGTGGGGGAAGAGGGAGTCCCAATTAACTATAAAGGTACAATGGCTGGTATATGTGTGGAGGAGGAGAGAGGCCTACCTCATGTATTAAGGAGATCGATCTGCCTCATGTATTAAGGGAGATCAATCGGCTTCCATGCATATGTGCAGGAGAGGAATAAGGTTGGGAGAGAGACAGAGCTAGAGTGTTGGAGGGGGTGGTAGTGGAGTTGCTTCAAACAAATGGTGGGATAGGCTTGCTAGACAAACGGAGGGAACACCCGCAATATCAATAAGAGAGGAGATGGCTTCTTGTTGTCTGTGCATGTGCGTGTGAGAGACGGGTCAGGAGGCATGCACGAATGATGAGGGGGGGGGGGCGATGTGGCTGTGGTAAGCAGACGCAACTACATAGGAAGATCAATCGCCCTTTGTTAGAGAAAGGAGAGACATAACTTGTGAGGTGCGTCGCCGATCGATGGGGGGTAGTTAAAGTTGATCTAGGTATATGTTGGGAGATCGATCGGTATACATGCATGTGTGTGTTAGAAGCAAATGAGGCACGAGGAGAAGGATAGAGAGAGAGGGATGCATGTAGGAGGTGGTATGAGAGGCATACTATATCGAGGGGCAGGAGTGTGTAGTACGAGAACGATGAAAAGAGTGGTGGGAGTGAGGCATGGATGGTGACAAGAGAAGAGGGAAGCTTGTGTTTGTGCTAGGCACACCTGGCTAGAGAGGCATATCAATCGATGTGCCAGTAAAGAAGGAGATGGGGGGCCTACACACACCGTGGGTGAACGACCTAAAGTGAAAAGACGAATTTGCGCGATGGAGCTAGAGAATGCTGAGGGAGGGTGAGAGGGATGCGGGCGTGTGCATGCACAAGAGAAAGTTAGCTAGCTACAAAGATAAGAGGGTTGTGTGGGTGTAAAAGACGAATAGAGATCATATATACTTCATTATAAAAAGTGAATTCGGATATTTGAAGAATTTATCATAGTGTTTCAAACCGACGCATGCGTGAATATATATAACGGTGATACACATGGTGTGGTTATGAACATGTTATACTACATTTAATATATTTTATCTCCACTCTTATAAAAAACGAAGTTGTTGATGATGGTGTGCCTGCCATCCTGCATTATAGGCCATCCGATTTATATCCGGCGATAGCAAGGAAACTATGATGGTTGAAGTTGGCAACAATCATGATTGTAGATTCTTATTGAAATAGAGAAACGAATTCAAATTTAGTTCGAATTGCAGATGTAGTATAGACATTTGGAATGCACTAAAATGTTGGTATGACTAGGTTGCATGCATTATACAGCAAGCGAAAAAATTTAATAGGACATAACATGGATTCATACTCCCGCCTTCCATCTATATAGGGCGTAATGAGATTTTTAAGACCGCCTTTGACTATTGACAAGATTAATAGTACATGACATGCACAATGTGAAAATTATATCATTGAAAGAACCTTTCATGCATTTAATTTAATAAAGGTGCTTTGTGTAAGTTGCACGTCATATATCATTGCTCTAATATTTGGTCAAAGTTAGCATCGAAAACGCATTAGGCCCTATATAGATGGAAGGAGGAGTAGCTTTGAATAGCATTTGTATAGTAAAGCGGGCAAGACTCTCTCTTTGTGTGTTGTGAATATTTTTATTTTTTTCGTTTTATTTTTGGTTTAGGGAAGTGTGAATTGATTTGGTACGTACAAGTACAATGTTACTACACGTTAGGCTTGTCCCTAAAATTCAACCCGCGTCTTGTTATATCCCGAAAATTCAGATATCGTGCTCCCAAAACCGGCGCCTTTCACAACCCGCCTTGCTATCCCGAAATTACAACCCGCGAAAACTCCCTCCGGCTGCCAAATCCCGACACGCGAAATCCCCTTCTAACCTGAGCCGAAAGGGCCGCTTAGTTCAAATCGGTGGGGGTACTTTGTAACACACCCTACATTTTGGACAAGCGCGTCCCTAAGTCATGCTTCACCCCTCCCATCGCCTTTTCGCCATTCAAAATCCCAGGCCGCCATAACCTCTCCGCTCCAGCCGCGAAACCCCACCCTCCTCCGCTCGCCACGTCACCGCTGCCCAGCCGGAGCCTCTTCCCCGACGACGCCGTCCACCGCAACAGCTCGACGTCCCTCGTCCACCTCCCCGGATGAGGATCCGTCATCCATATCGCCGTCCTACCGGTTCAGCCGCCCCGTCTCCACCTCTAAGGAGCTGCTCCGACGATCACCTCGTCTATCGCGGCTGCTCCATCCCCACAGCGCCGCCTTAACCTGCTCCACCGGAACCACAGCATCCTCACCGACTCCTCGGACGAAGCCGAGGCCTACTCGGCGCCACCAAAGAGGTTGTACACTCATCGCATCGCACCTTCTCCTTAACTCGACCTCGCGGCGCCGACGATGCTCCATCCCGCACCCCCATGGAGCGACTACCTTGAAGCCGGCACCGCGGGCGACATCTCCACGGCGGCTCTCCCCCAGTGCGAGGCCCCTTAGGCGGCGGCGTCCATACCAGCCGGATCTGCTGCTGCTGCTCCGGCTCTCGCTCGCTCGCTCACGTTCTTCTTGCTGCTCGACTCTCGCCGATCGCTCACTCGCCCATTGCTTGTTGCTGCTCTCCCCTCGCTTCGTCTTTGCTACTCTGCTCGATTAAGCCACACTTGATCGGAATCGACTTTTAGGTCGATCAATTTTCAGGGGTTGGGGGCTCATGGGAGTTAAGGAAGAACCACCAGCGGGACGGGGCTCATGGAGAGGTACCCCACTATCTATCTTAGGGTTTAGGGTGGGGGTGGGGGGCCTAGAGGGCTAGACGGGGCGGCAGTGGCGAGTTGTTTCGGGGCGGCGAGGTGGCGCTGGGGCCGACGGTTCGGCCCGGTGGTGGCTGGCGGCTCAGGGGGGTGCAGGTTGTAGATGAAATGCAGGCCCTCCCTAAACTACATGTCAAGTGCCTCTCTGCTACCATTGCGTTCAGTTTCGACAGTAGCATTCAGATTCCACAGTAAATTTCAGTTTCGATAGTTAAGTTCAGAGTCAACAGTTTTTACCTCATCTATTGTAGTCAGGTGGTTTTTGGTGATGTTAATTTTACATCCATTTTACATCATCTATTGGATATGCTATTAGAATCCCACTTGAGATTGATGATGTCTGTCTTGTGCTGCTTCAGCATTGACATCTTAAGGCTCACCGGAGCTGCTCCAACAACAAAACGATCCATCACAATAGAGCATTGCCTCGACGCCGCCTCTCTGATTCCTCGAGATCTTCCTCCACACCTCCGACAGCCCACCTCTGCCTCAACTGCTTCAGCGATCAACCCAGTGATGCTGAGGTCGACACGACTATGGCAAAGAGGTTGTACACTTGTTGCATCACTTATTACTATACATTCACGCCGATCCATTAGGGCTATTTTGGTTCAACGGAAAACATCGATCCACCGGGTTGTTACCATCACTCTAAATTTCTGCATGCTCTCCTTACATAATCTCACCATATTTTTTTCGTATGCATGTCGATATTGTACACAGTCATCTGAACATGTAGAAAAAAAGAGAAGAGTTTTATGCGGCAATACAATGTCATGCGACATCGCTCCATGGTGGGTTCAATGGCAAACCCTCCCCACCCCTCTCCGATTGTAATCCAGAGGAAGATATCTGTTACGAGGCGGATCTGCACGCCACGACCACTCCTATTTACCCCCCAAGGTGTTTGCTCTACCTTGGCATGATGATGTTAGTCATATCATACATATGTTGCCTTGCAAAGTGCCTACTTTTGACATCATATATGTCATCCGCTTAGTTTAGACATGTTACGTAATGCCACTGTTTAGTTTCTATATCATATATGGGAATTATGCAGTCTCATGTCTTTAGCCAGCCATAATATATGTGAAATGTTCAATGCCATCCTGTTTAACCAGGCATCATATATTTGAATGATATCTTGCCCATCCTTTTCTTCATTACATTTCCATTTGTCGACAATGTTTGTACATTAAACTACTCTTCTTGTGAATCAGCCATTTGGGTGGGAGATGAAAAAATATGTAGTGAAAACAAGGCCTTAAGAGCAGACAGTGCTACCTGTCGAAGCAAATCTCTTGTTGGGTCCCGATAGCTCCTCGGAGATGCAGAGACAGATGACCAGTCCTATTCCCCCACTGAGGTGTATGCTCTAACTTGGCACGGTTATACTACTCATATCATGCATACAGTGTCTTGCATTGCATAGTTTAGACATCATATACACAATATTCAACACCATGTTCTTAGTTCAGACATCATATCGAATGCCCTCTGTTTAGCATATAAATCACATATGTGAATTAAATGATGCGATCCTGATTACTTACATAACATGTAGGTGAATTATGTCATGCGATCCTGTTTAGTTATTCATCATATCTTTGAATTATGTTATGCTATGCTATCCAGTTTAGATAGACATCATATATGTGAAATTATCTCATACTATCCGTTTTAGTTAAACAATATACATGTCAACTATTTCATGCCCTCTTTTTCCCACACTATCAATTGCATCTGTCTCTCATACAATGTCTGTTCCTGTTTATCAGCCATTTGAATTGGAGCGGATGATGCCAGTATCGAGCGAACTAAAAACACAGTCTTCAAATAAAACAGTGCTACCTCTTGGTGGAGATAGCACCCCGGTTGTACATGCACAAGAACCAGCCCTACCACACATAACCCAAACTCTCGCAGATTGTACCCCTACTGCGATGGACAGAGAACCAGCTTCACCCAATCTAACCCCAACCCCAGCCGATAGTAACCCAGTTCCTGTTGACACAACACCATCTCCACCACAGAGCTCCCAAACAAGAGCAATTAGTAAGGCAGCTCCAGTGCCCAAAGGGCCAGTACTATCACGGCGAACCCCAACTCCACCAGTTAGTACGCCTATTCCTGTGGAGGAAGCACAACCAGCTAGTTGTAGTTTAGCATCTATCGCATTTGATGTTGTTAAATCATATGTGCGTATCTTCCCATCTTGGAAATATTATACTGAAGATGAAGGAAAATGCCGATTCACGGTGTTTGTCCGGGAGTTGTGTAAGTAAAGTTATTCATGGCAATTACTTTGCTTCGTCCCATATATCCTACCTCCATGATGGTTATAATACAGACAAATTTTCCCTTTTTTCTCTATAGAGAAGGACCCGATTTGGAAACTCAGGGATGAGGTAACCAGTGCTAATACCTCTACTATCTTCAAGAATGCTTGGTGGCGATATCGGAATTACCTAAAGAAACGTACTTCACCGCAAAGAAACTCATCAAATTCCCTTACGCTCTCACGAGACACATTTATTGAGCGATGATCGGGAACGCCTTTGTTACATCTTGGTCCCGAACCAAGAATGTGGTAAGGTCTATGAGCTTATTTTCTATTTTAAGTATTATATTCTTGCGTCTTATTGTACTCTGTTCATGTAGAACAAGTGCCTAAACACGAAGAACAACTATTCTAATTTAAGATTCCATTGCTATCATAGTTCAAAAAGCGCTTAGGCGTTAATTGTGCGTTTTTCCACCGCCTTGCGCTTTATCGACCAAAGCGCATGCTTATGCTTGTGATTATGCATGATTATGCGTAGTTATGTGCAATGCGTTTTGCCAACGCCTAGAGCCTAGGCGCGCTTAAGCGCTCGCTTAGGCGCACCTTTTTTAACTATGATTTCTTTGCTCTTGTATCACTGTATTTACTCATACAAACTTATTTTTAAATTGAAGGATCCAATCAAAACTCCAATGGCATAGCAGGTATGTTCACACATGTTTCTTTAACAGGTTTGCTCTTATCAATAGCTCAGTTGATTTAAATTTCAATTGTGTATACAGTTGAATTTCATATCATGCACATTACTAGCATCACAATAGAGCCAATAGTGTTGTTGTACATGTAGACCCGTGGTACCCATCTGAAATATTGTTGTGCCATGTAGTTTCCCACACTCTGTATTCTTTCACTGGTGCTTTGTCTTGAACTGGTATGATTTGAACCGTGTCTCTATTTTGATTTGGCAAGAGAATGCAGTGACCATAGGACATAGATATATGTTTGTTTGATGCTTTTATTATGTACTAGTACTTGGCAATAGAAGACTTGGTAGTTTAATCCTGTCCACCTTACTAATGAACTGGTTCACGAAATGAGTTTCATATACTAGTACATGCTAAACTTGTTATGTGTCTCGCTTGTTTCTTCTTTTAGAATCTTGTGACGAATATTGGGGAAGAGTGCCTTATTAAGCAATGGTAAAGGAAGTAATGCAGATAAGGTTCGGGATAGTGACACATCCTTGTTGGTCTCCAACAAAGCTGATAAAACAGCTAAGGAAGACTATCTTGAAGACAATGAGACAACCCCAAAGTCTGTCTTGGTTTAGTGTTCGAAGCATCGCCACTACCGCTTGCACAAGCTATTCAAACTCACTGTCTGAATCAGTTCGGTTTCTTGAGTCTCAACTACAAGCTGAAAGACATCGATCAGCTATGTTGCGACAAGAAGCGGAAGGATCTGGAAGTCCCCGGAGCATTCGGATGCATACTTTCTAGTGTAACGACAAGCGTTGGAGGATTTTAGCGCCAAACAGGACAAAGCTAATCAGCTTGCTAAGCTTATTGCCGCATGGTGGATACCTGTGATAACGCTTTCTTGAGCTCTTGAAGTTGTTTTAGTTATGCTCTTGTTTTTCCGCCGTTTATTTGCACTGGTGGCCAATTTTGACGGGCAAAGGTATGTAATGTCTTTGCTTTGTTCCCTATATTTGCACTGGTGGCGAACTTTGATGCCCAGTGGATGTAATATGTGTAATAGCCGTAATAGGCTAGCGTTAATTGCTTGCTTATTTATTTCCTTATTGTCTTGTTTAGTTGTTTGCTTGTAGTCACTGCAGTTCTTTTTGTGTTTTTTTCTAGTGGCCACAATAGCCTATTTTTGATAACTAGGCCAAAATAATCATGGCAACACACAGACTGTTGTAACCATGGGCCTCCTGCAGGCCATATGATCCATGGGCCTTCGTACGGCCATAGGATCCATCGGCCTTCTATACGGGCCTTAGGGTCCATGGGGGTTCTACGGGCCGTAGGGTCCATGGGCCTTCTATACGGGCTGTACGATCCATGGGCCTTCTATGGGCCGTACTATCCATGGGCCTCATACGGGCCGTAGGATCCATGGGCCTTCTACGGGGCGTATCATCATTTCGCCAATCATGGGTGCATTACTATTCGTGGACCATAACGGGCCGTTAATAGGCCGTGTTGATAACTCTATGAAAACAGCCCAACGGGTTTTTTGACATGAAAACGCCCAACGTATTAATGGTCCGCAAACGGGCCGAATGTAACGACGCTGAATTTGGCCCACAAGCGTAAAATGACAAGAACGGTGTTTAACCGAATCTTGCAAATGAGCCCAAGAATCAATGGGCCCCGAGAAGGCCGAAGATAACTTAATGGAAACGCCCAATGGAATAACGGGCCGTTAATGGGTATATAGTGATACCTCGTTCATTACGGGCCAGTTTCACCACGGGCCGTTAATGGGCCAAGAGTTACAAAGGTCCTCATATGGGCCGAAAGAAGTCATGGGCCACACATGGGCCGGAAGTTAAAACGGGCTGAATCATATTGGACGGCCTAGATGATGCTACTGGGCCTAATTCGGATAGGGCGTAATGGGCCCTGGCTTAGCGGGCTGTAAATGGGCTATATGCGAACATGCCGTTAATAAAGCTTCAGGCCGCCCGCCACCTTTTGACCAAGTCAAATGGGCCGACCTTTTCACAGGAATGGGCCTTTGTTGGGCCGTGCCATGTGTCGCCATATCATAGGCGCCTTCGGTCCAATGAGCGGATGACATCTGTCCCAACGGTGAACCGACACGTGTTTCCTCCAGCCAATGATGATTTTACACGTGGAAAATCCCCATTTGCCGGGGCTGTTAACGGGTTATCGGATCCAAAACCTGACCCGATAGCTTAACAGCGTTCCGTTATGGTGGATGCCACGTGTCGGTCACCCTTGACGAAAGCACTGCGGACGCGCGATTTATCGTCATGGAAGTGGACACTTCCGTGATGATAATTTTGGTAATGTCATGGAACACTTCTACGATAGCACGTATGACTATCTTGATTCTGTCATAAAATCGTCATGGATGTACATGCATGACAAAAAACGCGACCTACTGTGACAAACACGTACCATCACGGAAGTGTATTTTTTTGTAGTGAAGGACGACAGCCGGCGTCAAGATATTCATCACCCGCCTTACGCCATTATCTTGCATCACCTCCACTTATGTAGACGCATCGACGGGGCCATCCCACTACCAGATTCCCCGTCGACCTGAGTACTGGATTTGGGCTTGCCTCTCCCATGGACATGATTCCCCAGGGAAGAGGTGATTCATGCATGTCCCCGTTCTCCAACACAACAACATCATCTTCCTGATTGTGTCCGGAACAGTTGTATTTCCATTCTTGCAATGGAAAGGGGTACGCCTGGTTCAAAAAAAAAACACAACAACACCAACACTAGAGTCTTGATCTTTCCCCCCGCCCCAAGTATGTGATGATCGGTTGATTTGGTTCGTCTTCTTTCCCTTCAGTGTCTTCTTAGGATGCTGCGATGGACTTTTGTGCTGCTTGGATTGTCTCCCGAGCTAACGGATGAACACCCTGCAATTCGTTCTTGCCTGTGGCCCTGTGCTCGGAGGACTTCCTTGAGAATTTCAGATTATGCACTTGAACAAGGTACTTTAGCTTGAGACCACTCCTTTTCAACCTCAAATTTGTGAATTTTTTCTTATATACTTATATTTCGTTGTTATTTAGAATGCATGTTGTTACCGTAAACAACTTGCCTCTTAGTTCTGCCGTGTGTCGTGTGCGATTGCGGTGATGGCCGTTGTTGTCTACGCATGTCTGAATTCAATTAACTCTGTTTTCTTATAGAGGTTGCCTAGGAAGAATTCAACTCGAAATTGTCGAGTAGAAAATGGATTCTACCGTGCTTTAAATCACAAACAAACATGACTTCATGTCTATAATTATCACACTACTAGGAAAAGGCCTGTTAGTGGCGCACCTGTTTTGGCCATTAATGGCGCACTACAGGTGCTCCACCAGGGGTGCGCCATTAGTATATCAGATAAAGAGGTGGCGCACTGTGCAAGGCGCTTATTAGTATGTCCCCCGGTGCGCCATTAGTATGCCTCCTGTGGGGCCATATTTACCTTTTGCTACGGGTAACTAATGGCGCATTAATGGATAATGCGCCACTAGTATTTTTTACAAAGGCGCCCGATAATGTCTTTGTATGGTGCGCCACTAGTATGAATATTAGGAATTTTTTTTTTCTTTTCTGATATTTGCACAGGTTACAAAATATATTACTGCACATAATATCGACAACAAAACATATAAACAGTAGATTCATCGAATACAATAGAATATTAGTCTCCGAATACAATTCATCATATTAGCTAGTCTCCGAATTCAAAATACCGAACAAAGTTAGAATATTACAAGTCTCGAGACCGCGAGTAGCGAGTTTGTCTTCACATTACAAGTCGGTATCGATCATCTAAACTACCATCACATAGAAGAGAGCTACGGTCATCACGATGAGCACCATCGCGATGAAACTGGTCTTCATCCGGTTCCTCCTCTGCTCCCTCCTCTCTCCCACTAGATAGCACGCGTATCTAGCTTCCGCCTCCGCCCTAGTGGTGTACCCTTTGTAACTGTTACTGCTGAAACGGTGAACCTGTCTCCGATACTCCTCCCAGTCGTCGTAGACTCCGGGAACCTTACCCTTGTACACGGCATACGATGGCATCTCTATGCACTAGCCAAACAAAACGTTAGTAGCAATTCACAGACAATACATAAGCAATATATAAGTATGCAACAAAAGGATCGGAAGAGAAAAGCAAGACATTAATAGCACGATTCATGGTCCTACTAATAAATAGCATCGATTACATATAAGTTGAGTGACTGTCCAAACCAAAGAGACATACCAGTTCATTAAAGTTTAATTACAACATGAGTTAATCGATATTTCAGAACTACATAGCATCACTACTTTCGACTCGACTCAGGGACCGAAGCGTGGATGAAGCCGTCGTCTGTCGTGATGGTCATGAAATCGCGGGCGTTGTCAGCCTGCATTTGTAGCGTTGTTTCTATCTCACTGTTGGACGGTTGATATCTGAGGTAGAACTGCCCCGAGGTACGAAGAACATCTTGATGGATGATTTCCGCATACTCCGACTAGATGCGAAAGAATTCTTGTCTGATGTCTGCGTCCTAGATTGCTGACAAGCGTGCGGCCCAATCTTTGAGATTATTTGGTAGCAGAAGGTGATTATGGTCCCGTACGATTGCCCGCATGTGATAGAGGGCGTAGTAGGCATCCTTCTGACCGCCAGGCGGCTACTTGATGCAAGGGAACGTCGTATTGTGGGTGAACATGTGCTTGCCGTACCTACGAACTGGCCTGCTGAAGGTGCCTCCAGATCTGGCGTAGCCGGGGAGAACATCATCAAGAACTTTCTTGATATTTGTGTAGTCTTTCTTCGACTGACGGTCCGAGTCGAAATACGTGGCCATGAAATATTTTGGGCTTAAGAGGATGAGTGTGCAATGTGTGTCACTGCACAAAACACTGAATGTTAGAAAAAAAAGAACGATCAAAATCTAAGAAATCATATGTTACGGGGCGGTGAGGGGATGACTTACTTGGGAAAGTAAGGCACGAGGAAGTTATCCTTATCTGGGTTTTCCAGAATGACGCCTTCGAGGTATGAACTCGCGACTTGCCGGTCCCCAGCGCTGCCCAAGATCTTGGCACGCATGTAGAAGGGGTCGACTATCACGATGTCCGGGGTCTTGTCTCTAATGATCCGCATCTCCATACTCAGTGAAAATAGCCGAACGAAGGTGTAGTGCAGCGGATGAAGGTTAAACATAGCGAAGATGTCATCAAACCGCAGGACGATCGTACCCCCGATGGCGTTATCCACAAAGCCCTTGCCCTCTGGCACCTTGGCCACGAAAACCGGGTATGCCACATCATTCTCGGAGAGACGCCGCTTCTCCAAAGAAAGAACACTGTCATGCAGACTCCGCATAGCACCGGTTGCAGCATTGAGCAGGTTAGTCGGTAGCATCGGCCTACCCGCCACATGCACCCTCCTCGAGATATCCTTAGGTGAAGGTGGACCGTCCTGAGCACGGATCATACTCGGTGCCGGCTGGCTCGCACCCTTGTTAGTCTTTCTTTTCCGTCCCTTCTTCTTCTGCTGTAATGGGATCAAGTTCTGCTCAGAGACCGCCTTCTTGAGTGTGTTGGGGCTGATAATATTTCGCACCTCGGCTATCTGAGGCTCGGTGAAGGCGGCAGCTGGAGGCATCTCCTGAGAACTGAACGCCAGGCGATGCCTGTTGCAATTGGGTTTCCCCGTGGTACCAGCTAGATCGTCTTTTGCAGGGTTGGGTTCTTGTGAAGGAGGCCCCAAGAATTCGTCACCGTGCCCATGTTCGTTGAAGTACTTATCGACGTTGGTAAATGTACCATCGTCGTCGTCTGGATCCTGTGCCATATGCATGTCCGGATCCTGTGCCATATGCATGTCCGGCATGTCCGGTAGCGTTGCAGGGGTCTTGCCATGGCTTGGCGCCGCACGATCGGGCGGTGTTGTTACGTGGGATGGTGTCCCCCACCCCCAAACGAATCTGGCTCTTCGGCCAAAGCATGGGCCAGCTTATGCAGGCGCTGAGGGTCATCACATCATCTTCTCGGTCCCATGGGGTCGATACGGAGGTAACATGTCGTCGAAGCCCAGCAACACCCGAACCAGTTGAACCCTATAAACGGTGGGTGTCATCAGATTACCGTGGAACACGCGGCTGCCCGGTTGAACGATTCTGCCCTTGGCGACATCGACCAACTCGTCGTTCACGAAGTGCAGGAGAGTGCATGGAACGTCGGCGGCGCCCTGCGAAAACATGTAGGGCGTCAGGGATGCCCAGTCAAAGGCAAGGAGATGAAGTCATCAACCGAGAGGCTTAATTAGTTACCGTGATGGCGTCGAGCTCGGCTAATGTCGAGGCACCGCCAACGGCGGGCGTGCAATTGACGGAGGGGCCGCTTGCTGCCGAGGTGCCGGCCGGCGTATTCTTCCCACACCTGGGTGCATTAAGCTCCAATGCCGGCGCCGCCGTGGGAGACACCAATGCCGCCTCCGCCGGAGACACCAATGCCGCCTCCGCCAAAGACACCAATGTCGCCGCCGGCGCGTTGCGCGAGTTGCTGCCTGTGAAGCTGGGAATCAGGGGCGGCCCCTGTTGGCCGCCCGCCACCCACGCGTGCAGCCCAGAAACCAAGGTAGGTATAATGGCGGTGGTCGTCGCTCCTAGTTGGTCTCGCACTTGCTCTTCAACCATCTCCGGAATCCGCGCCACTTGTGCCTTGAGTTGTTCAACCTCGCGCCGCTGGCTTTCCGAGCTGGTCTTTCTCTCCTTTCGCCCAGTGGTATAGTATTCCGACCATTTCGTGGACAAGCCTTTGCCGGACACATGACCAGCTGACGACGGCTTACTGAGTTTATCCTTTTTTTTCATTATGTTCAACGCCCTATTTAAAGGGGTGTCGAAAGGGGAGCTCTGAGACGACCCCGCGCTACTGCTTTCAGTGTCCTGCGGAAGGAACGTGAACCATTTAGAAATTTGGCTTCATTAACTAGAATGCAACCATATATGGAGCTAATTACGCGGGGGTGTATTCCTTACCAGAACACGCTCAATCGCCTTGGTCTTCGGATCCGTGGTAAGCTCCTTGGTTACCGGGTCAATCTTGTACCGGCCCCTGACATAGTTCCTGGTCTGCTTGTCACGGTATTTCTCGAAGCGGGGCGGTAGGCCTTGCTCGGCACGCTCCGCGTCCTCCTTGTCCCATATAGGTTCCGTCACTCTGTAACCGCCGGGACCGAGTTTGTGGACCCCTAAGTTCAAGTCCTGCATATCTTTCCCCCACTGACTTGATTCCTCGGATGCGTTGCTCTCGCACTTGATCTTGAACTCCCGGTAGTCATCTTCGCTGATCGAAGGAATTTTCTCCTTGATCTTCTCATAACTATCACCTTTTCCAATCATGCTCTTCATCGCGCCTCTCCAAGTAGCCAGGGCCTTGCTCATCTTCGTGAGGGCGGCACTGTTCACTTTATTCCCTGAGAGGCGTGTGTTTGCGAAGTCACCGGGGAACTTGTGTCGTTTGTGCAGCTTCGTGAAGAGGAGGTTGCGCAAATTCCTCGGTCATGATGCCTTAGGTTCTCGGTGTTGATCGAGACGGTGCTCCGGAGAATGCACCTGAGCTGTCCCGCTGCCCCTTTGACTATTTCTTTGGCGCGTTGGATGCCCCTCGGAGGACACTTCAGTAAATTCCTCCTTGACGGTGCCAAGCACGTTCGGGCGCCGGTCCTTCCGTTGCCTCTTCGGTTGGCTGCCATCTGTGCGTGCGCCGCCATCATCAGTGGTGGCATCCTCGGCGGCACCATCAGTGGTGTCATCCCCGACGCCACTAGGGGTTGTGTAGTCAGGATCGGTGTCTTCATGGCGTCCTCATAGCGGTGAGGTTCTTCCTCCATCTCTGGGACAGCTCGAGAATGCCTTGCCGAACCGCCCGGCCTCATCGTTGTGGGCCATGTTTCGCTCTAACTAGGAAAAAAAATTGGTCAAAAAGTTGGTTATTGTCAAGGAACAAGATCATGGTCTGATCATTTAGGGTTTGTCGACACCGAGGCATCCTAAAAGCTAAGCTTTTACCATTTAGGTTTTGTCGACGCCGAGGCACCCTAAAAGCCTAAGCTTTCATCATTTAGGTTTTTATCGACACCGAGGCACCCTAAAAGCCAAGGTTTTATCATTTAGGGTTTGTCGATGCTGAGGCACCCTAAATGCTAAGTTAAGTTTTCATCATTTAGGGTTTATCGATGCCGAGGCACCCTAGATTGACTGATATATATGGGTACTCTAAATGGCATATCGCATCGGCAGCACCGCCTACTCGAGTGCCTAGGAAAAGAGCGCTGGTGCTTCTGATCATACTACCCCCTCATAGCCAGAGAAATAGAGAAGGCAACTTGCAGGTTAAACTATCCCAAACAGAGTATTATATCACAGGCACACACATATGTATATATATCACACATACTTGAGTTAACACATACTACAAAATGAAACAAGTTCACAAGGTTGGATACACATATGGTGACAGATAGAGTAATAACTATGAGTTGATATCACACTTCTACATGTATAACACAAGAGGCAGTTGATCCTACTTAATTAAGTACTAAGATACCCCGGCCCGTGCATTAGTCGCAAGTACCGCATATGTCCTATTTTTAGCAAAGTCATGCTAAAATTCACGGAAAATTTCAGCATGACCTTTGCTGAAAATAGGACATATGGAGTACCCAAATTTGCCGGAACAGAAGTTAATCGACATTCCGACAAACTCAAGGGCCTCTTGGGGTACCTGCAAAATCATCACGACACGATGGTCGGAGACAAAATCCAGCAAACTAGCACCACAATGTGCCTCTACTTTCATATGGATGAAAAGGCCACAAACCATATGGTCCTCTGCTTTCATATGGAAAAAAATTAGCTCAACTTATGTGAGCTTCCATTCCAGATCTAATAGGTCACCCAACAAAATATCATCAATAGTTTAGCAAGTCTGTACCCTCAAGAATGAACATATAGCAATATCTGTTGTCCCCCCCATAACATACGAAAATCAAAATTAGCTCAACTTAGATGAAAATTGCCTTTGCTGCATGGAATAGAACATAACGTAAGGACCCTAATTCGTATACAGTATTAGTGTGATGTATTCCAATGCAGGACAACAAATTATGCTATTATATGTTGTTGTGAGCAAACTACCTATTGAAGCAAAGGCAAATATCTTTGAAGTCGAACTAAAGCACCGTTTCCTTGCTAATGATCCACAGTCCCACACTCTTGAATGGGTTTTGCAGAACCAAAGCAGACATCACAGGAGAGAAGTCCCAGTGGACAAGTCGAATGGCATAAAAACATGACTGCATACATTAGGGCAGATGTGATTTTGGTACAGCTACACTACTGCAGGCTGCATACATTCAGTCATTCTAAAATTTATTTTAGTCTACTCCTAAAATTCACCACTAGCAGATCTTCAACACTCCAATTTCTTTCAGTTTTGGCAGTTTATTTCCAGCTTCAAAATGGAAAGTACACATCTTCAATACTGCAATTTTACAAACAGTTGGTATGACTGTACAAATTACTCTACTGATACATGATACATGTGTCATGTGCGTGTGCTCTGCTGTCTGAAATTCAAAGCTGAATACAACACTACTCATATTTGGGATAAGATATGTCTGTGATTCACAAGTTAATGACCTTGGGAAGGCATATACAGCGGAATTGTGGTTGTAAAGAAGGCATAGAAGCAACGTTGCTGGCCGAAATGCAAAGCAGGGCATGTGTAACATGCATCTAATCTCAACATGTTCCTTTCCTTGTCTCGAAAAGATTATCAATGCAGAAGTTAAAAGAACCTGACTAACCTCAAGTTGCATTTGATTAGTCAAAAGGGCAGGGTGTGGCCCATATGTCATAGGCTATACCTAACAAATAAATAAAAACTAGCTTAATTAAATGAGGGTCCACATATCATATGGCTAGTACCAAATCTAACTACTAATTAGCCCCTAAGCTAATTTGCATAGGGTCGGCCAGAGGCACAACCAGCCCCACCGTTGTGCACATACACGCACAACCCACGGGCGCCAGCCATATTACGGCCACATGCGAGGCTAGCACCGGAGCAGCCAACAGCGGTAGTAACATGCGAGAAACAGCAGCATAGCAGCCGCATCAGTAGTAAGCAGCAGCAGCATCTATCACAGCAGCGGAGCAGCGAACAACCAAGCAGGCATGGGAGCGGGCGTCGCGAGGCAGTAGCAGCTGCAGGAGCAGCGGCAAGCGAGCATCAGCTGCGACAGTAGGAGCGGCTGCACGGGAAACAACGAGCGGGTGGGCGACACGGCTGGGCGCGGCCCGAGCATAGTGGAGGCGCGGTCGCGGTGCGGTGAGCACGCCTGGGCGGGGCTAGGGGCCAAGGGGAGCACGGCCAGGGGGGGGGGCGGCAACCAGGAGCTGGGGCGCGGTGGTGCGACAGTCTACGACAACGAAATCGAAGGGGGGGGGGGAAGGGGAACCGGTGTAGCTCACCGAGAGGAAGACGATGGCGAGCTCGTGTGGGGCCGGGGTTGACGAGGTGACGCGGATCGACCGTGAGGCCGCGGTGGCCGGAGGTGGAAGAAGACCTCGATCCGCATGATGCAGAGTCGTCGAGCTCGAACGGGTGGCCGTAGATGACGTAGAAGAACACTGCAGAGCTCCTGGACTCCTTGGTGGGGTGCGGGGACGATGGTGGTCGCGGGGACGATGCGGTGACGGCGACGACCTAGTCGGGTGAAGCAGCGCAAGGGGAGGGGAAGTGGGGAGGTGCTAGGATTTGCACAGGGGTCTGGCTCGGCCTTGTCCAACAGGGGAGCCGGAGCGGGTGTGGAGCGGGCGCGGGGGTCCTCGGAGCGGGTGTGGCGAGGGAGGGAAGGGGGATCTGGCGAGGGAGAGGGAAGGGGGATCGGGCGAAGGGGTATCCAGCTAGAGGGGGGGAATGTTAGTAATGGTGCACCATCTAGGGGTGCGCCATAAAAACACTGATAGCAATGGCACATCACCCTCTGGTGCGCCATTAGTAACCTTTTTTTTTCTGATAGCAATGGCGCACCCTCCTCTGGTGCACCATTAGTAACTTTTTTCTTCATTATTTTTTGTTGCACCTAATAATTTGTTTTTTTATCAAATTTGTTATTTTCATGAGGACTAGAACAGAAGATATCATCAAATTTGTTTTTTTGAAAATATCATCAAATTTGTTTTTTTATTTTTAATTGAAAATATCATCAAATTTGTTATTTGAAAATATCATCGAATTTGTTATTTAAAAATATCATCATTTTTTGGATTTTTAGTTGCATTCATTTGTGAATTGGTAAAACATTTATGAATATGAAAAATATCATCAAATTTGAAAAAATATTCATGAATTCAAAAAGTGCCCATGAAATTTAAAAATATTCATGAGTTCAAAAGATATTAACAAATTCAATATTCATGAAGACTAGAACACAAGAAATATCATTTCAAAATGTCGAAATACAGTCGAGAAATGAAGACTACGATTTGAATACAATCGATCTTAGCTAGCTATCTTTTCACAATCTTCTTGCCCTTCTTTTTCGCAAATGGAGTTCTTCTGTTGAACGGACGTCCTTTAGGTAGGGTGGTCTTGCTTCTTCTTGTGGTGTATGGCACTTCATCGTCATCGTCATGTTCCATCTTCGGGTCGCCGTACTTGTCGAAGTCTTGCTCATTGGCGACTCCATCCATTCCGATGATCTTCCTTTTGCCTCTCCTCACGACAACACGACCGGGCTTTGACGGGTCGGTAATGAAGAAGCATTGGTCCACTTGGGAAGCCAGTACCCATGGCTCATTTTTCGCGAAGACATTTAGCATGCGGTCTTGGATTTGGCCGGGTATAACCATGGTGGTGAAATACCGGTCTTCTTTTATGACGCTCTTGGCCCATCGACACGGAACATCGGGACCTTCTCTCCAGCGTAGCTCGGCTCCAGATCTCCTCGATCCTTCCGTAGTATCTGTCCTTCTCAATTCTTGGTGTAGGATTCCATCGTTACCGGAGTTACGATAACCATCGCTCTTCATGTCCTTGTCCTCGGTGTAGAATGTGTAGCCGTTGATATCGTACGCCTCATAGGTCATCAGGTTGTGCTCGGCGCCCTGTGACAAGGCGAATATGAGTTTTTCTTCCGCTGAAGAATCCTCATGTAAAGGATACGACAGAAGCTTCTCCTTGAACCAACGCGTGAAACATGAGCTGTGCTCTTTGTTTATATCTCCGTCCGTCCTCTGTTGGCCTCGGTCATTGTATGTCTTCTCAATAAAGGTTTTGTGCTCTACCACCCAAGGATCGACCACGTCTATGTGTTGTAGCACGACTAGGTTTACTCTTTCAAAGTCGGCGAGTTGACCCTCGAAGTCGACATGCATTTCGCGGCGACCCTCGCGGTGACCCCATCCAGCGAGCCTGCCGAGGTGCCTGTTGACGGGCAGACCAACGGGGTTCTCAATGCCTAGATAATTCGCGCAGTAGGAGATGCACTCTTCGGTTAGAAAGCCCCTGGCTATGCTTCCCTCTGGACGTGACATGTTGCGAACGTATCCTTTGATGACACCATTCATCCTTTCGAACGACATCATCTTTGTGCGAGAACGTCAGCCCGAGTTTGATGATATCCTCCACGATATGGACCAGCGGATGCACCATAACATCGAAGAATGCGGGCAGGAAGTACATCTCAAGCTCGCATAGTATCACCACGATCTCTTCCTCCGTAGCCTTCGAGTTGCCTCACGCCAACCGACTTACGAGAGATGACGTCGAAAAAAGTTGCATAGGCCAAATAGCGTTTCCCGGACGTGCGCGTCCATGATCCCAATGGATTGCAACTGGCGGAAGTATCGCATCATCGACCGCGTGGCGGTCGTGAGACTTCACCGGCTGAACTTCGCCCGCGAGTCTAGGTATCTACTTATCCTCCCCGCGTAACCGTAAGGAAGTTTTACTCCTATGAGGCAGGTGAAAAACTGCTCGATCTCCTCCTGACTTAGAGTGAAGCACGCGGGAGGGTAGTCATTTCCGGTCTTCTTGGCCTTTTTGCCTTTGCGACGACTTTCCATGTCCTGCTTCGCCTCATCATCATCATCATCATTAGCGTGAAGCTCCTCCCTGAGTCCCATTGATTTCAAGTCCGCCCTTGCTTTCGGCCCATATTTGGTCCTCTCGGCATGTTGAGCGGGTACCAGCGGACTCTCGCACGTTCTTCGTGATATGCATGACATCAAGGCTGCGAGGCACACGGTGGATCTTCGACGGCAAGTCGAAATGCAGACCTCGTTTTCCATACCTTCAGCGGCTGACTCTGGCGCCTTTCGCTTCTTTCCCGGCTCTGGCGCCTTTTGCTTCTTTCCCGGCAGTGGGCAATCTTTCCAATTTTTCAACAGCTCGTCTATTTCCTCGCCGCTCCTCGTACATGGGCGTCTTCGGGGTTCAGTTTCACCATTGAACAGATCCTTGCGTTTTCTCCATGGGTCATCATTGCGAAGCCACCTTCGATGTCCCATGAACACGGTTTTCAAAGACCCGGGATCTCTATCTAGCTGGCGATACGTTGTGTCATCCATGCACCTGACGCATCCAGAAAATCCGTGGACCACCTGCCCCGCAAGATATCCGTAACCGAGATAGTCGTGCACCGTCGTGAGCAGTGCGGCTCTCATAAGGAAATATTCTGTCTCTGCGGCGTCCCACGTATTGGCTGGTATTTTCCATAGCGTGTCTAGCTCCTCTTTCAGCAGCCCTAGATATAGATTGATGTTGTTCCATGGTTGTTTC
Source organism: Aegilops bicornis (assembly GCA_021605145.1). Taxonomy (NCBI): domain Eukaryota; kingdom Viridiplantae; phylum Streptophyta; class Magnoliopsida; order Poales; family Poaceae; genus Aegilops; species Aegilops bicornis. Next base: position 339,241,555 of record CM038675.1, read on the forward strand.
GGCCTGTCGGCGTTCTGGGAACGGGGGTCCCCAGACTTGCCTGCCTGCGGCCCACAACATGGCTAGGCAGTGGGCCGTACGGCCCATCTTCATCGACAAGGCATTCGAGACCTTCGCGAGGGTCCGTGTTCTCGCGAGGCGGATTTACACAAGACTTCCTCTGGAGTGGCCTAGCCAGGCGGCCTCACAAGGAGCGGAGATATCAAGGCAGGGCAAACCTCACGAGGGACTCGTGACGTAAGCCATGACGAATGGCGCCAGGCGGATGCCAGACGGGCACCAGTGCGCGCAGCGTCCCCATTTCCTCTTTGGTGCTAACGAGGCAAGCGCAGACGAAGAGTACTGAGGCATCAGGCAAAGGTTGCCATATTGGTGCAACAAGACCAAGACCAGGAGGACGGCACGGCGGAGGTCATCGTGGAGCCCAAGACGGCGTCACCCGAGGGCTTTTCGCAGGCGAAGACCGCTTTTGTCAGGATAGCTTGTACTAGTTGTCCCCCTTCGAATTTGCCCGCCGTTGTTGGCTCCCTTCCCGCTCAACATTTGGGAAGAGGACCAGGGCCTCTATAAATAGGCTTAGCCACCACAGTAGAAGGGCAACTCGAACAGATCGAGAAGCCAACACTCGCACAAGAACACCTCAACCTCAGGAGGCTGTTCTTCTCTTGTACTGTTCATCATCGGCCCAAGAGGCAATCCACCACCACCACACTGGAGTAGGGTATTACACCACAACGGTGGCCCGAACCAGTATAAACCTCGTTTCTCTTTCTGTGTTGTGAGTTCGTTGAGTTCGTCCGCAAGATCTTAGCGAGCTTGAGCGTAGATCGGTAGGAGGGAAAGACTTCGCACGCACCCCAGTGTTTGAACCTTACGGGTTTGCCGGAACCCCACATCCGACATTTGGCGCGCCACGTAGGGGTGCGCCGTGGTTTCCCTTCCATCGGTTCGTCGCTCCGTCGCTCCACCGTGCCTCGCTCTCATGGCAGGCGCGCCGCCATCCCCCTCTGTGACCGGCACCAGCAGCAGGGAGTCCGGGTACCGAGGCCTGGCTCCTGCCCTGTGGCGAGTGCAGTGGCCGATCAAGTTCAAGCCAGAGATGCCGCCGCTTTACGATGGCGCGGCAGACCCGGCGCCGTTCTTGCTGGCATACGAGGAGGCCGTCCTTGAAGCCGGGGGCGACGACAAGATCATGGCCAATTGGTTCCCCATGGCCCTCGCCGGCGAGCCACACGCCTGGCTGCTCAACCTCCCAGGATCCACGGTGGTGTCCTGAGAAGAACTCCGCAACCTCTTTGTCGCGCGCTACGCGGCGCCGGCGCACCACGCAGTCGTCACGCTGCTGGGTGGCTCCCAAGCGCCCCTTCAGATCGTCACGTCAAGCCTTTCCTCCGTCAGATTGGAGCAGCCTCCAAGCGCCCGGGGGCTCCGCCGGGTTGGGTTTCGCCGGAGGCCGACCTCACCTTCGACTCGGGAGACCACCCTGGCTCCACCGCCGGCTCCGGCATACTCCCAATGCTCTGTACACCTACCATCTGCAACGTGGCCATCGCCAAGACCCTCATCGACTGTGGTGCCGGCCTCAACTTGCTCTCCGTGGAAGCCTTCAGTCTCCTCCACGTGCCGCCCGAGAGGCTCAACCTCAGCAAGCCTTTTTCGGTTGTAGGCGGCGGAGCCGCCCACTCTCTGGGGCAGATCCGCCTCCCCGTCACCTTTGGCACACGCGACAACTACCGCACCGAGCTGGTGGACTTCAACATCGCCCGCTGATACGTCTCCAACGTATGTATAATTTTTGATTGCTCCAGGCTATATTATCTACTATTTTGGACCATATTGGGCTTTATTTTCCACTTTTATATTATTTTTGGGACTAACCTATTAACCGGAGGCCCAGCCCGAATTGTTGTATTTTGCCTATTTAGGTGTTTCAAGTAAAGGAATATCAAGCGAATTAAAGCGGAATGAAATCAACTGGAGAAGTTATTTTTGAAGGAAAGCTACCGGAAAAACTTGGAGTGCACGCCAGGGGAGTCCCGGGCTGCCCACGAGGGTGGGGGCACGCCCACCCCCCTAGGGCGTGCCCCCTGCCTCGTGGACAGCCCGAAGGTCCACCGACGTACTTCTTTCACCCATATATACCCACGTACCCTAAAACTATCGGAGAACAGAATAGATCTGCAGTTCCGCCGCCGCAAGCCTCTGTAGCCACCAAAAGTCAATCGGGACCCTGTTCCGGCACCCTGCCGGAGGGGGGAACACTCATCGTTAGCCATCTTCATCATCCTAGCGCTCTCCATGACGAGGAGGGAGTAGTTCACCCTCGGGGCTGAGGGTATGTACCAGTAGCTATGTGTTTGATCTCTCTCTCTCTCTCTCTCGTGTTCTTGATTTGGCACGATCTTGATGTATCGCGAGCTTTGCTATTATAGTTGGATCTTATGTTGCTTTTCCCCCTCTACTCTCTTGTAATGGATTGAGTTTCCCATTTGAAGTTATCTTATCGGATTGAGTCTTTAAAGATTTGAGAACACTTGATGTATGTCTTGCCGTGCGTATCTGTGGTGACAATGGGATATCACGTGAATTCATTTGATGTATGTTTTGGTGATCAACTTGCGGGTTCCGCCCATGAACCTATGCATAGGGTTGGCACACGTTTTCGTCTTGATTCTCCGATAGAAACTTTGGGGCACTCTTTGAGGTTCTATGTGTTGGTTGAATAGACGAATCTAAGATTGTGTGATGCATATCGTATAATCATACCCACAGATACTTGAGGTGACATTGGAGTATCTAGGTGACATTAGGGTTTTGGTTGATTTGTGTCTTAAGGTGTTATTCTAGTACGAACTCTAGGGCTGTTTGTGACACATATAGGAATAGCCCGGCGGATTGATTGGAAAGAATAACTTTGAGGTGGTTTCGTACCCTACCATAATCTCTTCGTTTGTTCTCCGCTATTAGTGACTTTGGAGTGACTCTTTGTTGCATGTTGAGGGATAGTTATATGATCCGATTATGTTATTATTGTTGAGAGAACTTGCACTAGTGAAAGTATGAACCCTAGGCCTTGTTTCCTATCATTGCAATACCTTTGTGCTCACTTTTATCATTAATTACCTTGCTGTTTTTATATTTTCAGATTACAAAAACCTATATCTACCATCCATATTGCACTTGTATCACCATCTCTTGGCGAACTAGTGCACCTATACAATTTACCATTGTATTGGGTGTGTTGGGGACACAAGAGACTCTTTGTTATTTGGTTGCAGGGTTGTTTGAGAGAGACCATCTTCATCCTACGCCTCCCATGGATTGATAAACCTTAGGTCATCCACTTGAGGGAAATTTTCTACTGTCCTACAAACCTCTGCACTTGGAGGCCCAACAACGTCTACAAGAAGAAGGTTGAGTAGTAGACATCACCCGCATCTATCTCCCGTAAAATGCCATACACGGGTACCCGGCTCTTGCTCAGTTCATGGCGGCAACTCACCCGACCTACAACCTCATGAAGATGCCAGGGAGCAAGGGCGTCCTCACCATCAAGGGGGACACTAAGGAGGCAGGATGGCAGCGGCCTTCGGGCTCGCTTCAAGGCAGCGGCGTGCAGCCAGCCAGCGCTACGCCCGAGGCCAAGGAGATCACGCCCGCCAAGAAGAAGCAGTTGTTCACCCAAGACAAGGCGGAGACCAAGCAGGTGCCGGTTGACGAGGACGGGTCTTCAGGAGCCACCTTTACCATAGGAACCAGTCTTGACCCGGGACAAGAAGAAGCCTTGGTGAGGTTTTTGCACGCAAACAAGGAGATATTCGCATGGGAGGCCAATCAGCTAGTAGGGGTCCCGAGAGAGGTGATCCAGCATCATCTAAGGGTGTGCCACAACATGCGCCCCGTGAAGCAGCGGACGAGACGACAGTCCGCGGAGAAGCATGCCTTCATCGTCCAAGAGACACGCAAGCTAGAGGCTGCTGTCACCATTCGAGAAGTTCGATACATGATTGGCTGGCGAACCCCGTTGTGGTGCCGAAGAAAGGTGGGAAGGAACGGATGTGCGTCGATTTCACCAACCTCAACAAAGCATGCCCCCAAGATCCGTTCCCCCTTCCATGCATCGATCAGATCATCGACTCCACCACCGAGTGCGGTTTGCTATGTTTCCTGGATGCATTCTCTGGATACCATCAGATCAAGATGGCGGTGGAGGATGTGGAGAAGACGGCCTTCTTGACGCCATGTGGGGTGTATTGCTACACCTGCATGCCTTTCGGCCTCCGCAACACTAGCACAACCTTTTAGCGGCTGATGCACATCACCTTGGGGCGGCAGCTCAGGAGGAAGAAAGAGTCCTACGTTGATGACATAGTAGTCAAATCTCGCGAGGCGAGGACATTGATTCAAGACTTGGAGGAGACCTTTGAAAGCTTGCGTCGGGTGAACCTGAGGCTTAACCTGGAGAAGTGCGTGTTCGGTGTCCCCTCCGGCAAGCTGCTAGGGTTACTCGTATCCCACAAAGGGATCGAGGCGAACCCAGAGAAGATTAAGGCCATCGAAGACATGAGCCCACCGCAGACCCTAAAGGAGATGCAGAAGCTAGCAGGGTGGGTGACCGCGTTCGGGCATTTCATCTCCAAGCTAGGCGAGCGTACCTTACCCTTCTTTAAGCTCATGAAGAAGAAGGGCCCCTTCGAGTGGACCCCGGAGGCCGACCGAGCCTTCCAAGAACTCAAGAAATACCTCACCAGCCCCCCGGTAATGGTGGCGCCGCGGCCACTCGAGCCTCTGGTACTTTACCTCGCCGCCACCCCGTACTCCGCCAGCGCGGCGCTGGTGGCGGTTCGGGAGGAGCGCCAAGACAAGGGAGTGCTGCGCCAAGCCCAAGCTAACGCGACGCAGGGTCAGGAAGGCGCGGGAGGACCGTCAGTGATGGAGCACCAAGCTCAGCAGGGCAACGCCACAGAAACTCCCGAGGACGGTCAGATCTTAGGAGACCCCCCGCCTCAGATACACCACAATCTCCATAGGACCCGAGCCTTAACAGTGTGCCAGCCCTCGTCAAACACCCGGTGTACTTTGTCAGCACCGTACTGCGGACTCGAGGGCATGCTACCCCATGCCACAGAAGCTCCTGCTCACACTCCTGGTAGCCTCGCGCAAGCTGCGACATTATTTCCAAGGGCATCCCATCAAGGTCGTATCATCTTACCCGTTGGAGAGGGTACTCAGGAGCCCAAACTCGGCCGGGAGGGTCGCTGAATGGAACATTGAGCTGCAAGCGTTCCAGCTGGAGTTCAGCACCACCAGGGTCATCAAGGGAGCTGCACTCGCCGATTTTGTGGTAGAATGGACCGATGCCCCGGCTCTTGAGGAAGGCGAAGACCGGTCCACCTCCCCAGGGAGTGAGGCACCAGACGGCTGGGTCATGTATTTTGACGGCGCCTTCGTGCACCAGGGCACAGGGGCTGGAGCAGTACTCATCTCGCCCACTCAGGACAAACTTTGCTACACCATGCAACTCTGCTTCCAGCATGGCGAGAAGGTCTCCAACAATATCGCAGAATACGAGGGCCTCATAGCTGGCCTGAAGGCTGCGGCGGCTTTGGGGGTGAGGCGCCTTACCGTCAAGGGCGACTCGTAGCTCCTCGTCAACTTCTCCAACAAAGTGTACGAGCCGAAGGACGAGCACATGGAAGCCTACCTTGCGGAGGTACGCAAGATGGAGAAGCAGTTCTTGGGCCTAGAGTTGCAACACGTGCCCCGGGGCACCAACAAGGAAGCCGACGACATTGCCAAGAGAGCATCCAAGCGGCAGCCGCAAGAGCCCGACGTCTGCGAAGAGCGGCTCTTCAAGCCATCGGCTGCACCACCTCTTTCAAGCACGACTCAGCCTCGGGAGGAGCTCCCACAGCCCCCGGCCACGGGAGCCCCACCTTGTGGCCCAACCACAGGAGCTCGGCTACTCTTGGTGCTCGAACCTCAGGAGGAGTGCTGGACCAAGGAACAAGGAGTACCTAATGCGCGGGACGCTGCCGGAGAAGGAAGAAGACGCGAAGCGCGTGGCCCGACAGGCCACGACGTACTGCATTCAAGACGGCGAGCTGTACAGGAAATGGCCAAACGACGTCACGCTGCGCTGCGTCTCTAGCGATCAAGGAAGGGAGCTTCTGATTGACATACACGGCCGGGACTGTGGACATCACTCATCGTCACGGACCCTCGTCGGCAAGGTGTTCCGCAGTGGGTTCTATTGGCCTACAGCACTCAACGACGCAGTCGAGCTGGCGAAGTCTTGTGAAGCTTGCCAATTCCACACCAAGCAGATCCATCAGCCTGCACAGGGCCTCCAAACCATTCCGCTCATGTGGCCGTTCGCGGTCTGGGGGCTGGATATCCTGGGCCTGTTCCCACGGGCGCCAGGGGGCCACCGCTATCTCTACGTCGCCATCGACAAGTTCACCAAGTGGGCGGTAGTGGAAGCCGTCCGTACCATTCCAGCCGGCTCTGCTGTCAAGTTCATCAAGGGCCTCGTGAGCCGCTTCGTGGTCCCCAACCGCATCATCACAGATAACGGCTCGCAGTTTACTAGTAATCTCTTCAAAACCTACTGTGCTAACCTTGGAACACAGATCTGCTACGCTTCGGTGGCCCACCCCAGGAGCAACGGTTAGGCTGAACGCGCCAACGTTGAGGTCCTGTGGGGCCTCAAGACCAGGACCTTCAAGAAGAAGCTGGAAGCCTGCGGCAGGGACCGACACGATGAACTCCAGTCCGTGATGTGGTCCATTCGTACCACTGCCACCAAGCCAACGGGCGATACTCCATTCTTCCTCGTCTATGGAGCTGAGGCGGTCCTCCCTCACGAGGTCAAGCATCGCTCCGCACGGGTCCTGGCGTTTGACGAAGCGCGCCAGGATGCCACACGGGGGATGGACCTCGTGCTGGGGGACGAGCGCCATCGTGAAGCCACGTTAAGGGCGGCAAGGTACCAACAAGCTCTGCGGCGGTACCATTGTCGCAACATCCGCTCCAGGACGTTCGAGGTAGGCGACCTCGTCCTAAGGCGGGTCCTCTCCAGGGAAGGGATGCACAAGCTTTCGCCCATGTGGGAGGGCCCGTTTAGGGTCGTTCATGTCTCCAGACCGGGTGCAGCGCGCTTGGAGACGCAGGATGGAACACCCATCCAGAATGCCTGGAACATCCAACACCTCCGGAAGTTTTATCCATGAAGCAAGGCCCAGAGCCTGATAAGCAAGGCCCAGAGCCTGAGAAGAAAGGCCCAGAGCCAGTGAAGAAGGCCCGGTGCCTGTGATGAATCGCCGCCCGTGACACTCTCACGTAATAACGAGTTGGGGCTGTACACGCCCCGGAGTCTCAGGAGCGCCGGCCTCAGGCCCTGGGGCTGCCTCCCACGCCTAGTGGACAGCACTTAGCTCCACGCTGGTGAGAAGACTTGAAGACTAGATTAGGTGCCGGACACGGCTTTTCATTTGCTTTCCGAAGTTGGCTCGCTTTTCCTTAATCAGAGTTGCACTTGGTGTTCACTGCTGATTTGGTTCCCCAGCCTTTTACCGCTTGTTCCGGGTCTAGTTTGCTCTTGTTCTCTCTCTTGCATACCTAGCGAGGGGGCTGGGCAAGTGCCCTCACGAGCATTTTCCTTCTCGCGAGTTACCCTCGTTCGAGCCTGAAAGCTGGCACACCTCTCCTAAATCCGCGCCCCTCGGGTACCGCGATACAAGGTGCCAAGTCGAGGCTTGGGTGGACAGCAAACCCTTTGGTACACCCCCTAACGAATTTTCTGCAGTTTCTGAGCAACGCGGACACCACGCAAGGGAGAAGGTTTTCTAAGCGCGCCAGGTTAAGTTATTGCTACGTCTTGAGCTTGCGTTGGTTTTCCTCGAAGAGGAGAGTGTGATGCAGCAAGTGTAGCGTAAGTATTTCCCTCAGTTTTGAGAACCAAGGTATCAATCCAGTAGGAGGCTCCTCAAAAGTCCCACGCACCTACACAAAAAAACTGAGAACTACGCAACCAACGCAATAAAGGGGTTGTCAATCCCTTCACGACCCTTGGCGAAAGTGAGATCTAATAAAGATAGTATGATAAGATAAATATATTTTTGGTATTTTATAATATAGATACAAAAGTAAAGATGCAAATAAAAGTAGATTGAAAGCAAATATGATAAGAGATAGACCGGGGCCATAAGTTTCACTAGTGGCTTCTCTCAAGATAGCATAAGTATTACGATTGGGTGAACAAATTACTGTCGAGCAATTGATAGAAAAGCGCATAGTTATGAGATTATCTAGGCATGATCATGTATATAGGCATCACGTCCATAACAAGTAGACCGACTCCTGCCTGCATCTACTACTATTACTTCACACATCGAGCTATCCGACATGCATCTAGAGTATTAAGTTCATAAGAACGAGTAATGCATTAAGCAAGATGACATGATGTAGAGGGATAAACTCATGCAATATGATATAAACCCCATCTTGTTATCCTCGATGGCAACAATACAATCACGTGCCTTGCAACCCTTTACATCCTTTGGGTAAGGACACATAAGATTGAACCCAAAGCTAAGCACTTCTCCCATGGCAAGAAAGATCAATCTAGTAGGCCAAACCAAAATGATAATTGAAGAGACTTGCAAAGATAACTCAATCATACATAAAATAATTCAGAGAAGATTCAAATATTATTCATAGATAAACTTGATCATAAACCCACAATTCATCGGATCTCGACAAACACACCGCAAAAAGAGTTTACATCGAATAGATATCCACAAGAGAGGGGGAGAACATTGTATTGAGGTCCAAAAAGAGAGAAGAAGCCATCTACCTAATAACTATGGACCCGTAGGTTGGTGGCAAACTACTCACAACTCATCGAAGGGGCAAGGATGTTGATGTAGAGGCCCTCCGTGGATGATTCCCCCTCCGGCAAAGTGTCGGCGAAGGCTCCAAGATGGGATCTCGCGGATACAGAGGGTTACGGCGGTGGAAATTGTGTTTCGCGGTGCCCCCGGATGTTTTCGGGGTACGTAGGTATATATAGGAAGAAGAAGTACGTCGGTAGCCGCCCGAGGGGCCCACGAGACAGGGGGCGCGTGATACGTCTCCAACGTATCTATAATTTTTGATTGCTCCATGCTACTTTATCTATTGTTTTGGACTATATTGGGCTTTATTTTCCACTTTTATATTACTTTTGGGACTAACCTATTAACCGGAGGCCCAAATTGCACTGTGTTTTTTGCCTATTTAAGTGTTTCAAGAAACGGAATATCAAACGGAGTCCAAACGGAATGAAACCTTGGAACGTGATCTTCTCACCGAACGTGATCCAGGAGACTTGGACCCTACTCCAAGAAGTGCCAGAGGCGGTCACGAGGGTGGAGGGAGCCCCCCTGGGCCTGCCCCCTACCTCGTGGGCCCCCTGACGCTCCACCGACGTACTCCTTCCTCCTATATATACCTACGTACCCCAACAGATCAGAACGGGAGCCAAAAACCTAATTCCACCGCCGTACCTTTATGTATCCACGAGATCCCATCTTGGGGCCTGTTCCAGAGCTCCGCCGGGGGGGGGGCATCCACCACGGAGGGCTTCTACATCAACACCATGGCCCCTCCGATGAAGTGTGAGTAGTTTACTTCAGACCTTCGGGTCCATAACTAGTAGCTAGATGGCTTCTTCTCTCTTTTTGGATCTCAATACAATGTTCTCCCCCTCTCTCGTGGAGATCTATTCGATGTAATCTTCATTTTATGCGGTGTGTTTGTTGAGACCGATGAATTGTGGGTTTATGATCCAGCTTATCTATGGAAAATATTTGATTCTTCTTTGAATTCTTTTATGAATGATTGAGTTATCTTTGCAAGTCTCTTCGAATTATCCGTTTGGTTTGGCCAACTAGATTGGTAGTTCTTGCAATGGGAGAAGTGCTTAGCTTTGGGTTCAATCTTGCGGTGTCCTTACCTAGTGATGAGAAAGGGTTGCAAGGCACATATTGTATTGTTGCCATCGAGGATAACAAGATGGGGTATTTATCATATTGCATGAATTTATTCCTCAACATCATGTCATCTTGCTTAAGGCGTTACTCTGTTTTTAACTTAATACTCTAGATGCATGCTGGATAGCGGTCGATGAGAGGAGTAATAGTAGTAGATGCAGAATCGTTTCGGTCTACTTGTCTCGGACGTGATGCCTATATACATGATCATACCTAGATAACCTCATAACTATGCTCAATTCTGTCAATTGCTCAACAGTAATTTGTTCACCCACCGTAGAACATCTATGCTGTTGAGAGAAGCCACTAGTGAAACCTATGGCCCCCGGGTCTATTCTCATCATATCAATCTCCATCACTTTATTTAATTGCTTTGTTTTTACTTTGCTTTTACTTTTTACTTTGCATCTTTATACCAAAAATACCAAAAATATTATCTCTATCAGATCTCACTCTCGTAAGTGACCGTGAAGGGATTGACAACCCCTAATCGCGTTGGTTGCGAGTAGCTATCACTTTGTGCAGGTACGAGGGACTTGCGCGTGGCCTCCTACTGGATTGATACCTTGGTTCTCAAAAACTGAGGGAAATACTTACGCTACTATGCTGCATCATCCTCTCCTCTTCGGGGAAAACCAACGCAAGCTCAAGACGTAGCAGCGCGCCCTACAAGGCGGGGGGGCTCCTATCTCGTGGGGTCCTCGGAAGCTTCTTGACTTGCACTCCAAGCTCTCTGGATCACGTTCGTTCCAAAAATCACGCTCCCGAAGGTTTCATTCCGTTTGGACTCCGTTTGATATTCCTTTTCTTCGAAATACTGAAATAGGCAAAAAAACAGCAATATGGGCTGGGCCTCCTGTTAGTAGGTTAGTCCCAAAAATGATATAAATGTGTAAAATAAAGCCCATAAACATCCAAAAGGGGTAATATAATAGCATGGAACAATAAAAAATATAGATATGTTGGAGACGTATCAAGCATCCCTGTGCTTAATTCCTGCTCGTCCTCGAGTAGGTAAATGATAAAAGAGAATTTTGATGTGGAATGCTACCTAGCATAATTCATAATGTAATTTTCTTTATTGTGGCATTATTGTTCAGATCCAAATGAATACAAAATAAAAGTTCATATTGATAAAAGAAATAGTAATACTTCAAGCATACGAATCAAAGTAATCATGTCTTCTCAAAATAACATGGCAAAAGAAAGTTCATCCCTACAAAATCATATAGTTAAGCTATGCTTCATTTTAAATCACACAAAGATGTTCCAAACTTCTATACCCCGATGACAAGCCAAGCAATTGTTTCATACTTAAATAATCTCAAACTTTTTCAACCTTCATGCAATACATGAGCGTGAGCCATGGATATAGCACTATGGGTGGAATAGAATATGATGACGGGGATTGTGTGGAGAAGACAAAAAAGGAGAGAGTCTCACATTGACGAGGATAATCAATGGGCTATGGAGATGCCCATCAATTGATGTCAACATGAGGATTAGGGATTGCCATGCAACGGATGCACTAGAGCTATAAATGAATGCTCAACAAATGATATGTCCAAAGAATTTGATGGTATAAGAGCCCAAATTACTCGTCTTGAAAAGATGACCGCTGAAATTTCGGATATGCAAGCTACCTTAGTTAATAAGATGGCCGCTAAACCGAATTCCTATGAAAATCAAGATGAAGATCTGAAAGTTATAGATGTGTCCCCTATTAAATCTTTGTTTTGCCATATGAATCTTGATGAAACTGATTATGATCTTCCTTTACCTAGAAGGCGTTCTAAGAATTACGAGTTTTTATCTTGATGATGAAATTGATAAAAGTGGGATTGAAAGAAATAAAAATCGAGATATTGCTAAACCCACTATTTTGGATCTCAAGGAATTTAATTATGAAAATTGCTCTTTAATTGATTGTATTTCCTTGTTGCAATCCGTGCTAAATTCTCCTCATGCTTATAGTCAAAATAAGGGTTTTACCGAACACATTGTTGATGCCTTGATGCAATCTTATGAAGAAAAGCTTGAGTTGAAAGTTTCTATCCCTAGGAAACTCCATGATGAGTGGGAACCTACTACGAAAGTTAAAATTAAAAATTATGAGTTTCATGCTTTGTGTGATTTGGGTGCTAGTGTCTCTACTATTCCCAAAACTTTATGTGATTTGCTAGATTTCCGTGATTTTGATGATTGCTCTCTAAACTTGCATCTTGTGGATTCCACTATTAAAAAGCCTATGGGAAGAATTAATGATGTTCTTATTGTAGCAAATAGGAATTATGTGCCCGTAGATTTTATCGTTCTTGATATAGATTGCAATCCTTCATGTCTTATTATTCTTGGTAGACCTTTCCTTAGAACGATTGGTGCAATTATTGATATGAAGGAAGGAAATATTAGATTCCAATTCCCTTTAAAGAAGGGCATGGAACACTTTCCTAGAAATAAAATAAAATTACCATATGAATCTATCATGAGATCCACTTATGGATTGCCTACCAAAGATGGCAATATCTAGATCTATCCTTACTTTTATGCCTAGCTAGGGGCGTTAAACAATAGCGCTTGTTGGGAGGCAACCCAATTTTATTTTTAGTTTTTAGTTTTTGCTTCTGTTTAGGAATAAATAATCCATATAGCCTCTGTTTAGATGTGTTTTTATCTTTTAATTAGTGTTTGTGCCAAGTTAGACCTATTAGATCTTCTTGGGAGGTAGTTATCTGATCTTGCTGTAATTTCCAGAATCTTTGCGCTCAGTGCATGAATTGTTAAGAATCACCAGAACGTGATAAAATAGTGATTCAAATTGATGCTGATCAATAAACAAATTTACCAGGTCGTCTAATTTTGGTAGAATTTTTTGGGTTCCAGAAGTTTGCGTTAGTTACAGATTACTACAGACTGTTCTGTTTTTGACAGATTCTGTTTTTCGTGTGTTGTTTGCTTATTTTGATGAATCTATGGCTAGTAAAATAGTTTATAATCCATAGATAAGTTGGAATACAGTAGATTTAACACCAATATAAATAAAGAATGAGTTCATTACAGTACCTTAAAGTAGTCTTTTTGTTTTCTTTCTCTATGAGCTCACGAGATTTCTATTGAGTTTTGTGTTGTGAAGTTTTCAAGTTTTGGGTGAATTCTTTTGATGGATTATGGAACAAGGAGTGGCAAGAGCCTAAGCTTGGGGATGCCCATGTCACACCCAAGATAATCCAAGGACACCAAAAAGTCAAAGCTTGGGGATGCCCCGGAAGGCATCCCCTCTTTAAATCCACTTCCATCGGTAATTTACTTGGAGCTATATTTTTATTCACCAACATGATATGTGTTTTGCTTGGAGCGTCTTGTATTATTTGCGTCTTTGCTTGTTAGTTTACCACAATCATCCATTCTGTACACACCTTTTGTGAGAGCCATACATGATTTGGAATTTGTTAGAATACTCTATGTGCTTCACTTATATCTTTTGAGCTTGATAATTTTGCTCGTAGTGCTTCACTTATATCTTTTTGAGCTTGATAATTTTGCTCTAGTACTTCACTTAGATCTTTTAGAGCACGGTGGTGGATTTGTTTTAAAGAAACTTGATCTCTCATGCTTCACTTATATCATTTTGAGAGTCGTTAATAGCATGGTAATTTGCTTAATGTTAATATACTTGGTGTTCGAGATATGTGAAACTTTTTTTTGAGTGAATTGAATACTAAGATAAATTTAATGCTTAATAATTGTTTTGAGATATGGAGGTAATAATATCAAAGTTGTGCAAGTTGATAATTGTGAATTTGAGAAATACTTGTGTTGAAGTTTGCAAGTCCCGTAGCATGCACGTATGGGTAAAGTTGTGTAACAAATTTGAAGCATGAAGTGTACACGGCTTGTGCTTGCTTATGTGTGGCGGTCGGGGAAGAGCGATGGTCTTTTCCTACCAATCTACCCCCCTGGGAGCATTGTGCGTAGTACTTGATTTTTGATGGCTTCTAAATTTTTGCAATAAGTATATGAGTTATTTTGACTAATGTTGAGCCCATGGATTATACGCACTTTTATCTTTCCGCACTTGCTAGCCTCTTTGGTACCGTGCATTGCCCTTTCTCACCTTGAGAGTTGGTGCAAACTTCGCCAGTGCATCCAAACCCCGTGATATGATACACTCTTTCACACATAAACCTCCTTATATCTTCCTCAAAACAGCCACCATACCTACCTATCATGGCATTTCCATAGCCATTCCGAGATATATTGCCATGCAACTTCCATCATCATTATTATGACATACATTACTTTTGTCATATTGCCATTGCATGATCATGTAGCTGACATCGTATTTGTGGCAAAGCCACCATGCATTATTTTCCATACATGTCACTCTTGATTCATTGCACCATCGATACATCACGGAGGCATTCATATAGAGTCATATTTTGTTCTACGTATCGAGTTGTAATAGAAATAAAAGTGTGAAGATCATCATTATTAGAGCATTGTCCCAAGTGAGGAAAGGATGATGGAAACTATGATTCCCCCATAAGTCGGGATGAGACTCCGGACGAAAAAAAAGAAGAGGCCATAAAAAAAAGAGAGAAAAAAGGCCCACGCAAAAAAAGAGAGAAAAAGAGAGAAGGGACAATGCTACTATCTTTTTACCACACTTGTGCTTCAAAGTAGCACCTTGTTCTTCATGTAAGTGAGTCTCATATGTTGTGCTTCAAAAGTAGCACCTTGTTCTTCATGTAGTGAGTCTCATATATTGTGCTTCAAAGTAGCACTAAGATCTTCATAATAGAGAGTCTCTCATTTTGTCACTTTCATATACTAGTGGGAATTTTCATTATAGAACTTGGCTTGTATATTCCAATGACGGGCTTCCTCAAAGTTCCCTAGGTCTTTGTGAGCAAGCAAGTTGGATGCACACCCACTTAGTTTCTTTTGTAGAGCTTTCATGTACTTATAGCTCTAGTGCATCCGTTGCATGGCAATCCCTACTCCTCATGTTGACATCAATTGATGGGCATCTCCATAGCCCGTTGATTATCCTCGTCGATATGAGATTTTCTCCTTTTTTGTCTTCTCCACACAATCCCATCATCATATTTCTATTCCACCCATAGTGCTATACCCATGGCTCGCGCTCATGTATTGCGTAAAGGTTGAAAGAGTTTGAGAATATTTGAGTATGAAACAATTGCTTGGCTTGTCATCGGGGGTATAGAAGTTGGGAACATCTTTGTGTGACGAAAATGAAGCATAGCCTAACCATATGATTTTGTAGGGATGAGCCTTCTTTGGCTATGCTATTTTGAGATGACATAATTTCTTTGATTAGTATGCTTGAAGTATTATTATTTTTATGTCAATATGAACTTTTGTCTTAAATCTTTCAGATCTGAATATTCATATCACAAGTAAGAAGATTTATACTGAAATTATGCCAAAGTATCACTCCGCATCAAAAATTCTCTTTTATCATTTACCTACTCGAGGAATGACGAGGAATTAAGCTTAGGGATGCACGATACGTCTCCAACGTATCTATAATTTTTGATTGCTCCATGCTACTTTATCTATTGTTTTGGACTATATTGGGCTTTATTTTCCACTTTTATATTACTTTTGGGACTAACCTATTAACCGGAGGCCCAGCCGAGAATTGCTGTTTTTTGCCTATTTCAGTATTTCGAAGAAACAGAATATCAAACGGAGTCCAAACGGAATGAAACCTTCGGGAACGTGATCTTCTCACCGAACGTGATCCAGGAGACTTGGACCCTACTCCAAGAAGTGCCAGAGGCGGTCACGAGGGTGGAGGGAGCCCCCCTGGGCCTGCCCCCTACCTCGTGGGCCCCCTGACGCTCTACCGACGTACTCCTTCCTCCTATATATACCTACGTACCCCAACAGATCGAGCAGGAGCCAAAACCTAATTCCACCGCCGTGCCTTTATGTATCCACGAGATCCCATCTTGGGGCCTGTTAGGAGCTCACCGGGGGCATCCACCACGGAGGGCTTCTACATCAACACCATGGCCCCTCCGATGAAGTGTGAGTAGTTTACTTCAGACCTTGGTCCATAACTAGTAGCTAGATGGCTTCTTCTCTCTTTTGGATCTCAATACAATGTTCTCCCCCTCTCTCGTGGAGATCTATTCGATGTAATCTTCTTTTTGCGGTGTGTTTGTTGAGACCGATGAATTGTGGGTTTATGATCCAGCTTATCTATGGAAAATATTTGATTCTTCTTTGAATTCTTTTATGAATGATTGAGTTATCTTTGCAAGTCTCTTCGAATTATCCGTTTGGTTTGGCCAACTAGATTGGTAGTTCTTGCAATGGGAGAAGTGCTTAGCTTTGGGTTCAATCTTGCGGTGTCCTTACCTAGTGACAGAAAGGGTTGCAAGGCACATATTGTATTGTTGCCATCGAGGATAACAAGATGGGGTATTTATCATATTGCATGAATTTATTCCTCAACATCATGTCATCTTGCTTAAGGCGTTACTCTGTTTTTAACTTAATACTCTAGATGCATCTTTGGATAGCGGTCGATGAGAGGAGTAATAGTAGTAGATGCAGAATCGTTTCGGTCTACTTGTCTCGGACGTGATGCCTATATACATGATCATACCTAGATAACCTCATAACTATGCTCAATTACATCAATTGCTCAACGATAATTTGTTCACCCAAGTAGAACATCTATGCTGTTGAGAGAAGCCACTAGTGAAACCTATGGCCCCCGGGTCTATTCTTATCATATCAATCTCCATCACTTTATTTAATTGCTTTGTTTTTACTTTGCTTTTACTTTTTTACTTTGCATCTTTATACCAAAAATACCAAAAATATTATCTCTATCAGATCTCACTCTAAGTAAGTATTTGTGAAGGGATTGACAACCCCTAATCGCGTTGGTTGCGAGTAGCTATCGTTTTGTGCAGTGCACGAGGGACTTGCGCGTGGCCTCCTCTTGGATTGATACATTGGTTCTCAAAAACCGAGGGAAATACTTACGCTACTCTGCTGCACCATCCTCTCCTCTTCGGGGAAAACCAACGCAAGCTCAAGACGTAGCAGCGCGCCCTACAAGGGGGGGGGGCTCCTATCTCGTGGGGTCCTCGGAAGCTTCTTGACTTGCACTCCAAGCTCTCCGGATCACGTTCGTTCCAAAAATCACGCTCCCGAAGGTTTCATTCCGTTTGGACTCCGTTTGATATTCCTTTTCTTCGAAATACTGAAATAGGCAAAAAACAACAATATGGGCTGGGCCTCCGGTTAGTAGGTTAGTCCCAAAAATGATATAAATGTGTAAAATAAAGCCCATAAACATCCAAAAGGGGTAATATAATAGCATGGAACAATAAAAAGTTATAGATACGTTGGAGACGTATCAAGCATCGAGTGCTTAATTCACCTTTCGTCCTCGAGTAGGTAAATGATAAAAAGAGAATTTTTGATGTGGAATGCTACCTAGCATAATTCATAATGTAATTTTCTTTATTGTGGCATTATTGTTCAGATCCAAATGAATACAAAATAAAAGTGCATATTGATAAAAGAAATAGTAATACTTCAAGCATACGAATCAAAGTAATCATGTCTTCTCAAAATAACATGGCAAAAGAAAGTTCATCCCTACAAAATCATATAGTTAAGCTATGCTTCATTTTCGTCACACAAAGATGTTCCCAACTTCTATACCCCCGATGAAAAGCCAAGCAATTGTTTCATACTTAAATAATCTCAAACTTTTTCAACCTTCATGCAATACATGAGCGTGAGCCATGGATATAGCACTATGGGTGGAATAGAATATGATGATGAGGGATTGTGTGGAGAAGACAAAAAAGGAGAGAGTCTCACATTGACGAGGATAATCAATGGGCTATGGATATGCCCATCAATTGATGTCAACATGAGGATTAGGGATTGCCATGCAACGGATGCACTAGAGCTATAAATGAATGCTCAACAAAAGAAAACTAGTGGGTGTGCATCCAACTTGCTTGCTCACGAATACCTAGGGCATTTTAGGAAGCCCATCGTAGGAATATACAAGCCAAGTTCTATAATGAAAAATTCCCACTTGTATGAAAAAGACAACTTATGAGACTCACTATATGAAAAACATGGTGCTACTTTGAAGCACAATATATGAGACTCTCTACATGAAGAACAAGGTGCTACTTTGAAGCACAAGTGTGGAAAAAGAGATAGTAACATTGCCCTTTTTTGGGCCTTTTTTTCCCTTTCTTCTTTTTTTTGGGCAATGTTCTAATAATGATGATCATCACACTTCTATTGATTACAACATAAGAATTACAACTCGAAACTAGAACAAGATATGACTCTATATGAATGCCTCCGACGGTGTACCGGGATGGTGCAATGAATCAAGAGTGACATGTATGAAAAATAATGCATGGTGGCTTTGCCACAAATACGATGTCAACTACATGATCATGCAATGGCAATATGACAAAAGTAAAGTATGTCATGATGATGATGAACGGAGCGGTGGGAAGTTGCATGGCAATATATCTCGGAATGGCTATGGAAATGCCATAATAGGTAGGTATGGTGGCTGTTTTGAGGAAGATATAGGGAGGTTTATGTGTGATAGAGCGTATCGTATCACGGGGTTTGGATGCACCGGTGAAGTTTGCACCAACTCTCAAGGTGAGAAAGGGCAATGCACGGCATCAAGAGGCTAGCAATGGTGGAAAGGTAAAAGTGCGTATAATACATGGACTCAACATTAGTCAAAAGAACTCATATACTTATTGCAAAAATTTAGAAGTCATCAAAATCAAGTACTACGCGCATGCTCCTAGGGGATAGATTGGTAGGAAAAGACCATCGCCGTCCTCGACCGCCACTCATAAGGATGCACAAGCCAGTACACTTCATGTTTCAAATTTGTTACACAACTTTAACCATACGTGCATGCTACGGGACTTGCTAACTTCAATACAAGCATTATTTAAATTCATAATCACCCAACTAGCATGACTTTAATATCACTACCTCCATATCTCAAAACAATTATCAAGTATCAAGTTGATCATAGCATCCAATTCACTTCCTATGATAGTTTTTATTATACCCAACTTGGATGCTCATCATTCTAGGACCAACTTTATGACCATAGCAAATACCATGCTGTTCTAAAAGACTCTCAAAATAATATAAGTGAATCATGAGAGACTAGTAATTTCTTCAAAATTAAGACACCATCGTGCTCTAAAAAATATAAGTGAAGCACTAGAGCAAAAACTATCAAGCTCAATAGATATAAGTGAAGCACATAGAGTATTCTAGCAAATTCTAAGCAAATAGGCTTCTCGCAAAAGGTGTATATAGCAAGGATGATTGTGGTAAACTAAAAAGCAAAGACTAATATAATACACGACGCTCCAAGCAAAACACATATCATGTGGCGAATAAAAATATAGCTCCAAGTAAAGTTACCAATGAGCGAAGGCGAAAGAGGGATGCCTTCCTGGGCATCCCCAAGCTTAGGCTTTTGGCTACTATTGGATATCTTTGGGTGACTTGGGCATCCCCAAGCTTAGGCTCTTGCCACCCTTTATTCCATAGTCCATAAAAGCTTTACCCAAAACTTGAAAACTTCACAACACAAAATTCAACAGGAAATCTTTATAAGCTCCGTTAGTGAAAGAAAACAAAACCACCACATAAGGTACTGCAATGAACTCATTATTTATTTATTTTGGTGTTAAACATACTGTATTCCAACTTCTCTATGGATTATAAACTATTTTACTAGCCATAGATTCATCAAAATAAGCAAACAACACACGAAAAACAGAATCTGTCAAAAACAGAACAGTCTGTAGCAATCTGTAACTAATGCAAACTTCTGTAACTAAAAAAATTCATCCAAAATAGGAAGACCTAAGAAATTTGTTTATTGATCAGAAGCAATTGTAATCACTATTTTATCACGTTCTGGTGATTTTTAATAATTGTTTTCGTGAACCAAAAGTTTCTGGAAATTACAGCAAGATCAAATAACTATCATCCAAGAAGATCCTATAGGTTTAACTTGGCACAAACACTAATTAAAAGATAAAAACACATCTAAACATAAGGTAGATGGATTATTTATTACTAAGCAGCAAGGAAAAATATTGGGTTGTCTCCCAACAAGCGCTTTTCTTTAAAGCCTTTTTAGCTAGGCATTGAGATTTCAATGTTGCTCACAAGAAAGACAAGAATTGAGGCACAAAGAGAGCATCATAAAACATGTGGCAAACACACTTAAGTCTAACATACTTCCTATGCATAGGCATATTATAGGCAAACAAATTATCAGAGCAAGAAAAAACTAGCATATGCAAGGAAGCGGAAAGGAACAATAGCAACCTCAACATAACAAGAGGTAATTTAGTAACATGAAAATTTCTATAACCATATTTTCCTCTCTCAAAATAATTACATGTAGGATCATAAGAAAATTCAACAATATAGCCATCACATAACATATTCTCAACACGATCCACATGTATGCGAAGTTGACACTCTTCCAAAATAGTGGGATTATCATTAACTAAAGTCATGATTTCTCCAAGCCCACTTTTATCAAAAATTTCATAAGATTGAATGTTATCCAAATATGTGGGATCTAAAGTTGACACTCTTCCAAACCCACTTTCAATATTATTGCAAACACTATTATCAATCTTATATTCATCATGGGGCATAAATAAATTTTCAAGATCATAAGAAGAATCTCCCCAATCATGACTATTGGACATAGCAAAACTAGCATCCCCAAGCTTAGGGTTTTGCATATTATTAGCATAATTTACATCAAAAGAATTTATAATAAAATCATTGCAATCATGCTTTTTGTTCAAAGATCTATCGTGAAGCACTTCATCACAATTTTCAGATTTACGGATCTCAGGCAAAAGCTTATAAAGATAATCTAGTGCATCCAAATCACTAGGAATTGGTTCATCATAATTGGATCTCTTAAAAAGATTGGCAAGCCGATGAGGATCCATAGATATTAGCTTCTCTGTTTAGGAATAAATACTCAACTATTTCAACCAAGCGAGAAAACGAGCCAAGGAAGACATAAAGGCAAACGAAAAAGAGGGGGCGAATAAAACGGCAAGGGTGAAGTGGGGGAGAGGAAAACGAGAGGCAAATGGCAAATAATGTAAATGCGAGGGAGATGGGTTTGTGATGGGTACTTGGTATGTCTTGACTTGAGCGAAGACCTCCCCGGCAACGGCGCCAGAAATCCTTCTTGCTACGTCTTGAGCTTGCGTTGGTTTTCCTCGAAGAGGAGAGGGTGATGCAGCAAGTGTAGCGTAAGTATTTCCCTCAGTTTTGAGAACCAAGGTATCAATCCAGTAGTAGGCTCCTCAAAAGTCCCACGCACCTACACAAACAAATCGAGAACTCGCAACCAACGCAATAAAGGGGTTGTCAATCCCTTCACGGCCACTTCATGAAAGTGAGGTCTAATCAAGATAGTATGATAAGATAAATATATTTTTGGTATTTTATAATATAGATGCAAAAAGTAAAGATGCAAATAAAAGTAGATTGAAAGCAAATATGATAAGAGATAGACACGGGGGCCATAGGTTTCACTAGTGGCTTCTCTCAAGATAGCATAAGTATTACGGTGGGTGAACAAATTCTTGTCGAGCAATTGATAGAAAAGCGCATAGTTATGAGATTATCTAGGCATGATCATGTATATAGGCATCACGTCCATAACAAGTAGACCGACTCCTGCCTGCATCTACTACTATTACTCCACACATCGACCGCTATACAGCTTGCATTTAGAGTATTAAGTTCATAAGAGCAGAGTAACGCATTAAGCAAGATGACATGATGTAGAGGGATAAACTCATGCAATATGATATAAAACCCATCTTGTTATCCTCGATGGCAACAATACAATACGTGCCTTGCAACCCTTTACATCCTTTGGGTAAGGACACCGCAAGATTGAACCCAAAGCTAAGCACTTCTCCCATGGCAAGAAAGATCAATCTAGTAGGCCAAACCAAACTGATAATTTGAAGAGACTTGCAAAGATAACTCAATCATACATAAAAGAATTATGAGAAGATTCAAATATTATTCATAGATAAACTTGATCATAAACCCACAATTCATCGGATCTCGACAAACACACCGCAAAAAGAGTTTACATTGAATAGATCTCCACAAGAGAGGGGGAGAACATTGTATTGAGGTCCAAAAAGAGAGAAGAAGCCATCTACCTAATAACTATGGACCCGTAGGTCTGTGGTAAACTACTCACAACTCATCGGAGGGGCAAGGATGTTGATGTAGAGGCCCTCTGTGGTTGATTCCCCCTCCGGCAGAGTGTCGGGGCGAAGGCTCCAAGATGGGATCTCGCGGATACAGAGGGTTACGGCGGTGGAAATTGTGTTTCGTGGTTCCCCCGGATGTTTTCGGGGTACGTAGGTATATATAGGAAGAAGAAGTATGTCGGTGGCCGTCCGAGGGGCCCACGAGACAGGGGGCGCGCCCTATGGGGGGGGGGCGGCCTCCTATCTCGTGGGGTCCTCGGAAGCTTCTTGACTTGCACGCCAAGCTCTCTGGATCACGTTCGTTCCAAAAATCACGCTCCCGAAGGTTTGATTCCATTTGGACTCCGTTTGATATTCCTTTTCTTCGAAATACTGAAATAGGCAAAAAAACAGCAATATGGGCTGGGCCTCCGATTAGTAGGTTAGTCCCAAAAATGATATAAATGTGTAAAATAAAGCCCATAAACATCCAAAAGGGGTAATATAATAGCATGGAACAATAAAAAATTATAGATACGTTGGAGACGTATCAATTATCTTCGCGCAAAATAACAACACGACATGAGAACGACTTGCACAATGCATTAAACAAAGAACCACAGTTCAATACACGCCCCTTTGGGCCCATACTGGTTTCATTTTCCGATGCAGGAATGAAGGAAAAGCTACGCAAACCAACGTTGCAGCAGTCCGCGGAGGCAGGCCCTTGGCAACGCCCCAAGCCTAGCCGGACCCCTCCTCACGCTTCACGGAGGCGCGACGACGAGACGACCCGCTGCTTCCTTGAAAGCGGGCGCGGCGACGTGGCGGCTGATCGTAGCCACCGCTGCTGGAGCTGTCACTGGAGGAAGAGCCGCCGTAGCTGGAGGAGACGTGGTCGCCGCTGAAGGCAGGCTCACCCTCGTCCTCATCGCGGCCGTCGCCAAGGCCAAGCACCTCCTCGCCGTCGTTCGCCTTGGGGCAGCACCCGACGCGGCGACCATCCTCCCCGAACACCCTCACATAGAGGGTCGACTCGCCATCGTACCTGAAATGGAGGGTGCACCGCCTGCCCGGCAGCGTGCAGCGAACGTCTGCCGACCAGCGGGCCAGGCTATGTTGCCGCGGTGGAAGTCTCGATCATGACCAAGAGGCTCACAGCAGCCGTCCGCTTGGAGCCAGAGCCCACCTGGACCAGAGGCCGGCAGTTTGCTGGCGAAGAAGCGCGGAAGTTGGAGCCAGTTGCCGGCCGGGCTCTCCGACCAGACAACGAACTCCGGCGACACCTCAGCAGAATGGAAGCGCGGGCGGGGAGGCCGCGCCACCATCGAGTGCCTCCCCCCATCGGCTGGGCCACCATGAACGGGACGATCCCCGCCGCGTGCCACAGCGCCACCTCGATGGTGGACCACGGCGGGGGTCGCGGCGTGCTTGCACGGACGGCCACGACCGCGCTTGGGCGCCGGGGAGCCAGGGCCTTCGCGAGGGGCCTTCCCTTTCTCGGCGGCAGAGAACTTCTTTCATGGCGCCATCAGTGGCACTGTTAGCAGTAGAGCAAGGAGGACGAAGCAAGCGAGCGAGGAAGAGATGGGCAACGGGGGCTCCGCCCCCTCCCCATTTATAACAAGAGAAGGCCAACCGGCGTCCCCCATGATTGCAGGTAATGATGGTTTTCCTTGCATGTCGCATTGACTTGTCAAGTCGGGCAGTTGCCGAGGCAGCGTGGGGAAGCGGAGACGCCCACGTCCCATCAACCGCCATGCGTCGACCGAGGCAGCAGGCTTTTGGGGCCCGCAGGGCTCCAAACTTGACCCTTGGCTTCGCTGCGACTCCAAGCCCGAGCGCACCTTGGGCCCGGGGGCTACTGTCGGTGTTCTGGGAAAAGGGGTCCCCAGACTTGCCTGCCTACGGCCCACAGCGTGGCTAGGCAGCGGGCCGTATGGACCATCTTCACCGACAAGGCATTCGAGACCTTCACGAGGGTCCAGGCCTCGCGAGGCTGACGGCACAAGACTTCCTCTGGAGTGGCCTAGCCAGGCGGCCTCACGAGGAGCAGAGATATCAAGGCGGGGCAAACCTCACGAGGGACTCGTGACGTAAGCCATGACGAACGGCGCCAGGCGGGTGCTAGTGCGTGCAGCGTCCCCATTTCCTCTTTGGTGCTAAGGAGGCAAGCGCAGACGAAGAGTACCGAGGCATCAGGCAAAGGTTGCCATATTGGTGCAACAAGACCAAGACCAGGAGGATGGCATGGCGAAGGTCATCGTGGAGCCCAAGACGGCGTCACCCCAGGGCTTTTCGCAGGCGAATACCTCTTTTGTCAGGATAGCTTGTACTAGCTACCCCCCTTCGAATTTTCCCGCCGTTGTTGGCTCCCTTCCCGCTCAACATTTGGGAAGAGGACCAGGGCCTCTATAAATAGGCTTAGCCACCACAGTAGAAGGGCAACTCGAATAGATCGAGAAGCCAACACTCGCACAAGAACACCTCAACCTCAGGAGGTTGTTCTTCTCTTGTACTGTTCATCATCGGCCCAAGAGGCAATCCACCACCACCACACTGGAGTAGGGTATTACACCACAACGGTGGCCGGAACCAGTATAAACCTCGTGTCTCTTTCTGTGTTGTGAGTTCGTCAAGTTCGTCCGCAAGATCTTAGCGAGCTTGAGCATAGATCGGTAGGAGGGAAAGACTTCGCGCGCACCCCAGTGTTCGAACCTTACGGGTTT
Organism: Aegilops bicornis; assembly: GCA_021605145.1. Lineage (NCBI taxonomy): Eukaryota > Viridiplantae > Streptophyta > Magnoliopsida > Poales > Poaceae > Aegilops > Aegilops bicornis. The sequence goes on from CM038675.1 coordinate 339,266,638, forward strand.
GCCGGAACCCCACATCCGACACGGCCTTTCAATTAGCATACTCATGTGAATGTACTTCCTCTTCATGCACAACCACGGGGAAGCTTGTACATCCACACAAACACAGGCCAGGTGCTATGTGTGCTTCTCTGGCTGCCAAATGGATTGACTCCATCGGTGCTCGTGCCCAGCATGATGTTCCTTGGATCGTCCCCAAATTCTGGGTGTTCGAAGTTCAACGCTTGCCACTGGCTCGCATCCTTAGGGTGACTCAGCATCTTGTCTTTTTTATTTATCTCCGTATCATTTCCGTCATCTTCTCGCTTCTTCTCCCCTATCCGGCGTGCAACGCAGGAGCTTTGCTAGCTTAGGGTCTGCGAAATACCGGCAGACGAGGAGTGATCGGAAAGTACCACACCACTTTTCGAGGAGCTTTCTTCCTCTTCTTGTATCGAGTGACGCCAAGACACCGGACATATGGTAGACTCGCGTGCTCGTCCCGATAAATGATGCAATTGTTCATGCACACATGGTATTTCACGTCGCGGTAAATCCAGAGGACACACGATTTTCTTCGCCTCCTCGAAACTGGTTGGGCACTTGTTCCCCTTGGGAAGACGTTCGTGCGTAATGACATGTTCTCGTCGAAGCACGCGTCGGTCATTTTGTGTTTTACCTTCATCTCGAGCCATGAGCGTTACTTTCAAAGCGGGTATCCTCGGGCCTGCATCCTTCATACAATGGAGTAACCGCGTCTATCTCCAGTTGATCCAGCTTGGCTTTCTGTCGGGCGGCAGCTCTTGCGTTATCCGTCTGCTTGAGAAGCAACTCTTGAATATGAGGGTCCTGCACCCAGCCCATCGATGGTCCATCATCGTCTGCTCCGGCATCTTCATCTTCATGATCATGCCCTTCGTCTTGATCTTCCTCCTCATCATGTCCTGCATCTTCTACATGATGACTGTGTACATCATCACCGTCGTGATCATGTCCTGGAGATTCTTCGTCTTCTCGCCCGCCCGACCCGCGGTGGTTGTCTTGCTGCCCTTCCTCATTTCTTGCCGGACCCCATGGGCGACTTCATAGTCATCTTCATCACCTTGCCATCGATAGCCATCCATGAAACCACGCAAGAAGCGGGTGGTCCCTTTTGTCTGGAATCCAGGTCCGCAATAAGGCTCTTGACTTGCATCTTCGACACGGACATCTTATCTCCGTCTCGTTCTTTTGAAGCATCTCGGCCTTCATGAGCTCAAAAACCTATTCACGATGCCTTCGGTCATCGTGCGGACCATGGTCGCCTGTGGGGTAGAGCAAAACGATACTTTAGAACCAAGAAAAAATTTGGCATGACTTCTAAAAATAGGACCAAAAAGAATGCATAGTGCCAAATTCTCGCCGAAACGGAAATGAATCAACGTTCCGGCAAAATATTGGCAACTATCGCATTTCAAATATCGGTACCTGCAAACACAAACATATATGCAACACCACAAACATATGTAGATCTAGCTAGGCCATAAAAAGTGCATGTGCATGTTGTTGGAGGGAGAAAAAAGTAGATCTACAACATAAAGAAAGCTTTCCCCTTACTTACCTATAAAAAAGGTAATTTAACCACTTAATTTGGGTGAATCTATGATGCAAATGAGGTGAGGAGGAGGAGGCAGCCGAGACAAGCTTGGAGGAGGAGGTGGAGAGAATGAAGTGGGGAAAGTGAGTGTGGTAGGTGGCTATCCAAAATATCTAGCTGGTCTCAGGTTACTAATAGCGCACCACCTAAACATGTGACATTAGTAACCCTGGTTACTAATGGCGCACCAGTTAGGGGTGCGCCATTACTAGTTTTGCAAAAAATATATATATATATATAATTGTCAGTAGTGGCGCACCGTGGTTGTGGTGCGCCATTACTAGTTTGAACTAGTAATGGAGCACTTCACCCTGGTGCGCCATTACTACTTTTGAAAAAAAAAGAAAAAAAATGTCAGTAGTGGCGCACAGAGTGTGTGGTGCACCATTACTAGTTAAAACTAGTAATGGCGCACTGTGCCCTGGTGCGCCATTAATAGTTTTGGAATTTTTTTTGCTAGTAATGGCGCACCGTGTGTCTGGTGCGCCATTAGTAATGAGGACACTAATGGCGCTTTTGTATGCAGTGCGCCATCGCTATATAGCAGTGGCGCACCACATACATGGTGTGCCATTAATGTCCATATCAGCTATAGCCCTTTTCCTAGTAGTGTCAATTCCAATTTATGAAAAAATCACTGATCATTGCTTAACAAATTTTTTATATGGCAATCCTCAAACTCGTCTGCATAGGGTATTTCACTGGTACAGGGAACGTGGGTAGAAGGAACTTTGCTTGATCCTTTGTTTAGCAAGTCATGAACCTTGGTTCAGCTATAAATCCAAAAAACCATTTTATTCTCCCTGAATTTTGGGCAAATCTGCTAGAAGAACCACCAAAGTTACGAGAGCCTCTTAGTTCATCTCACACCTAATCTTGGGAAGGACGATGTTCTTGGTTTTAATTGGTCCATTGAATACATCACATCACAAAGGATGATTAGTCCATTTAAGCATTTTTGTTTCTTTATTTTCTGTATGTAGTTGATATCGACGCATTTGAAGAAAACCACATTCATGCTAGCTACTATGCAGATTATTTTGATCGCAGCTGAATCTACATTATTGGGTTCTCTATCCTTGAAGAAGCTTCAGACTTTCCATGAATCATTGAACTACTATGGATACCTCTTCCTTAGCACAGGCAAACTATTATGTATTTATATATACATGCTCAGGTTTGATACAACTATCGTACCGCTCAGTAATGCCAAAGGGTGTTATGACTCAGAAAATCCATATAAGGAACACTGCTTGGACAATTTTGAGTATGCCCTTTGTTTCTACTTCCTCTCGGAAGATTTATCGTTAGCCTGCTTCTTCTGCTGTGCGTGGCTAGCAACACTTTCTTCCAGTAATCTTGAAGCAAAGCACATGGGTTATGTAGAAACCCATCAGTCTCTGAGATCCTCGTGAAAAGTATTATCACGCTTAGCGGATACATAAATTTTTCTTTGTATAACCAATAAATAGAGCTGCTAAGCTACTATTATTGGCCTGAAAACGAACATGATATATTCTTCTCCTTAGTGTTCGAAACCCTCTATGCGACACATCCTACTGCGTGAGATTTCCAGTTAATTTTGATATTAATAGCCGATAAATTCTTTAGGTTTTCTAAAATGTTTATGTTCTTTTGACAAGATGGTAAGCGACAGCGTGCGCATTCATGTTCTAGTGACTACTTGCAACATGATTTCTCCCGTGACCTCAAGAACAAAAGTAAGTACTCACAAATGATAATCATGCTCAAGATCAAAGGGGTATTAAATAACATATTGGATCTGAACATATAATCTTCCACCAAATAAACCATATAGTAATCAACTACAAGATGTAATCAACACTACTAGTCACCCACGAGCACCAATCTATAGTTCTGGTAACAAGATTGAACACAAGAAATGAACTAGGGTTTGAGATGAGATGGTGCTGCTGAAGATATTGATGAAGATAGCCCTCCCCAAGATGGGAGAGTTGTTGGTGATGATGATAATGATGATTTCCCCCTCCGGGAGGGAAGTTCCCCTGGCGGAATCGCTCCGCCGGAGGGCAAAAGTGCTCCTGCCCAAGTTCCGCCTCGAGACGACGACACTTCGTCCCGAAAGTCCTCTCCTGATTTTTTTCTATGTCAAAATGACCTATATACCAGACGATGGGCACCGGAGGTGGGCCGAGGAGGGCACAACACACCATGGCGCGCCTGGGGGCCCTAGCACGCCCAGGTGGGTTGTGCCTACCTAGTGGGCCCCCTCTGGTAGTTATTTGCTCCAATAATTCTTATATATTCCATTAAAAATCTCTGTGAAGTTTCAACTTATTTGGAGATGTGCAGAATAGGTAACTCTGACGTAGCTTTTTCAGGTCCAGAATTCCAACTGCCGGCATTCTCCCTCTTTGTGTGAACCTTGCATATTATGAGAGAAAAGGCATTACAGTTACTCCATAAAGCATTATTATGCATAAAAACATTATAAATAATAGTAGGAAAACATGATGCAAAATGGACGTATCAACTCCCCCAAGCTTAGACCTCGCTTGTCCTCAAGCGAAAACCGAAATCGAAAAACATGTCCACATGCTTGGAGAGACAGGTGTCATTAAAAACAAAATATGGACATAGAAGCATCATGTATATTTTTTTACAACAACAACAAACTTTATTATAGAACTTTTATCATATAACTTCTCATGAACAAGTAACAAATCATCACAACATCGAAGTATAAAGCATAAACCTTATTGAAACCAACAAACTATGTACTCAGTCAACTTTGCATCTACACTTCATCATATTTTCGGGAAGGGTCAGGTGTCGGAGCCTTTAGGAAATTCCACATACTCAACCATCATTTAATCTTGTATGATTGCTAACACTCACAAACATACCCATGAACAAAAAGTTCCAACCAGACACATAGAAAGATAGGGGCTTATAGTTTCGCCTCCCAACATATTCACCTCAAGGGTGGTGTTAACAATAATAACTCATGCCTACTCATATCCAACTGGATATATGTGCCTAAATCTTTCCTCACCACACGGTGCTTGTCAGAAAGAGAAAAATAAAAAAATAGAGAAGAAAACTTTGACTCTTCATAAAAGTAAAAGATAGGCCATTCGCAGAGGGAAGCGGAGGTTGTCATGTGCTTATTTGTTTGTATGCCAAATCCCTTAATGCAAAAGAACGTCACGTTATATTGCCCCTTATGATAGCAACCTTTATTATGTAGTATGTCGCTTTTATTCTTTGCCATCACAAGTTCGTACAACGCTCAATTTTCTCTTACACTAAATGATCCAACACTTTTAGAGGCAATTTTTATTGCTTTATTGCACCGATGACAACTTACTTGAAGGATCTTACTCAATCGAGAGGTAGATATGGTGGACTCTCAAAATAAGATTTGGGTTAAGGGTTTTTGGATGCACAAGTAGTATCTGTACTTAGTGCGGAACTTTTGGCTATAAAAGATATTGAGCAAGCACCACATGTTAAAATATCTATGACAATATAACTTCTATGTGAATATGAACAAACATAAACCATTACATTGTCTTCCTTGTCCGACGTAAACTATTTTGACACAAAATATTTAATGGGGGCTCACAATCATAAAAGATGTCCATGATAGTGTATTTGCATGTGAATCTTCTCTTCCCTTATTAATTCTTTGATGAATTGCATCGCATCATTGACCAATGCTATTTGTCAATCTCCAACAAATTTTACCACTTATACTTTTCCTTATGCGATGTCATTACTTACCATAAGATTAGCATACGATCTTTTTTATTTATTTTCCTTTCTTTCTATTGAAACATTAAAGTAAAGAAACAAAACTCAAACTGCTCATTATTATATATCTCGAACACGATTACATCGGTAGAAAGACCATTAAGCAAACACTCAAAAAGAAAGGATTGAACTAAACTTTTATTCAACTAAATCCAAAGATAACTAAGGATCGAAATACAATAGATAAAGGCAAAGATAGTGGTGGTGATACGATACCGGGACACCTCCCCCAAGCTTGGCACAAGCCAAGGGGAGTGTCCATACCATGAAATCAACTCTCCTTTGGTGATGAAGAAGGTGGTGGTGGTGAGGTAGTAGTGATCCTATCTTCAGGTTTCCATGGCAAAGGCTCACCATCATAAGAGGAGGAGTGAGTCTCTTGAGTCCTGCGGCTGGCAGCCAAACTCATACCTTTAAACCTTGCCTCATATTCAAAGACTTGGTTTGGAGATCATAGATTTGGCTTTGCAGAAAGTCGATTTGCTCGTTGAAGGTGAAGACGATGTCTTTCATGGATTTTCCATCCACCTTGGGATCACGGTGTAGTCCGCGATCATGAGGTGATTGGCATTGAGTCCACGTTCCACCATCCCCTTGCACTTGAAGACTTCCCGCTCCATAGGTTCGAGCCTGGTCTCCACGGTCCCCGTTGAGGGAGTCCTGGATTAGGGGGTCCTCGGGTGTCCGGGCTATGTGATATGGGCCGGACTGATGGGCCGTGTAGATACAAGGCAGAAGATCTCCCTCCGTGTCCGGGTAGGACTCTCCTATGCGTGGATGGCAAGATTGGTGTCCGGATATGTAGTTTCCTTCCTCTACAAACCGACTATGTACAACCCTAGGCCCCTCCGGTGTGTATATAAACTGAAGGGTTTAGTCCGTAGAGGCTATCAGAATTTACATAGGCTAGACAGCTAGGGTTTAGCCATTACGATCTCGAGGTAGATCAACTCTTGTAACCCCTATACTCATCAAAGACAATCAAGCAGGACATAGGGTTTTACCTCCATTAAGAGGGCCCGAACCCGGGTAAACATCGTGTCCCCTTAGTCCCTTGTTACCTTCGATGCTCAGACGCACAGTTCGGGACCCCCTACCCGAGATTGGCTGGTTTTGACACCGACATTGGTGCTTTCATTGAGAGTTCCACTGTGTCATCGGCAGAAGGTTCGATGGCTCGTTCGATCATCAACAACGATGCTATTTTCGGGGAAACTTTCATCCCTGGTCAACTTTTGGTGTTTGGCGGCTTCATTCTGCGTGCTAATTCAACTGGTCACCTTGAACAGATCGACAGCTACGCCCCTGATCATCAGATCAGGTTCGGAAGCGTGAACTATGTCGTTGATATCCGAGGAGAATTTACCTTCGAAGGTTTCACAGCTTTGTGTCCACCATCAGGCTCCATTCAAGGATCAACTATCGCTCCTGCCTTGACCTTAGATCCAGAGCGGACCACCTTGTCTGAAGACGGGAGTATGAACCCCACCGGACCCTCTCCTACTATGGAGCTCCTTGTCGGAGGCCCAGAGGCGGCCATATTATCGGTAGACCTGGAATCAAACAGGGTTCTCCCTGTCGTCAGGAAGCCGAACTCACCTCTGGATGTTAACTCTGAGCTCTTGAGGTCTGTGTCCATTGGGCACTGCCGAGCGGCATTCATTAGGCCCAGCTCTGCAGATCCTCAGCCACCCGTCTAGTTTTAACTTCTAAGTGAAGCTCTGGATTTAATGCAATCTCTCTCCATCACCGAAGCGTCGCTTCCGAACTACACCCAACCCGAACTAGGGGTTGAGTGCAGGGAATTTTGCATCCCACCCACCACCCACTTGGTAGCCACTGTCGAGGACTTAACCGACATGCTAGACTATGCCTCCGAAGACATCGACGGTATGGACGACGATGCCAGAGCCGACCCAGGCCAAAATCCTCCTATCACTGGGCGTTGGACGGCCACCTCTACATACGACGTGTCTATGGTAGATACACCCAAAACGGACGACGACGGCAGGCAAGACCCGATTGAGGACAAGCCCGTCGAAGCACCACCAAAGCACCAACGTTAGCGGCGCCGCCTACGATCGCGTCGGTAAAAAGACAGTAATACCGGCACCGGAGACAATAACACCCCGGATGACGCCGAAGACCCCGAAGACCCCGTCGAGCCTGCATCCGAGCAGGATGAATGGGAGGAGGGGCAAGTTAACCCTGACGAACCTGTCGAGAATTAGGATTTGGAAGATAGTAACTATCTACCGGTCTCCGAGGAGGATGTCAGCCTCGGCAACGAAGATTTCGTTGTGCCAGAGGAGCCCCTCGAGCAAGAGCGCTTCAGGCGACAGCTAATCTCCACTGCGAGGAACCTAAAAAAGAAACAACAACAACTTCAAGCTGAACATGACACGCTCAACGACAGATGGACCAAGGTCCCGGCTGCCGAAGAATACGGCCTCGAGCGCCCAAAAAGAGTTATCGGAAACGTCGGCTACTACCCCAATTTGACGACGAGGCCCTTGAGCCAATACCGTCAAGATATAATCACGCTGACGAACCAGACCGACTACCACATGGACGGGATAAAGCGGCTGCTTATGCCGAACACCAGCCCGCGCCACCTCGCCGCCGAAGCAAAGAGGTAGCAGCTCCGGGCTACACCTATGACTTACGTCAGGACCTGGACAATAAAGCCGGCCAGACTAGATCAATCTATGGATCAAGGGGACGCGCTCCAACACGAGACGACGACCATCAAGCTTGGCACGATAAGCATAACCAAACTCGGGCCGAAAACCAAACACGGATGTCATCCTAACTCCGTCGTGACGTTGCCTGATACAGAGGCACCGCACACCCCTTGTGCTTTACCGATGAGGTAATGCAGCACCAGTTTCCAGAAGGGTTTAAGCCCGTAAACATTGAATCATACCATGGAACGACAGATCCCACTGTATGGATTGAAGATTTTCTTCTCCATAGTCACATGGCTCGCGGCGACGACCTCCATGCCATTAAATACCTCCCCCTAAAGCTAAAGGGACCAGCATGGCACTGGTTAAACAGCCTCCCAGAGAACTCTATTGGCAGACGGGAAGATTTGGATGATGCCTTTCGAGACAACTTCCAAGGTACTTACGTCCGGCCACCGGACGTCGATGACCTTAGTCACATAGTCCAGCAACCCGGAGAGTCAGCCCGCAAACTCTGGACTCGGTTCTTAATTAAAAAGAACCAGATTGTTGATTGTCCAGACGCCGAAGCCTTAGCGGCCTTTAAGCACAGCGCCCGTGATGAATGGCTCGCCCGATAGCTCGGTCAGGAAAAGTCGAAGACTATGGCAGCTCTTACTGCACTCATGACCCTCTTCTGCGCGGGCGAAGATAGCTGGTTGGCTCATAGAAGCAACAGTACCAGAGACCTTGGCACTTCGGAGGCCAGGGATGGCAGCGGAAGGCCACGATGTAACAAAAACAAGCGACGTAACAATAATGATGAAACTGAAGAAACAACGGTCAACGCCGTACTCAGTGGCTCTAAACCCGGTCAACGGAAGAAGCCATTCAAAGGAAACAGGGACGGTCCATCTAATTTGGAAAAGATACTCGATAGGCCTTGCCAGATTCATGGCACCCCCGACAAGCCTACCAACCATTCCAACAGAAACTGCTGGGTTTTTAAGCAGGCTGGTAAGTTAAATACCGAACACAAGGGGAAAGGGCCTCAAAGCGAGGATGATGATGAGTCCTGCCCACCGAACACCGGGGGCCAGAAGAAATTTCCCCCTGAGGTGAAAACAGTGAACATGATATATGTCACACATATCCCCAAGAGGGAGCGCAAGCGCGCACCAAGGGATGTCTACACCGTAGAGCTTGTTGCCCCAAAGTTTAACCCATGGTCGGATTGTCCGATCACCTTCGATCGCAAGGCCCACCCAACCAGTATCCGGCATGGAGGTTCGGCGGCCCTGGTACTCGACCTAATCATTGATGGATATCATCTCACTCGGGTCCTTATGGACGGTGGCAGCAGTCTTAACTTGATTTATCAAGATACTGTCCGTAAAATAGGTATTGATCCTTCAAGAATCAAGCCTAGTAACACCACCTTTAAAGGAGTGATACCCGACGTAGAGGCCCGTTGCATGGGCTCGTTAACATTGGAAGTAGTCTTCGGTTCACCGGATAACTTCCAAAGCGAAGACTTGATCTTCGACATTGTCCCCTTTCGTAGCGGATATCATGCCCTGCTCGGAGGAACTGCCTTCGCCCGTTTCAATGTAGTCCCGCACTATGCGTATTTAAAGATCAAAATGCCCGGACCACGCCATGTTATCACAGTCAATGGAAACATGGAGCGCTCCCTCCATACCGAGGAGCACGCCGCGGCCCTTGCAGCCGAGGTGCAGAGCATCCTCATCAAGCCGAACACTTCATCGGTCATCAAGACCCTGGACACTGCTAAGTGAGTCCGGCCTACTCTACAGAACGACAACTCGATGGATCCAGAGCTGGACTAGCAGTTTCGCCTCCGCCGATTGCACCATAAAACCGCGGCATATGTACCGTGTGTGCATAATTATGCACTTAAAATACCTTGGGCAACGACGAAGGCACACTGCGGACAAGATCTATAGTGAGGCTTGACCCTTTTTGGACCTAAACCTTTTTTCCTTCCTTTTCCCCTCATATTACAGGTTCATTAAAACCTAGCTGCCCTACAGTCGTGCAAGGGCTCTTTTCCAGGCCCCTTTTTTATAAACGACAGTCGACTGCTCCTCTCAAAGGATTTTTTACCAAGGAGAAACGGCGCAGACGTGCGGCAGGGCATCAATGGGATCTTCAAGACTACCTTTTCTTTTTAGGCCATGTATACAACTTCCCCCTTGTGTACAAATTCTCGGCATGTAAAATAGCCTTGATGTTTATGGCATTATCGGTAATAGCACGTCTTGACGTATTAATTAGAGTATAAAGGAAACAGTTTATCGCCAACCCCTGTTCGGTATTGGTTTATTTTACCATCTGTATTCCCTCCTTGCTTCAGATTGCCACATATACTTTGGTCTGGCCTGAATGTCGGGGGCTCTATTCGGCCATGTATATTTTCAAAAGTCCGAACACTTCTAGGGTATACTTCGGCGTCCCGAATATTGCATTATATGCATCAGCTCCGAATCATGTCTTTGGTCTATAGTTGGGTTGCCCGGCTCCTGTGATTACCACCTTATGTTCGCTAGTTCGGCTAAGGTAGTAAAGGGAGAACTACTGCGATTGTGTTTCTGGTTCGTCCGGTCAAACACCTCAATAGAGAAAGCCGAAAACTGACTGTCATGATATGGTGAGAGCTGGTCGGCGATTCGGTGACTTACTACAAATCTTTCGTGATTTGCTCCGTGTTACATGAAGGGCTGGTCTTCGTCCAGTCAGGCGACAAAGGCATCCTAGTTCGGACAGCCGCATACGCACGGGGGGCTAGTACTTAGCCCCACCGTCAAACTCCTATGGCTAAGTGAAAGTAATAAAGACACATAGTCTGATTGTCTGGTTCACTGCACAGACACCTCCTTTACGGACCAAGACGTCCAGTCAAGTGTGATAACGCGCTATACCGAACACCCCCGTAGCATCTATGTGGGGGATGAAGCCGACGACTGGCAAACTTTCAGAATTAAAATGGCCGCACAGGAGGAATATAATTCCAGATAAAGGCATAAATATATTACAAGCCTTGGTTCATAAAACAAAGCTTGGACAGCCCGGATACATTTACTCAAATATAACATCCTTTGAGCATTGGCCCTCTACTATTCAGGCACCCACTAGGACATCTTCAAAGTACCTCTCCGGCTTGCGGTGGTCCTTGCCTTCAGGAGGGCCTGCGGTTGCCACGTCGACATCCTTCATCTTCGCCCAGTGCATCTTGACATGGGAAAAGGCCATCCGTGCACCCTCTATGCATGCTGAGCACCTCACAGCTTCGACTCGGGGCAGCGCATCGACGAGTCGCCTCACCAAGCCGAAGTAGCTACTAGGAACGGGTTCGGCTGGCCAAACTCGGACTATGATATCCTTCATGGCCAAGCCGGACATCCTATGCAGCTCCGACGCCAGGAACTGTGATGAGAACAGTTTCTCTGTCGAGTTCCCCTCCTGGACTCGGAAGAACTGTGCGGCATCAGCGACACTCCTCGGAAGATCTGCAAAGGCGTCTGGAGAACTCCACAGTCGAGTGAGCAAGGCATAGCTTTGACCCCCAAATATACTCTGCAAAAGAAAGGGCTTACCAGCCGCTATCTGTTCGCCCTGCCGGATCTCGTCATGAGCACCCCGGGACTCGGTCCGCGCCTCTTTGGCCTCTTGAGGGGCTTTGGCGAGTTCAGCCGCTGGGGCGAAAAGGTCGATGGCTCGCACTTGCCGATGGCATCCTTCCGCTCTTGCTCCACTTCGGCCACCCTCTCTTCGTGCTGGTGGCGGGTGACGGTGTCCTGGACTAGGGGGTACTCACCACGTCGTCTCCCGATCAGTTGGATTGGGCCGAGGACCCCCATGGCCGTATACTCATGGGCGATCCGGACGTTGCCGCATACAAGGAAGATTCCACAAGACTTGGCGATCAAGACAAGGACTCCTCCCCCACCGGTGTATTCGGCTAGGACTCTTGTTATCCTAGGCCTCTGGTGCATTATATAAACCAGGGCCAAGCTAGTCGATAGAGGACAATTACAATCATACCATCATAGGCTAGCTTCTAGGGTTTAGCCTCTACGATCTCGTAGTAGATCTACTCTTGTACTACCCACATCTTCAATATTAATCAAGCAGGAAGTAGGGTTTTACCTCCATCGAGAGGGTCTGAACCTGGGTAAACATCCGTTTCCCTTACTTCTTGTTACCATCAGCCTAAGACGCACAGATCGGGACCCCCTACCCGAGATCCACCGGTTTTGACACCGACATTGGTGCTTTCATTGAGAGTTCCGCTGTGTGTTCGGCAAAAGGTCGATGGCTCGCCTGCAGATCAAGCTGCGACTTCGGCATCTTCGTCACCAGCTCATTGGTCACCTTGGTTCGACCAAGGACTGAGCCCCACCTCCGATCGTCATGTTCGGATGAGGGCCTTCATCAACATCAACTCCGATCTATATCAAGATCATGGAGGAATCATCCAGGGAGCCCGGGGGCTCAACGTCAACATTGCCCTCGGGCGACCGTACTGTTTTTCTAGACAGCAGACTTGTGTCCGCCGCCACCGCCTCCTCAAGCATCGTTTTAACGATTGCTTCGATGGAATTGTGCGGAATTGAGTCTATAACAACCCTGGAAAATTTCGTCGAATTCCGATGGAGGAATCTCTGGCAATCCACGATATACCGGAGCCATGTCAAATCTGGACAGGAATCTGGACGAGTTTAGGGCGTGGTGTCCAGCTTCTAGCTCGGACATCCTTTGGAAGATCCAACCGTTGATCGGCTGCGGAATTCCTATATTACCATCCCTCAAAATTTCAGCTCGATCCAACCGTCCAAACTCCGGGAACCTTCCGATTATTGCATCAGTTTTCGGATTTGTTTTCTGCGCGAAAACGAATCCGACCCAAGTTCGTCTTTTTTATGAACGGGATTTCGGACATCCTTTTTGAAGGAAGTTTTGTATGGGGTATTGTGTTTTGTTCCCGAACACATCCCGCTAATTGTGAAGTCTTTGCCAATACGATCTTCACCATCACGCTGGTGTCAAACCAGTCCGGCAATATTGCTCCAAGGCTGCCGACCTGCGCTAGAAACGTCGTCGCTTTGTTGAGCCGAGCTCAACTTCTTCGGATCATCATCTCGGCAAGCCGAACAAGAGTTCGGCATCGTGAAGGATAAATCATCACCAACATCACCGCTCCACGGATTACACGGAGCGGGCATGCCGGCATCGCTGCACGGTCACTTCATCAAGCCGGCATCGACCATGTCATGACCTGCATCGGCAGGGCCGCACTGTTGCTCCTTCAAGCCGGTGTCCATCATGCCGACCTACTTCGACTCATCGGCTGACATCGAGGCTTCGACATCTCGGCTGGACCGGGGGATTCATCATCTCTTCATCAACCTACTCCGGTGACTTTGGCGTCACTAGCCGACCAGCTTCGTCACGATTAGCTGGACCGAGGGCTTTGCCTCGGCAAGCCAACCTTGCAGATTGCCATGTCGTCGCTTTATCTCCCATCAGGCAATGGGTGTGCGGATCGAGTCCCAATTTTGGGAATCAACTTCCTTCGGATTGCTACAACAAATAAACCAGGTCTGTCAAATGGTGGCCGCATTGACGACGGTCGCATGGTGGTTCGGTCAGTTTCCGTACATAGTCCGTTAACGCCGTGATCCTAACTTCGGACCGACACGAGAATTCAGACTTTGCCACGCCTTCACGCGTCACCCGTCATACTGCGCCGACATTGACTTGGCGCCAGCCATATTTCTTTTATTACTCACTTTGCATAAATTATTTATTATGCATCAATTTTTATTTTTAATTCATCATTATTACTATTATCTCCGGTTTGCACTATTTTTTGTGCACAGGAAAATGATCCAGCCGGACTATATCCTTTGGCGTCACCTCGGCTGGACGGGGGGCTTCGTCAACACTTCATTACCCCATGCCGGGGACTTCGGCATCACTCTGCCGGCCTGCATTGACCGTGCTATGTCACCACTTCGGAGTGCCGAGCTCCTTGCTCCGCCACCTCGAGACCGGCTTGGGGGATGGAACCTTGTCCCACATCAAGCTCGGACCGCGTCATCAATACCGAACACATTAACCAGCTAAGTTGCCTTCATGCTCAAAGTTTTAAATTTTTAACTTGTGTTCGGTTCGATCAAGCATTATACTTTTTTTGTAAAAAAGTTGCTTGTAAAAAATTTCCTTGTCCAAACTTTGTTTGTGACGGACAAATTCAAGCACCCAGTTCACTTGGGGGCTTCTTTCACTAAGCCTTTCCTCTTGCATATGATTATACTTGTACGGCTTTGTTCCTTGTTCGTGTATTACGCCACAATATGCACCATATTGACCTAGGTGATTTGCAAGCTGGGTTGCCTTGCTCCTGTGTTTACCCCTACGTTTCCAATTGTTCGGCTAGGGAGTAAAGGGAGCACCTCTGCGATTGTCACGATCGGGTCACCTGAGCCGGACCTCAGACTGGGTGAAGCCGAAAGCTAGCGCTCTTACTGTTTTCAATAATGGTCGGCACACAACGGAACTCATGAGTACAAAAAATCTATTGCACAAGTCTCATATTAACAATGAGCACCGAAGAAAGGTATCGATGGGGGTACTATTTTCTTCGAAGATGCTTCTTACACTTTATCAGTAATATAGCATAAGTTCCCTGAGCGCGCTTTATGCATTACAACGTTATGACCTGATTGCACGGTTATCGGAAACACCATCGATATTCTCGACAAGTGGAGTACATAACACTTTTCGGTCCTTGACCGAAGAGGGAGAAGCCGACGGTCGGTTAAGACGCGTTTAAAGTTCGGGTGAACATAGATATGATATAAGTACTTCGGTACATACAATCATTCTTTTACCCAAGTCACTCGGGGGCTCTTAAATTTATGTGAGCTATTTTACAATAAGGTTTCTTCTTATTAGTCATTGCAAAGTCTTTTTCTATCACTCCTTTCTCGATGCAAGTGTGTGGTCAATAACCGGATAGCCTTGCTTCTCTCTAAATCCGCTCGAGTGCAGTTTGCTAAACTAGCCTCGGAGAAGCACTCCGCTTTCGGGATAAGGAGGTTGAAGCCATAGGCTGACCCGCTTGAAGTCTTGAGATAGGATGTGTCATGTTAAAGCACGGCAGAAGCACCTTTTTTTTAAAAAAGTCCAATTTTCGGATTGGCACCGAACACTTGATCTAGTTCGGACATTAAACTTTTGAATAAGTTTTTTGGCTTTTCGAGCCTATGGCACTTTTAAACTATTTGTGCGTTTCCAGCATTAGTCTCGCAGTGCAACTCCGGACACCTTTAGGGATTCACCAAAAACATTCTCGGATATTGCTATATATGCATCGGTTTCAAATTGTGTCTTCGGTCAATAGTTGGGTTGCCCGGCTCCTGTGCTTGCCTCCTACGTTCCGCTTTGTTCGGCTAGGCGTTCAAAGAGAGAACCACTGTGATTGTGCTTTCAGCTCGCATGGTTAAGCACCTCAGTGGAGAAAGCCGAAAACCACAGTGGTCAATGAAATGATAAAAAACCACCAGGTCGAGAAGTGTTTACGGCTTGACCTTGGATGTCGCCGAACATTAACCGGGGGCTCATAGCTAGCTTCCCCAGTTTAAAGCTCCTATGACTAAGAGAAAGTTATAAAGCCCACATATCTGATTGCCTCGCTTCTTCTAACACAACCGCTTTCGGGCACCGAGACGTCGGCTAAGGGTTGTTTTGTTAGTACGGAAACACCCTGCGTAGTATCTACCAAGGGGTAGCAGCCGACGATGGGCCACTTTCAACTGATAAACGGTCACAATGGAGTCAAAATAATGATGTAAAGTACTTGGATACATAGAATCATTACACATAATCTGTGATTTTACTCAGGTATCGATCCTTAATTCGGCCACCCGTGACCACATTAAGGCTCGGGGGCTACTGGGCTTCGTGCTCATTATTTACAAATATTAAAGGGGCACATCGATCCCCTGATCTGGTGTTGCCACCCGACCAGTGTCCCGGGGGCTACTGCATTGCCTATTCAATGCAGAAAATTCAAAGGGCTCAGTGTTCAGCGTGATCGAACTATGCGCATGCATGTCTTCGGACAATAATAGGTACCATATGGACCTATCCGGCGTCAAGCTAGTATATTGCGGCGACTTCTCACGACCCTCTCTCAGGGGCCCGTTCGCTGATCACTATTATCTCTAATATATTACACTACGTTTTTATTCCTATGTATGCTACCGAGCTAGGAGTTGATCCTCAAGCCGATTTCGCGCATCGACCTGAGTCTCAGGGGCTACTGGGAACAGCGGTTTTATGCTTTCCTTCAGGTGCGTCTCGGGTTTTAGACTGATACACACCTTGAGGGACACTGGCTATATATCTCGGCGGAGGATAAACGCACCGATTAAAAATATTCACAAAAAATCAGCCCATGGTCGGGTGGTGCACCACCTCGGAGGCAGTCCGGCATAAAGCTCGGGTGCGGTAGCTAGCTCCATAAAGGGCATTTCGGCATTAAGCTCGGCTACACTCCTTCAACTTTTTTGTACCAAGATGATCTATGACATCTTGGATACAGTCCGGCGTTGGAGCTCGGATACATTTTGGCGTTGGAGCTCGGAAGCAGTCCGGCATTGGTGCTCGGCTGCAAAGGATACCTCGAATGCAGTCCGACGTTGGAGCTTGGACGCAAGAGGACACTGCCTCCCGGGAACAACTTCAAACCCGAGGCGCGGCATGAAAATAATAAGGCATTGATAAAGGCCGGAAACTTAAAGGGGCTCCTCGGATACCCAACGTGTAAACTCTTCGGATACATTTCGGCGATCCTCAAGATCGAAGATGAGAAGATTTGTTGAACCAGTTTTCAAGACCGATGACCGAAGATGAAGAACAGTTCGGAAGAATCGAGGAGCGTCCCTAACTTGAAGACCAGTTCAGGGGGCTACTGATGGTGTCCTGGACTAGGGGGTACTCACCACGTCGTCTCCCGATCAGTTGGATTGGGCCGAGGACCCCCATGGCCGTATACTCATGGGCCAGTCCGGACAGCTGCCGCATACAAGGAAGATTCCACAAGACTTGGCGATCAAGACAAGGACTCCTCCCCCACCGGCGTATTCGGCTAGGACTCTTGTTATCCTAGGCCTCTAGTGCATTATATAAACCAGGGCCAAGCTAGTCGATAGAGGACAATTACAATCATACCATCATAGGCTAGCTTCTAGGGTTTAGCCTCTACGATCTCGTGGTAGATCTACTCTTGTACTACCCACATCTTCAATATTAATCAAGCAGGAAGTAGGGTTTTACCTCCATCGAGAGGGCCCGAACCTGGGTAAACATCCGTGTCCCTTGCTTCCTGTTATCATCAGCCTAAGACGCACAGATCGGGCCCCCCTACCCGAGATCCGTCGGTTTTGACACCGATAGCGGGCGACCTGTTCGGTCTTTAATTCCGCAGCCGCTTTGTCAGTGGCTGCTTTATTCGCCTTCACCTCCTCCTTGGCTTGGGCAAGGGCGTTCTTGAGGGTCTCGACCTCGGCCGCACTAGCTGCACACATCATCACAGCAGTACATGAGTTAAACTCTGAATTTGCATATCACTTTAGGTATATGATCAACCTTTTAAAAGTACATGCATACCTTGCGTCTCATCGAACAGCTTGTTAATGCGGTCGATTTCGTCATCGGCCAACTTCAGTTTCTGGTTAAGCTCGGAAACTTCGGCGGCCCGGGCAGTCGCCGCCAACAGGGAAGCCTGTTATAAAATAGAAAAGTATGTCACCTCTTCCGAATATTATGTGATCCTCTGTCCGACTTTTTCAAAACCGGACAGAGTTTCAGGGGCTACTATCTATATACATGTATATTTCCTTCATATAAAAAAGTGTCTAGAGCATTACGTCGCATACCTCGAACCTGTTAGTAGGCTAGTGAAGGCTTCGTTCAGCCCCCTCTTGGCGGACTGAACCTTCTCTACCACAACACCCATCAGAGTGCAGTGCTCCTCCATGATGGAAGCACGTCGTAGTGCTTCCACTAGAGTATTCGGCGCCTCTGGATTAGTGGAGGCCGCCGCTGGAGCTGATGCTCCCCCCTCCTTCAAAGGGGGTTGCTCTCCCGATTCCGGAGCCACGTTGGTCTTCGGAATAATGTCTAGCTGGGGGCCAGACTGGTCAGGGCCCCCACCGTCGGTCGCCATGGGGGTCGCACCCCCCATGTCTTCGGCAGCCAAGGTATTACCCTCGGGCGTCATGTCGGCAGCTTCGCCCACCCCTCCGCGGCTGATGACCCACAAGTATAGGGGACCAATTGTAGCTCTTTTTGATAAGTAAGAGTGTTGAACCCAACAAGGAGCAGAAGGAAATGACAAGTGGTTTTCAGCAAGGTAATGTCTGCAAGTGCTGAAATTGTAAGTAGCAGAGTAGTTTGATAGCAAGATAATTTGTAATGAGCAAGTAACGATAGTAGTGATAAAAGTGCAGCAAGGGAGACCAATCCTTTTAAGGCACAGGACAGGCCAAAACGGTCTCTTATAATAAGCAAAGCATTCTTGAGGGTACACGAGAATTTCATCTAGTCACTTTCACCATGTTGGTTCGATTTGTGTTCGCTACTTTGATAATTTGATATGTGGGTGGACCAGTGCTTAGGTGTTGTTCTTACTTGAACAAACCTCCTACTTATGATTAACCCTCCATAAGCATCCACAACTACGAGAAAAGTATTAAGAATAAATTCTAACCATAACATTAAACTTTTGGATCCAATCGGTCCCTTACGGAGTAGCGCATAAGCGGGGTTTAAGCCCATCACTCTCGCAACCCATCATCTAATTGCTACTCCACAATGCATTCCCTTAGGCCCAAATATGGTGAAGTGTCATGTAGTCGACGTTCACATGACACCACTAAGGGAATCACAACATACATACTATCAAAATATCGAACACATATCAAGTTCCCATGACTACTTGCAACATGATTTCTCCCGTGACATCAAGAACAAAAGTAACTACTCACAAATGATAATCATGCTCAAGATCAAAGGGGTATTAAATAGCATATTGGATCTGAACATATAATCTTCCACCAAATAAACCATATAGTAATCAACTACAAGATGTAATCAACACTACTAGTCACCCACGAGTACCAATCTATAGTTCCAGTAACAAGATTGAACACAAGAAACGAACTAGGGTTTGAGATGAGATGGTGCTGCTGAAGATGTTGATGAAGATAGCCCTCCCCAAGATGGGAGAGTTTTTGGTGATGATTACGACGATGGTTTCCCTCTCCGGGAGGGAAGTTCCCCCGGCGGAATCGCTCCGCCGGAGGGCAAAAGTGCTCCTGCCCAAGTTCTGCCTCGAGATGGCGTCGCTCTGTCCCGAAAGTCTTCTCCTTATTTTTTCTAGGTCAAAATGACCTATATACCAGAAGATGGGCACCGGAGGTGGGCCTGGGTGAGCACAACCCACCAGGGTGCGCCTGGGCTCCCTGGCGCGCCCAGGTGGGTTGTGCCCACCTGGCAGGCCCCCTCTGGTAGTTATTTTCTTCAATATTCATCATATATTTGTAAAAAAAATCTCTGTGAAATTTCAGCTTGTTTGGAGTTGTGTAGAATAGGTGGCCTGACGTAGCTTTTCCAGGACCAGATTTCCAGCTGCCAGAATTGTCCCTCTTTGTGTATACCTTGCATATTATGAGAGAAAAGGCATTAGAATTGCTCCAAAAGCATTATTGTGGATAAAAACATCATAAATAACAATAGGAAAACATGATGCAAAATGGACGTACCAACTCCCCCAATCTTAGACCTAGCTTGTCCTGAAGCGAAAACCGAAATCGAAAAACATGTCCATGTGCTTAGAGAGAGAGAGAGGTGTCGATAAAAACGACATACAGACATAGAAGCATCATGTTCATTATTATAACAACAACAAAATTAAACATAAGGCTTTTTTCATAGAACTTTTAGCATATACTTCTCATGAATAAGTAACAGTTCATCACACAATCGAGGTATAAAGCAAAAACTCTATTAGAAAGCAACAAACTATGTTCTCAGTGAGCTTTGAAACTACAATTCATCATCTTTTCAGGAAGAGTCACGTATCAGAGAATTTAGGCAAGTCCACATACTCAACCATCATATAGTCTTCTATGATTGGTAACACTCACCGCATACACATGAGCAAAATGTTTCAACTGGACACATAAGAAGATAGGGGCTTCTAGTTTCGCCTCCCAATGTATTCACCTCAAGGGTGATGTCAACAATAATAACTCATGCTACCCATATTCAACTGGACATATGTGCCTAGATCTTTCCTCACCACATGATGCTTGCCAAAGGAGAAAATAAAAAGGAACAGAGAGAAAACTTTGACTCTTTGCATAAAAGTAAATACATAAAAGTAAAAGATAGTCCCTTCGCAGAGGGGAGCAGAGGTTGCCATGCGCTTATTTGTTTGTATCCTCAACCCCTTAGTACAAAAGAATGTCACGTTGCATTGCCCCTTGTGATAGCGACCTTTATTATGCAGTCTGTCGCTTTTATTCTTCACAATCACAAGTTCGTGCAACGCTCAATTTTCTCTTATACTAAATGATCTCACACATTTAGAAGCAATTTTTATTGCCTTTTGCACCGATGACAACTTACTTGAGGGATCTTGCTCAATCCCTAGGTGGGTATGGTGGACACTTGAAAATAAGATTTGGGTTTAAGGGTTTGTGGATGCACAAGTAGTATCTCTACTTAGTGCGGAATTTTTGGCTAGGAAAGATAGGGGGCAAGCACCACATGTTAAAGGATCTATGACAATATGACTTCTATGTGAATATAAACAAACATAAATCATTAAGTTGTCTTCCTTGTCCAACATCAACAATTTTGGCATATAATATTTTGGTGAGGGCTCACAATGACAAAAGGTTTCTAGGATAGTATATTTATATGTGAATATTCTCTTCCCTTATTAATTCTTTCATGAGTAGTATCATTCACTAATGCTATGTTTGTCAACTCTAATAAAATTTTCCACTTATACTTTTCCTTATGTGGTGCCATCACCTACCATAAGATTAGTACATGATCTTCTTGATTTATTTCCTTTCCTTTATTTTATTTATTTTCTTTTTAATTGCAACAAGAAAGTAAAAAAGCGAAAACTCAAACTAAACTTTATTATATATCTTGCACACGATTACAAGGATAGATCACTAAGCAAACTCTCAAAGAAGAAAGGATCAAACTAAACTTTTATTCATCTAAAGCAAAAGATCGAACTAAAATAAGTAAAGGAAAAAAGATAGTGGGGATGATATGATACCAGGGCACCTCCCCCAAGCTTGGAGGAATCCAAGGGGAGCTCCCATACCCGATACTCAGTTTTCCTTTGGTGGTGAAGAAGATGGTGGTGGTGATGAAGAAAATATCTTGTCCTCGGGTTCCCATGGCAGAGGTCCAACATCATAAGAGGAGGAGTGAGTCTCACGAGTCCTGCAACTAGCAGCAAAACTCATACCTTTAAACCTCACCTCATATTCAAATACTTGGTTTTGGAGATCGTAGATCTGGCTTTGGAGAAATTTGATTTGCTCGTTGAGGGTGAAGACGATGTCCTTCATGGGCTTGCCATCCACCTTGAAATCATGGGAGAGGTCCGTGATCATGAGGTGATTGGCATTGAGTCCACGCTCCACCATCCCCTTGCAATGGAAGACATCTTGTAGGACCTTGAAGTATGTCTAAAGGGGGGGGGGGGTGATTAGACTACTTGAACAATTAAAAACTTAACCTTTTCCCAATTTTAGACTTTGGCAGATTTTAGCTATCTTTGAACAAGTCAAGCAATCTTCACACAATTCAAGCAAGCATGCAAAGAGTATATAGGCAGCGGAAAATAAAGCATGCAACTTGCAAGAATGTAAAGGGAAGGGTTTGGAGAATTCAAACGCAATTGGAGACACGGATGTTTTTGTCATGGTTACGATAGGTGGTGCTATCATACATCCACGTTGATGGAGACTTCAACCCACGAAGGGTAGCAGTTGCTTGTGAGTCCACGGAGGGCTCCACCCATGAAGGGTCCACAAAGAAGCAACCTTGTCTATCCCACCATGGCCGTCGCCCATGAAGGACTTGCCTCACTAGAGGTAGATCTTCACGAAGTAGGTGATCTCCTTGCCCTTACAAACTCCTTGGTTCAACTCCACAATCTTGGCGGAGGCTCCCAAGTGACACCTAGCCAATCTAGGAGACACCACTCTCCAAGAAGTAACAAATGATGTGTTGATGATGAACTCCTTGCTCTTGTGCTTAAAATGATAGTCTCCCCAACACTCAACTCTCTCTCACAGGATTTGGATTTGGTGGAAAGAATATTTGAGTGGAAAGCAACTTGGGGAAGGCTAGAGATCAAGATTTATGTGGTTGGAATGGAATATCTTGGCCTCAACACATGAGTAGGTGGTTCTCTCTCAGGACTGGTAAGTTGGAAGTGTAGGTTTGTTCTGATGGCTCTCTCCACGAATGAAGAGGAGGTGGAGGGGTATATATAGCCTCCACACAAAATCTAACCGCTACACACAATTTACCAAACTCGGTGGGACCGAATCAACAAACTCGGTCGGACCGATTTAGTAAACCTAGTGACCGTTAGGGTTTTCGGTGGGACCGATATGGTTAGGGTTAGGGCATAACGTAATCTCGGTGAGACCGATTACACAAACTCGGTGATACCGAATTTGGTAATTAGCTAACCAGAGAGTTGGTCAGGTAAACTCGGTGGGACCGATTCGCTCTTTCGGTGAGACCAAAAAGTTATGAAAGGGAAATAGAGAGTTTACATTGCAATCTCGGTGGGACTGATCGCTCACTTCGGTTAGACCGAAGCGTTCTGAAGGGAAACAGAGACTACAATCCCATCTTGGTGAGACCGAGATCCCTATCAGTGAGACCGATTTGCCTAGGGTTTGTGGCAGTGGCTATGACAATTGAACTCGGTGGCGCCGGATAGAAAGAATCGGTAGGGCCGAGTTTGACTTTAGGTTTAGGTCATATGTGGATGTGAGAAAGTAGTGGAGGGTTTTGGAGAATATCACTAAGCACATGAAGCAAGAGGCTCATTAAGCAACACCTCATCCCTCCTTGATAGTATTGGCTTTTCCTATAGACTCAATGTGATCTTGGATCACTAAAATGTAAAATGTAGAGTCTTGAGCTTTTGAGCTTGAGCCAATCCTTTGTCCTTAATATTTTGAGGATCCACTTTCATCATCCATGCCATGCCATTCATTGAGCTTTCCTGAAATATTTGTCTTGGAATAGCATTAGCTCAATGAGCTATATGTTGTTATGAATTACCAAAACCACCTAGGGATAGTTGCACTTTCAATCTCCCCCTTTTTGGTAATTGATGACAACATATAGATCAAAGCTTCGACAAATGATAATAAGATTGAAAAACATCGTCGCTTTGAGAAGTATGTGATAAACAAGAGCTCCCCCTAAATTTGTGCATATTTTAAAATTTGCTTTGGACTGCAAATGCACAAGGAATTAGGCTCATGGGTTACTCTTCCATGTCACATACATCTTGGTGGAGCGCTAAAAATAGTAAAGATTGAATACATGCACTCATCACCAAGCACAGTGAATGATCATATAAGGATAAGCGAGATAATAACATATAACAAGCATAAGTGTAGCTTATGATCAAACACATGATCATCAATGTCTCACGAGGTAATAGCATAGTATCTCAAGCAATCAAAAGCAAACAAAGTTCAACCAAGAAGACAGAGAGAACAAAAGCAGCAAATCTCTCTCTAAAGCCTATGATCTATACATTTTTCTCCCCCTTTGGCAACAAGTTACCAAAAAGTTCCTAGAAAATGCATAGGACTATATCGTCTCTCAGGCTTTGTCTTCTGCTGGTGGCGTAGAGATGGCTCCTTGGACGAAAACTTCAGTTGATGTGGTAGGATCTGAAGGAGTTGGTGCTGGAGCTGGTTCTTGTTGGAGCTGTATGGTGGAGCAGATGAAGTGACTCACGGTGTGCAGTCTTGGCTCTGCGGCTGATCTCTGAGCTCGAGGCACTCTGGCAAATGCATCGATTGTTGTCCTGCCCTTCCTCTCACGCATGTCATCCTGTAGCTGCTCCTGGCCCAGCTGAATCTCGGTTACTTTGACATCAAGATCATAGAATTTTTGTTCCATGATTCTTTCCTGTGCTCTCTGGTTTTCGATTAGGGTGGCCAACCCCTTCTCAATCCATGAGTTGATGCTATCAAGTAACCAAGCTGCTCCTGCTTGTTCTTCAAAAAGTACTCAGATGCCTCTGCTAGAGTTGGCACCTTGGCAGCCTTCTCTTTCCTTGCCTTCCCCTTCTTCTCTTGAGCTTGTACTGATGATGGTTCATTCTCAGTCATGACAACTTGATTGTCCTCAAATTCAGGATAGAGAACTAAGTGTTCCTTATCCAGCAGATACTTCCTGTGCCCATCTTTGAGTTAATCAACTCCACGAATCTGTGGGGCATATCCACAACTCCTCTTTTGGTCTGCTGCTTTGTCCTCTTGATAGTTTCAACTATGAGGCTCATGACCTTGAATTTCTGGGGCACATCAAAATATGAAGCAAATTAATTGCATGCCCTCTGATCAAGTTGTGGTCACATGATTTGGGCAACAGAGTGTGCATTAGGATCCAGTTGATCGTTGGCAGAAATGACAGAAGAAAATGAACTGATCCAAACTTGAATGTATCAAGTGCATCATCCGGGATCTCCTTGTACATCTGTGACATTGAGTTGTGATCCATCTTCTTCTTGGCATAAATGTCCAAGTCATCTTCACTTTCCTTTGGGGCATTGATCAGACTTGCCCATTCCTCTATGGTTGATTGGTATCTCGTTCCTTGGACATCCAAACTATCCTGCCATCCGGATAGGAATGTGTGGAGTAGAATTGCATAATGAGCTCATCATTCCGGTTTGTGAGCTTACGCCCAACAAAATCTGCAACTCCACACGCCTTTGAAGCTGTCATATACTACAGGATAGTGTTATTCATTCTCCTGAATGTAGGTCGGTCGACCCACCTCATATCACATACTATGGGCTTCTTATCCAATAAGATGGTCTCATAGAAGTCCTGCTGCTCCTTGGTGTGGAACACCTGTAATCTCTGGCAGTCCTTCTCCTGGTGGCATATGGATCTGACTCTCTCCATAGCCTCAACCCTAAAACTCTCCTAATCTTCATGTTCTCAGCCACAGGATGAGCATCATTGTGGTCTGGAATCTTGGGTTTGAGCTTCCTTAGGACTTGCCCTTCTTCATCTTCCTCAGCAGCAACATCAGGCATTGGGGCCTTGTTCTTTTCAAAGAATTTGGTATACTCACAGTATTCCTCTTAGGTGCATTCTTGGGCTTGGGGGCAACTTTGGGTGCGACTTTGGGCTTTGAAGTTGCAGCCCCTGACTTGATAGCATCACCCATCGACTTTTGTGCCTTGGGTGCTAGTGCAGCAAACCTCTTCTTCCTCTTCTTCCTCCATCATGGAAGGCTTTCCTATTACTCTGGCCATGGTCTTCTTGACCCTTTCCTTCCCTTTCTTTCCTTCAGCAGCAGCAGGCTCTTTGGGTTGGGATTCCAAAGAAGCTTGAGTGGAGACTCTGGCTTTGGACATTGGTTGTCTTCCTGCAGGCCTTTTGATCTTCATTCCTGGCTTAACTGCAGTTGAGCTGTACTCCTTCTTGAGCACTTTCTTCTTTGAACTTGCCTCATCCTCAACTGCCACATAGTCCTCATCCTCAGACTCTGAGGTCTTCTTCTTCCTTGTCCTTGTGGCAGCCTTGGGCAAATTGCTGGGAGTGCTTCTGCTCCCCTCATCTGAGCTGCTAGAGGGACTAGTGCCCTCACTCATGTGAATCTGCTCTTATGACTTGTTCTGGCTGTCACTTTGGTCTGACATGCTGCACAACGACTCGACCACATGAATAGTTATAGATGAGGTAAAGTGGATGAGCATCACAAAATGCAGAGATTTTTGCAAAAGAATGATTCAAAAAACTTAGTTTTAGTTTTCCACAGAAAGCATTTCGGATCTACCGATTTTCAAACTCGGTGATACCGAAGCAGTTTTGAAACCTAAACTAGTGAACTCGGTCAGATAGAGTCACAGTTCGGTGGCACCGAGACTGCTAGGGTTTCACAAAGTTTTAAAATCGGTCACACCGATTATCAATTCTCGGTCAGACCGAGAGTTACTAGTGCAATGGCGTTAGCCAAATCGGTGGGACCGAGTTTTTCAACTCGGTGGGTCCGAGATGGTTTCGGCGGAAACCTAACCCTAAATTTTCGAATCACATCTATTCTAGGGAGTGTTATGACTGGATAGAGGTGTTTCAATCGTGGCAAGAAGCATTATGAACACAATGTGCTGAGAATCAGATGAGGATAGCACTGTGATCGAGTTCATACCCTAGTTCGGCGGTGAACTCGCTCTGGCTGCAGCGGAGATGAATTCGCTGACGGCGGCGGAGACCAGCGACAGAGGCGGTGGCGGCGAAGTCGATGATCCGGAGACCTAGTAGGCAGAAGCGAGCTATCTTGTGGCGAGGATTTTCGGAGAAAGTTTTCCAAAATTTGCCCGTGTGAATATATAGCCCGACAACATCGGTGTGACCGAGTGGACCAACTCGGTGGCACCGAGATGCATGATTGATATGATTCTGACAACTCGGAGTGACCGAAAAGTTCAAATCGGTTGCACCGAGATGAAAACCTAGATCGACTTAGTAATCTCGGTATGACCGAAATGGATGAATCGGTCAGACCGAAAATCACAAAGAAGTTTTGGAAGTTTTAAGTCTATGACGAATCGGGGACTTCGAGTGCTCCTCACACAGAGTGGTTCAAATCTGACTTGATCAAATTTTGTGATGTAGCAAGAATAGAGTTTGAGACGAGAAAAGCATAGATAGCTAGAGAAGGTTCTTAGGCATTTTTGTCCATCCACTTGGCCAAAGAAAAAGAAGCCAATCAATCAAAACAACAAGTGGATGTCCTCGAATGAGTAAAATATGCAACCAACATGCTCACACAATAAAATGACAAATGAAATATGTGACAAAGCATGCACAACCAATTCTAGCATCTATCAAACAATTGGCGATGACTAGGTCATCTATATATGAGTATATTGACTTAGGAGTCAAATGAGAACATTTGATCATAGGTCATACTCATCGTTTAAGCTCAAGTGGGGTTACCACTTTTACATAAAGCATTTATGTGTTCACATCATTAGAGTTTCTTTGACTCAATTCTTAGAGTTAATCTCCCCCTAGATGTGAGACCCCCCCTTAGAGGGATGAACTAACCTTGGGTTTTGTCGATGATGACTTCATGTAGGTGTTGAAGATGTGGATGCTCAATGTTGATGTAGATCTTTTTGGAGCAAACCTTTGGAGTGAGTTGCACTTTCAATACCTACATGGGTTAGTCCCACAAGGAACAAACAAGAATATCCATAGACATAGAGTGATGCACACACAAAATGATGTCCATGAAAACATTAGGTTACCTTGTCCCTTGCGTTACCAACATGAGGGTTTGTGACTCCTTGAACTAGTTCAAGATATGGAAGATGATTGCACTTGTCCTTGCCATAATGATATGAGTGAAGAATGTTGGCGGAGTCACCCTCAAGAACTCTCTAGTTCTTCTTCTTCGGGATCCACATCATCTTGATGGGAATCCTTGGTGTAGTAGTTGTACTTGATGAAGTAGAACTTGGCGTAGTCTTGGGAACCCACTTGACCAAGGCCTTAGGTGCTTCTTCAAATGCATCAATCTCCTCTTGATGCTTGTCCTTGCCTTTGTTCTTGTGGTCTTGTGGTGGAAGATCATCTTGTGCTTGTGTTCCCTTGAAGGAAGTAGGATCATACTTCTCTTGTTGAGGAACAAACTTCGTCTTGGGGTATTGATCTTCTTCCCACTCTACTCCATTGGCATTGAACTTTCGTTCAAAACCAACACCTTGATTCTTCCGGTGCCTTCCTTGCTTGCGTACAATTTCCTCAAATTGCTTACTCTCGGCAAAGCTCTTGTATACACCTTTCTCTATAATTCCCTTCAATAAGCTGTTTTCTTGCTCAAGAGTAACTTGGCTAAGAGGATCATTAGTGGAATCAAGAGAACTACTAGAAGCAACAATATTGGATTTAGCATTGTTATTGTTACTACTAGAGGAAGAATCTTTCTTGTTCTTGTTACTAGACTTGACTTGAGGCATGTAAGTAGATAAGAGTAAGCGGCAGCAGCGTAAGAAGAACTTTTCTTACGGAGATCATCATTGATCGCTTTTAGGAACTCATGCTCTTGCTCAAGATTGAGCTTTTCAAAGCGTAACTTCTCATGAGCCCTTAAAAGTTCTCGATGATCTTGAAGATAGTTTCATGAGCTAACTTAAGAGTGTTTAGTTCTTTAGTTAGAAGCTCAATCTTCTCCTTATCATTGTCATTCGTTTCATCTTGATTAGCATGATTAATTGACGTTTCATCGTAGTATTCATCACTAGAGTTGTCAACAAGTAAATCATCATCACCTAGCAAGTCATCTTCATCACTATTAAAATCCACATACTCGGGGTGTGTTACCTTAGGACCTTTGGCCATGAAGCATCTTCCAATTCCTTCATTTTGTGAATCAAATATGTCGTTGGAGTTGGTTGACACAAGTGCTAGACCAGCAACACCTTCATCTTGAGTGTATTCGGAGTCGGAGTGATAGCTTCTCTCGGAGTGATTGTCAGAGTCGGAGCCGGATATCCATTCACCAACATGAGTTTGATGTCTTCGTTTTGTGTAGCTCTTTGATGACTTGTCCTTCCTTTCCGAATCCTTGCTTCTCCGTGAGGGTCTTCGTTCATAACGATCATCTTTACTCCTTCTCTCTCTTGGTGGTGATTCTTCTCTTCTACTTCTTCTCTTGGGAGAATCTTCTCTTCTTTTGTAGGGTGCCGTACACTCATTGGAATAGTGTCCGGGTCTCCCACAATTGTAGTGATTATGCTCTCGACTAGAAGATCTTTTGTCATTGTAGGACCTTGACTTAGAGCTTCTTTCTTTGCTTCTACTCTTGTAGAATTTGTTGAAGTTCTTCACCATTAAGTTCAATTCTTCATTGAAGGTTTGTTTCTCACTTGATGATGTGGGGGCTTCACATGAGGCTTTGTAAGCACCACTTGACTTGTTGTGAAGTTCCTCCTTATCCTTGAGTGACATCTCATGAGCAACAATTCTTCCAATGACTTCCGTTGGCTTGAGATCTTTGTAATTTGGCATCATTTGGATCAATGTGCACACAGTATCATATTTTCCATCCAATGCTCTTAGGATCTTCTTAATGATGAATCTGTCGGTCATCTCTTCACTTCCTAAGCCGGCAATCTCATTTGTGATAAGAGCAAGCCTAGAGTACATTTCAGCGACACCTTCGCCATCCTTCATTTTGAACTTGTCAAGCTGACTTTGGAGCACATCCAACTTGGATTCCTTGACGGAGTCGGTACCTTCATGCATATCAATCAAAGTATCCCAAATTTCCTTTGCATTCTCAAGACGGATGATTTTGTTGAATTCTTGAGGCACAAGCCATTGAAGAGGATATCAGTAGCTTGCGCGTTGTATTGCTGCATCTTCAACTCTTCCGCGCTTGCTTCACGGTTCGGTTCTCTCCCATCAAAGAATTCACCTTGCAAACCAATACACACAATAGCCCAAACGGCGGGATTATGTCCGAGAATATGCATTTTCATCTTATGCTTCCAACTAGCAAAATTAGTGCCATCAAAGTAAGGACCTCTACGGTGATAATTTCCCTCGCTAGACGCCATACTCTCCTAGGTTGTGAAACCAAGGCTATGACCACCAAAAGCTATGGAAATCAAAGCAAATGGAGACCAATGCTCTGATACCACTTGTAGGACCTTGAAGTATGTCTAGAGGGCGGTGATTAGACTACTTGACCAATTAAAAACTTAACCTTTTCCCAATTTTAGACTTCGGCAGATTTTAGCTATCTTTGAACAAGTCAAGCAATCTTCACACAATTCAAGCAAGCATGAAAAGAGTATATAGGCAGCGGAAAATAAAGCAAGCAACTTGGAAGAATGTAAAGGGAAGGGTTTGGATGTTTTTGTCGTGGTTCCGATAGGTGGTGCTATCGTACATCCACGTTGATGGAGACTTCAACCCACGAAGGATAACGGTTGCGCGAGTCCACGGAGGGCTCCACCCAGGAAGGGTCCACGAAGAAGCAACCTTGTCTATCCCACCATGGCCGTCGCCCATGAAGGACTTGCCTCACTAGCGGTAGATCTTCACGAAGTAGGCGATCTCCTTGCCCTTACAAACTCCTTGGTTCAACTCCACAATCTTGTCGGAGGCTCCCAAGTGACACCTAGCCAATCTAGGAGACAACACTCTCCAAGAAGTAACAAATGGTGTGTTGATGATGAACTCCTTGCTCTTGTGCTTCAAATGATAGTCTCCCCAACACTCAATTATCTCTCACAAAATTTGGATTTGGTGGAAAGAAGATTTGAGTGGAAAGCAACTTGGGGAAGGCTAGAGATCAAGATTTATGTGGTTGGAATGGAATATCTTGGCCTCAACACATGAGTAGGTGGTTCTCTCTTAGAACCGGTAAGTTGGAAGTGTAGGTTTGTTACGATGGCTCTCTCCACGAATGAAGAGGAGGTGGAGGGGTATATATAGCCTCCACACAAAATCTAACCGCTACACACAATTTACCAAACTCGGTGGGACCGAATCAACAAACTCGGTCGGACTGATTTAGTAAACCTAGTGACCGTTAGGGTTTTCGGTGGGACCGTTGTGCAACTCGGTAGGACCGATATGGTTAGGGTTAGGGCATAACGTAATCTCGGTGAGACCGATTACACAAACTCGGTGAGACCGAATTTGGTAATTAGCTAACCAGAGAGTTGGTCAGTTAAACTCGGTGGGACCGATTCGCTCTTTCAGTGAGACCGAAAAGTTACGAAAGGGAAACAGAGAGTTTACATTGCAATCTCGGTGGGACCGATCGCTCACTTCGGTTAGACCGAAACGTTACGAAGGGAAACAGAGAGACTACAATCCCATCTTGGTGAGACCGAGATCCCTATCAGTGAGACCGATTTGCCTAGGGTTTGTGGCAGTGGCTATGACAATTGAACTCGGTGGCGCCGGATAGAAAGAATCGGTAGGGCCGAGTTTGACTTTAGGTTTAGGTCATATGTGGATGTGAGAAAGTAGTGGAGGGTTTTGGAGCATATCACTAAGCACATGAAGCAAGAGGCTCATTAAGCAATACCTCATCCCTCCTTTATAGTATTGGCTTTTCCTGTAGACTCAATGTGATCTTGGATCACTAAAATGTAAAATGTAGAGTCTTGAGCTTTTGAGCTTGAGCCAATCCTTTGTCCTTAATATTTTGAGGGATCCACTTTCATCATCCATGCCATGCCATTCATTGAGCTTTCCTGAAATATTTGTCTTGGAATAGCATTAGCTCAATGAGCTATATGTTGTTATAAATTACCAAAACCACCTAGGGATATTTGCACTTTCACATCTTATTCCATGGCTTCAAGCCTGGCTTCCATGGTTCCCGTGCCCTTGGGACATGGCACATCGTGAAGGTGAAGCACCCCCTCATGCATCTGGATGACCTGAGGGTGCTGCACCACCTCCCGCAGATATGGGTTGATGATGTTCTTGAAGAACTTGTCCTTGGAGGAGCTTGAGGCGGCCATGGTAGATGGGATTTGACAGAAAACAACAAGGAAAAGAAAACATAAGATTTCTCCGCGATACGGTGATTAACAGGTTCGGGGAGTATATATAGATTTTTTTTATCTTGGGAAACAAGAAAGTTGTAGAAAAATGGAGTCCGGAAGGTGTCCCAGGTGGGCACAACCCACCTGGCTGCCTTATGCCCATCAGGGTACGCTTCCTGGAAGTTTCTTATTTTCCTATTTTTCGAAATATCCCAAAACTGACAAAAAATATTTTTGCGGATTTTTCGGAGCCCGTTTACTTACCGTATCACGTACCTCCTTATTTTCACAATTTTGGAGTGTTCCGGAAGGACTCTTTTATGTGTTCTTCCGGTGTCAAAGTTTGGATAATATTACTTTCAACATTAATGGGCGTACCTGAGATATATTGTTTTATTCGTTGCCCATTTACAACCTTCGGGTTAGTACCTTCGACATTATTTATTTTGATGGCTCCAGACCAATAAACCTCCTCGATAACATACGGGCCTTCCCATTTTGAGAGGAGTTTTCCTGCAAAGAATCTGAAACGAGAGTTGTACAAAAGAACACATTCTCCGACTTTAAACTCACGCTTTTGGATTCTCTTGTCATGCCATGTTTTATCTTTTTCTTTGAATAATTTTGCATTTTTACAAGCTTGGCTTCTCCATTCATCTAATGAGCTAATATCAAATAACCTCTTTTCACCTGCAAGTTTGAAGTCATAATTGAGTTCTTTGATTGCCCAATATGCTTTATGTTCTAACTCAAGAGGCAAATGACAAGCTTTTCCATAAACCATTTTATAAGGAGACATACCCATAGGATTTTTATATGATGTTCTATAAGCCTAGAGTGCATCATCTAATTTTTTAGACTAATTCTTCCGGGACCTATTAACAGTCTTTTGCAAGATTAATTTTATTTCTCTATAGCTAAGTTCAACTTGACCACTAGACTAAGGATGACAAGGTGATCCAATTCTATGGTTAACATCATACTTGGCAAGCATTTTACGAAAAGCACCATGAATAAAATGTGATACACCATCAGTCATTAAATATCTAGGGACTCCAAACCTTGGGAAAATAAGTTCCTTGAGCATTTTAATAGAGGTGTTGTGATCAGCACTACTGGTTGGAATAGCTTCTACCCATTTAGTAATATAATCAACATCAACCAAAATATGTGTATACCCATTAGAGGAAGGAAAAGGTCCCATGTAATCAAATCCCCAAACATCAAATGGTTCAACAGCAAGTGAATAATTCATAGGCATTTCTTAATGCTTACCGACACTACCTGTTCTTTGGCATTCATCACAAGATAAGACGAACTTACGTGCATCCTTGAGGAGAGTAGGCCAATAAAATCCAGATTGCAATACCTCGTGAGCAGTTCTATCTCCAACATGATGCCCTCCGTAAGCTTCGGAGTGACATTTCCATAGGATTTGTCCCTGTTCATGCTCAGGTACACAACTTCTAATAATACCATCTACTCCTTCTTTATAAAGATGTGGGTCATCCTAAAAATAATGTCTTAAATCATAGAAGACTTTTTCTTTTGCTTATAAGTAAAGCTAGGTGGTAAATATTTAGCAACAATGTAATTAGCATAGTGTTGGGGAACATAGCATGCAATTTCAAAAAAATTCCTACGATCACGCAAGACCTATCTAGGAGATGCATAGCAACGAGAGGGGGAGAGTGTGTCCACGTACCCTCGTAGGCTGAAAGCGGAAGCGTTAGGTTAACGTGGTTGATGTAGTCGAACGTCTTCGCGATCCAACCGACCAAGTACCGAATGTAAGGCACCTTCGAGTTCAGCACATGTTCAGCTCGATGACGTCCCTCGAACTCTTGATCCAACAGAGGGTCGAGGGAGAGTTTCGTCAGCACGACGGCGTGGTGACTGTGATGGTGATGTGATCCATGCAGGGCTTCGCCTAAGCACTACGTGAATATGACCAGAGGAGTAAACCGTGGAGGGAGACGCCCCACACGGCTTGGAACAATTGGTGTGTCCCCAAGGGGTGCCCTGCCCATGTATATAAATGAGGGAGAGGAGGAGGCAGGCCACCAGGGGGGCGCCAAGGAGAGGGGAGTCCTACTAGGACTCCAGTCCTAGTAGGATTCGGCCCCCTTTTTCCTTCTCATGGAGGGGGAAAGAGGGAAGGGAGAGGGAAGAGGAGAAGGAAAGGGGGCGCGCCCCCTCCCCTAGTCCAATTCGGACTCCCTATGGGAGGGGGGCGCGGCCACCCCTTGTGGGCTGCCTCCCCTCTCCCCTATGGCCCATGTAGGCCCATAACTTTCCCCGGGGCATTCCGGTAACCCCTCGGTACTCCAATAAATATCCGAAACATCCCGAAACCATTCCGGTGTCCAAATACAATCATCCAATATATCAATATTTACCTCTCAACTATTTCGAGACTCCTCGTCATGTCCATGATCTCATCCAGGACTCCGAACAATCTTCGGTCATCAAAACACATAACTCATAATACAAATCGTCATCGAATGTTAATCGTGCGGACCCTACGGGTTCGAGAACTATGTAGACATGATCGAGACACATCTCCGATCAATAACCAACGGTGGAACCTGGATGCTAATATTGGTTCCTACATATTCTACGAAGATCTTTATCAGTCAAACCGCAATAACAACATATGTAATTCCCTTTGTCATCGGTATGTTACTTGCCCGAGATTCGATCGTCGGTATCCTCATACCTAGTTCAATCTCGTTACCAGCAAGTCTCTTTACTCATTTCGTAATGCATCATCTCGTAACTAACTCATTAGTCACCACTACTGCAGTATGCTGCTAACGCGACACTACAATCAGAGACCCTTCGACGAAACTGTGTGCGATGCAATAATCGCAAACGATGGTGTAAAAAAACGTCAAAAAAGGTGCAAATAGTTTGCGATGGAGGATGCATCAAACACGGTTCAGATTTTAGTTGCGTGTGCGATGCAAGGCATACGGTTCAGTTCAGTTAACTGTTTGCGATGAGGAGGAACAAAAGAAACGGGCAGCCAGATGAAGGTGTGTGTGATGTACATCATACGGTTCACTCGGATGAACTGTTTGTGATTAGGCAACACAAAAGAAATGGTCAGCCAGATCAAGGTGTGTGCGATATACGGCATGCGGTTCACTCGGATGAACTGTTTGCATTGAGACAAGAGAACAGAAATGGTTCAACTTAACAAGATGTGTATGATACGCAACAAACAGGTCTGTAATCGGAAACGTGTGCGAAGACCGATAACAACATAGACGATTGCTGCTAACAAGCCGTGTGTGTTGTGATCAAACGATTGCTGGTATACAATTGTGAGTGATTGATGAAAACATCACCGACGGGTTCCATTGTTTAGTCCGTGTGCGATGTGATTGTCTTTGTCCGCACAACATCTACGCTCTGCATCTCTGAGCATCAACATATATACTTAAAAAGACAGCATTGCATAACCAAATTAAGCATAAAATTACACAAGTGACTACACACATAACATTTCCAC
The DNA here is from genome assembly GCA_021605145.1 of Aegilops bicornis. Taxonomy (NCBI): domain Eukaryota; kingdom Viridiplantae; phylum Streptophyta; class Magnoliopsida; order Poales; family Poaceae; genus Aegilops; species Aegilops bicornis. The sequence continues at coordinate 339,302,148 of CM038675.1, forward strand.
ACACCAAAGTAAGCAATTACATGCATACTAAACTAGGAGAAACGAGCATCTAATCATCTACTTATTGTTGCGACGATGCTTGTCATTGCTCTGCTTCCAGCTGGGTCCCTGGCCGTTTTGGGGAAGGAGGCACTTTCTCATGTCAACGATCCGCCTGTACATGTCATAGCTCGTGTACGCCTCCTTGGCCAGGCACGCTTGTCCTTGTTGCACAAATCCTTCATGTCTCTATAGTAGGGGTCGATGATGGTCTCGGCGAGGTGAACTAGTGAGTCCTTCTCATGCTCCTTGCTGCCCCAGATCTTGTATTGGCCCTGGATGTCGACAAGATTCTGGCAGGCGATGCCCGAATTCTCTAGCGCCTTTACATCGTTGGTGATGTCCACCGTAGCGAACATGTAGTGGGGGTTGTTGACAAACCTGGCGAAATGCTCGCAAGGCCTTGTGGCCAGGCAGCAGTGGTAGATGAGGACGCGGTGGTGCACGCACATCTGGGCGATGGTGACCTTGAAACGAGACCCGTCACGAGCACGGGTGTACTCGAGGTCAAACCCGACCACCTTGTACTTCTCCTCGGCAAGCAATAGCTCCATGATGTGGATGGAGTGCTCCACCCAGACCGGGTCGTTGGTGTACACCATCGAGAGGTCCATGAACCTTTTGTGGGTGTCCACCACAGCACGCATGGTGAACTGCTACTCGTCGTTGGCAGCCGCTCGGAGCGCCATTGGAGCCGCGCAGGATACCTCTAAGAATTTCTCATGGTGGGTGTGCTTCTTACAATGGTGGGGCGCGATCGAAAGGTTGAAGAGACACAAGGGTTAAATGTCCGCTGTAATAAATGGGGGCCGGCCGGCCTGTAATCGTCACATCTTGTGATGGCGTTCATAGCGGAGGATTCTAGTGCATGCTTGACAACACCGCACCGCACGCATGGGCTCGAAGAGGCACCAAATGTATCGTCGGTGAGCCTGTTCCTGTGCTACCGCGCAAGCTTCTCGCCCGGCTAGTTTGGCCATGCGTCGGCTAGAAGAGGGACAAATCATGGGTGTTTATTGGCTAAAAGCTTTGTAAAAACGAAGTGTGTGGAATGACTTCGGTCATAAGTTTACCCGTGGGTGATGAGGTCAAAGTTACACAGAAGGGTGATGATGGACACTCGAGTGTGATAATTAATTCTGCGCTCTACATGGCACATGGTGGAAGAAACCAACTGTGTGCAGTAATGTCGAAGATCGCAGTCGAGTTAGCTATACAGATCGTGTGCTGTGAGATCGACAAGGTAAAATATTCGAGAATGGTTAATAAAATCTAAGACCATTGCATATTAAGGTCAAAATAGTGCTACCAATATACGAATCTCATACGATGCCATTTCAACAATTGTACCACAAAAGCTCAAAATATTACAAGGTTCAAGTTCTAGAGTTATATGGCTCAAATTCGAAGATTACAAGGTTCAAACTGGTATTAGAAATGAAATTCAGCTCATCAGCTGCAAACGCTCGTGCTGATCCGTTGAACATGGATACCAGAGAGGTTCAAACTAATATTACCACTTCTAAGTCTGGTTTCGAAACCTCATAATTTTTGCAAAGGGGCCAGCCACTGAGAAGTCATGTATGGGGTTGACACGATGACTTCCGATCACTCTGTCATATGAAGTTCCAAAATGAAATTCAGCATTTTTGGAGCCTATTCTATTCTGCCGCAGGCGCCGGCGCTGATCAACAAACCATTCATTTTTGCGAAATAAATGTAGGGAAAACCTCATTTCCTTCAGCACCCTTGCTCTGAGAACAAAGAACCTGGCGAATATAATCTCCGGTAAGGTCCCTCGGTAGGAGTTCAAAGTAATTTCTGAGAGATGCAGATCTAGGCATTCGACGTGATTGTTATATTGTATCACATTATCCACCACTGGGCCTAATCTTATCTGCAAAATAAGAAAACGTGTTAGTGCCTACATGCAGTTTTGAACATTACTACATGCCTATTTGGTTTGCAGGATTTGTGAAATGCACTAACATGCCATCTTTGATCTGACATGATTAACATGGGCATTTGATTACATTCTAGAAAAATGTAGCCTTCTTCACAAGAGGTTGGAGTAGATGAAAAGTTCCCTAAGAAAACTAGTACGAATGAATCCAAAGGATAAATGCTTATTGATAGTAACCATATGGATCAAGCAACCAATATGGGGGGGGGGCACATGTATGTACTGAAATCCTCCAAAAGAATCCTTTAGAAATCATAGTACATTGTCATTGTAAACTTGGAAAAAAGTGTCACAAATTGAACTCCCTTATGGTCAACATTTAATAGGAAAGGAACATCACCTCGATATATAGCTTCTCCAGGCACGGAAAGAATCTCAGGAAACTGACAACTTGCTCCAGGTTGGGGCCGATAGATTCTAGTGCCAAGACCTTCACTATCTTGTGATTTGAGGTCAAGCTTGTCGGAATCATTTTCTGAATGACGAACGAACAAACATCTTCAAAATTAGAAATAATGTTAATTTGTAGAAGGAGAGGTAGAAGGCAACTGTTGTACCTGAACTGGTGTGGCTCCAATAACAAGTTCGGAGTATTTGTTAGACGAGTAGCCCACCACTGTCAATTTCGGCGCAGAAATGACATTGATTCTTGTTGGACCTTCTTGATCAACTACAAGTAATCTCTCAAGTGCAGGTGTGTCCTCAATGACCATACCATGGTACACATCTTGTGATGTCTTCCTGCCGCACCAGCAACAAACATAAATAGTCCAGAGAGTCATGGAGGTGATGTGGAAGGTACTCAACCCATTGATCACCTGAAGACGAAGGTACTCGAGTGCAGTACAGCCACGGAGCAGGCGCTCCATGTCACTATTTGAGAGGCACACGGCGACGAGCTCGAGGTGCTTCAGTCATGGTAGAATAAGAGTGGGCGTGGCATTAAGGGGGGATGACAGTTCCTGAACTTGGCGACGGGCAGCGTGGGCGCGAGGCAGAGTGTAGACGTTGGCAGCGACCGCATATGCCCATCATCAAAAGTGAGCTCCTCGAGCTGATCTAGGATGGGGGATCGGAACCAATCGTCAAGCTTGGCTCGGTCCTTTCCGTTGGAACGGAACTTGCCCGTTCTAAGGCCTCTGGTTGGGCCAAGGTGACTGTCGAGGATCTTGGAAAATGCATCCAAGCTTTTGCGATAGCCATGGCAGAGCTCATGGGTGTTGATGAGGTCGAGAGGGCTGGACTTCCATAGGTGGCGCCACCACTGGGAAAGGATGGTTGTCCGTGCCCCATATTTGATTGGGAGGAGGGAGATGATGACTATGAACAAATCATCGGGGAGGCTTCTGATGAAGTCTAGGCCTGCTAGAGTCGCTTGCGGTTCTAGCTCGCCCCGCCTATGCTTGTTGGCAGCCCCGTTATCCACCTCCGGAGTCTCCTTGTCGTGCGCTTCGATAGAAATGGGAGTCTGAGGAATATTTAGTTAAAACAGAGCAATAGAAAAGTGTATTGGTAACTAGAAGTTATTAGGTAGGAATATAGTAAGAAAAGGGAATAACAGTTGGTTGCTTAAATAATACACAATTCATTTGATATTGTTGGGTAAGTCAACATGCAGATAGTTGAAAAGAAAACTTACTTCAAACAAAATGCAGACGGATGATATCGTCGGGGAAGTTACCATATATCTCATGACCAGGCTCTTTTATGTGCAGTGCAATTCCAGTGCCTGCTTGCAGTTCATAAAACTTAGCAATTTCCTTCCAAAAGCCAGTGCCAAAAGAGGAGTCACCACATTCATCAAGTATTATAGTAGCAACGATTGTAAATCTATGGTTTGTGTGTAGTATGACATCCCTGAAGTCTTGATTTATGTAAAGGGAAAGATTGTGCACTACATATTCTGTTGCATAGCAAGGGACGCGCTGCAGAAAATGGTAGGATTGTTAAAGAAAAAATGGTAACATGCAAATCTGGGCCCAAATGGAAAGAACTGTACAACAGTCGAAATCGAAGGAGAAAAAATATAATTAAACAGATAGGGTGTCGGGGATATACCCCGCGGCGTAAACCGGCCGGAAGTATAACCCAGCCAAACTTGGCGGTTTATTTGAGACCCCGCTGACACATGGCGATTCACCGGTGACCCGCACAGACCAGACGGTTTACAAGCAACCTGACTGGACATTATGGTTCACTGGTAACCCGTGGCCAGACAGACGGTGACAAGGCCCAAGGCCCAGAAGGCCGGCTCATGTTATGGTGGGTCGGTTTAAAAGGAAAGGCATGAGGAATATTTGTCTTACAAGTAGTTAAGACCTGGACTTGTATCCGGTTTGTATTAGAGATAGACTAGTCCTAATCCTAATAGGACTCCACATGTAACCCGCCTTCAACATATATAAGGAGGCGGGGCTCCTAAGAGGGACAGAAGGAAGAAGAAACAATCTCTAGGGCTAGACACAAAGAGCCGGTTTACCGGCGACTACCTCATGATGATAATGAGACCTAGCCACAAACAACATGTAGGGCTATTACCGGATGATGTTTCCCGGGGCCCGAAGCTGTCTAAATCCTTGTCTTGTGTTGCATCTCTCGATTCCGCTCAACCCCTCTCAAGCTACTACATAGATGCGTTGGCCTCACGACTAAGTCCTGACACTAGGACATCTGCCGTGACAGAACCACGACAGTTGGCGCCCACCATGGGGCCTACGCACGGTGATGATGAGTTTTTGGAGGGATCTCTTCTAGTGTTCGAGAAGCTCGCGATTTCATTATTAGATGAGGAAGAGCCGGCACCGAAGATCTATACCATCGGCAGACAATGGGAACAACAAGGACAAAATTCAAATTTAGAGGAAATTAGGGTTGCGGTTGTGTGCTGCCGCATGCGTCTCTGGCGATCTGTCAATCCGAGGACACATCAAAATTTTCTGCTACAGCGTCCGACGCAGTACATCGAGACGGGCAGGAGTTCATCCGTACGTGTACAGATCACAAAGCTGCAACCGTGTTTTTTCAACCAAGACAACTGCAGAGTCGATGTTACTCCTTGTTTCAAAACTCGAGGAGATATTGACAGGCTACATGACTGTTTGCACCAAATCTAAATATTAGTACTACGGGTACTAGATCCCATACGAAGCCTCAAGTTTGTTTACGTGAAAGCTGCTAGTTTGGGCACGAGTCCCTATAGAAGATGGATTGATTAAGTGGTATATATCCTCACGTAAGGAACAAAGGCAGCTGGCCGGTCTAGTCTGGGGCAGAGGTGATTCAAACTTGGATATCTATGTACGAGGGAAACAGCCCACGACCCAGATATGAACACGGTTTTCCGCCAAGCTCCGGTTGGTCAACCGCCGCCTGCACGGTGCTCGCGTCGAAATCGCCACATCACCGGCCGTCTCTACGTCTGCGGCCTCTCAAGTCGCCGCCTTGCGTGACGGGCTCTCCACCGCGGCCGCGGAATTTCCTCACCTGCGGTCTACTCCCGGGCCGTCGGGCTCTGCTCCGCTGCTGTTTCTCCCGCTGACCTCGCCAAATCGCTGCAGGCCGCTTCCACCGCGACCCATTGCGGCCTCGCACCATCACTAAGTCGTCGTCACCGTGGCTTGCATCTACCATAGCTACCTCATCCCTAAGTCGCCGCCCGCTTTTGAGCCGATACTTCCATCGCCGGAGCGCCTCCGCGGTCGTTCCAAAAATGCCTCCGTCGCTGCGTCTCACTCTGGTTTTGAGCTGCCCGCGCATGTTGTGAGTCGTCGTCTGCCACGCCTTACTTCTGCCATGGACCTGCTACGGTCTGTCGTGGGGCACGGATGACACACCCTGACGGCACCTGGTGTCTTCTCCGCCACAACCGCGTTGAACTGCCGCTGCCCTGGGCCGCCTCGAGTGCCTCTGCCGTCGCGCGTAAACCGCTGGGTCTCACAAGACTCCGCCCGCACCGACCTACATCTACCGCCGTCCGAGCCGCCCTCCACCTCAACTCTACGGCAACGACGTGCTTGCCTGCCATCCTGGACTCTGTTGTAAGCTGTCGCCGCGGATTCAATCCGCTGGAGTTCGCCTCCATGGCCTTTCCACGCGGACTCGCTGAGCCGCCTTTGCCTTGTACGCCGAAGCTGCCGCTAGCTAGACCTGCTGCTGCTCGCTTCCGCAGAGTCGCCATGACCCTCTGTGGTCTCCGCCTTTGCTGCCGAGTCCTCCAAGTCGCCCGCGTCGGGCCCTTACCGCTACCACTTGGCCTTGTGCGAGACCCGCCGGCGCGGGTTTACCTCCAGGCAGGCCCACGGCCTCGCTTTGATGCCAATGAGCCGCCTCCGGCCCGCCTTTATCCGCCGCTCCCTCCGCTGGCGTTGCCACTGCCTTGGGCGTCGCCCACTCCATACTGCACCGATTTATCGACGTCTGTGCGGCGTTACAAATCGTCAAGGATCAGACATCAATCATGGAGTGGTCATTTGGTACTAATTGAACAAAGAAAAATCAGTCACAGAGAAGTACTGGTTGAGCACTGTTTACGTAAAAACCAAGTTGACGAGGACGCCTAAGGTACGATGCACTGTTCAAGGGGCAAGACCCACTTAAAAAATCAATGGATGCATGGCTGTTTGGACGTGAAGGCCACCTGGTCAAATTACCGTACAGTCACTTCATCCGAAAATATATCAGGTGATATCCGTCCAGTTTGTTTTCATAGCACATATTAATTTTTGTGTGAACAATTACTTTGGCATGTGAAATTTTTTGACGCAGGACAATTATTCATTACAAATGAGGCGTTATATTACGGGCGCGGAGCACGCGCTAGCAACGTTCTGCACCGGCGTTTCGTTCGTGTCATACCACCTGGTGAATGAACATGCGCAAGTCGCCGTCCCTGTGGCCCGGTTTACATCAGCTTGCCGGGACCGCGCCCGCGTTTAACTCGCCCGTCCGTGCCGGTTTACGACATCGGTGCCGATTTTCCCCATCCGCACCGGCTTACAATGCCATGGTCGGCTCATCTGTCCGAGTTGTCCGACGCTGCGGTCGTCTTTGTTGTCCGTATCTCGCGGCCTGGTGTACATCAACACGCCAGGCCGCACCTATCTGCATGAGTTGTTTGAGTATAAAGCCATCCACTGCTTGGGTAGCCCGGTTTTCTTTCAAATTGGAGGCAAATTATCATATACTATCAGCCGCCGTCTGCACGGGGTGGTTCAATGGGTAGGTGCACAAGTCGCCGCCACTACAGTTTGGTTAACTTCAAATCGCCAGTTGGAAGGAGCCATTGGCCGAGTTGCTGACACGGCTCATACGGGATCATTTATAACCTGCCGCAGTCACCTCAAATTTCCATGGATTCACATCGCGTTATCAACATCAATGATATACACCTTCTGCTATGATCAAACACGGAGAATCTCAAGGCAACTCCTCAAGTCGTCTTAAGACTCGGGGGCTACGATGACATGACTCGGCAAATCTTGCCAGTTTCAGCAAATTTAGGAACCCCAGGATGATGGAGGGAAAGACAACCCGGTCCCGGAGGCTACTGTTATATTGATGAAAATTTAAAGGCCGTCAGATAATTTCTTGTTTAGAAAGTATATGATAGTTACAAAATCCCGGCTCAATAAAGAAGTTCCGGGTCATCAGAAGGGATTCCGATTTAAAATCCGACTCAAGGGAAGTCAGTCTCACTGAAGCACTCAAATATCCGGGTTACAATCTGGTTCAAGGGAAATCTGTTCTCCCACAAAGCTCTGAAGCTCTCAAATCCGGTTTGAAAATGTCCGGTTCAAAAAGGAATTAACTTCATCCATATTTACAATCCGGCAATTTTGGTAATATTAAACCGGCAAGTTTTACATCTTCAAACCGGCTGAATATCATATGAGTATTTCAAGACCAATATTTCTTAAGCCGGCGTTTTGGAAGCCGACTCAAGTGGATTATTCTTCACTATATTTTTCTATGAGAAACCAATGTCAGCAATTTGAGTATGAAGCTGGTTATTGACCTGGATTTTCTAGAAGAAGGAAATGACAAGGAATTAAGGATGATCAGGTGCCGATTTACAAGAATTTTTAACCCGGAGCATAATCTGTCAAGTTTGTTCTTGTGTTTATTTTACAGGATCAGTTTAACATGGATAAATCCAAATTAAACTGGGGGCTAATGTCAGGAATATACCCATGGCGTAAACGGCCGTAAGTATAACCCGGCGAACTTGGCGGTTTATTTGAGACCTCACGACACTTGGTGATTCACGGCGACCATATAGACCAGACGGTTTACAAGCAACCTGACTGAACATTATGGTTCACTGGTAACCCAGCGGGCGGGACAGACGGTGACAAGGCCCAAGGGCCAGAAGGCCGACTCATGTTATGGTGGGCCGGTTTAAGAGGAAAGGCATGAGGAATATTTGTCTTACAAGGAGTTAAGACCTGGACTTGTATCCGGTTTGTATTAGAGATAGACTAGTCCTAATCCTAATAGGACTCCACATGTAACCCGCCCCTTCAACATATATAAGGAGGGGCAGGGCTCCCCAAAGAGGGATAGAAGGAAGAAGAAACAATCTCTAGGCCTAGACACAAAGAGCCGGTTTACCGGCGACTACCTCATGATGATAATGAGACCTAGCCACAAACAACATGTAGGGCTATTACCGGATGATGTTTCCCGGGGCCCGAAGCTGTCTAAATCCTCGTCTTGTGTTGCGTCTCTCGATTCCACTCAACCCCTCTCAAGCTACTACATAGATGCATTGGCCTCACGACTAAGTCCTGACACTAGGACATCTGCCGTGACAAAACCACGACATAGGGTAAACATGATGTCATGGAAATATGAGAGTAATCAAAAGAACAATACATTATCAATTTTCCTAATATAGAAAGAAGAGGGGGAAAATCCCCTTTGACGTATATGGTGCCCGTGGCACCTTTTATCCAAATGTAGTAATATTTAGAATATTTTCAGGAAAGTAGGCCATGCCAGCCGATTTAGGGTGAGATTGAACATACGCGTGCATCCTCAAGTCATCTAGTACGGTGAGATGGAATGTCTGGCGGAGGCCCCTAGGTGTGTCCGCGCACTGTACACTCTATGAACGGAAGAAAACCCTCAAATCAGCTCGAATAAAAATGAATTCACGGCGATTTTGGCCGGATGATTAAAGGAGGCAGATGAACTAGGATAAGAGATGAGATAATATCTCATTAAATTAGTTACCTTGTTTTCCATGAGAAAGAACCCTTAGTACAGCAGATTCCCCAATCGAGCAGAGCTGGGTCGACCGCGAGCAGCATCGAGAAAGTCGATGGCGATAGGCGGTGGCAAGCGGAAGTGGCAAAATGCGGTGGCCTTTGCCGGCAGCCTGGCGGTGGCGGCATGCGTCGAGCGAAGTGTTTACCGCTGCAATAGGCGGTGCCATGCATAGACGTGGAGGAGCTTGTGCAGGTGTGAATGGGGACCGAAGGGGGTGGCGGGCGGGGTGAGAGTTTTTGTGACATGGGGATGGTGAGGGTTTTCTTTTTTCTTTTTTGAATTGGGTGGTGAGGGTTTTCTATCCCACAAAGTATTTTGGAGGCGACGGTTTGCTAGAGCCAACCGTGTGTGATTGACGCAACAGGCAAAATGAAAGTCATTGCACACGGTTCCAATTTTGGGAACCGTGTGTGATTGACGTACTACCTCTGTCCTGGTTTATTGGTCCCCTTTGTAATTTTTACCAAATTTTGACAAATATTTAACTAAGAAATGTTTATGCATGTCACCAAAAATTATATCATTAAACACTATGCTCAAATACCCATCTAACGATATACTTTTTGCTGACATGCACTAACATTTTGTCAGTTAAACCTTTGGTCAAAATTTAACACAAATTACAAAGGGGACCAATAAACCAAGACGGAGGTAGATTCCATCAACCGAACTGATTGCATCCATATCCCATGGTTAGACATAAGTAAACATAGATTAAACATACTCAGACATAGATAATAAGCGTACACGTACACAAGCATAGTTCAACCATAAGTACATAGTTCAACCGTCATTAAGGCTGTGTTTGGTTCAGCTTTTTTTACCAACTTCTGCTTTGAAAAGCCAAAAGCTAACCAAAGGGGTAAATGTTCAAAGCAGCTTTTGAGAATCTGTAGCTTCTTCCTAGTGTAAATTTCAAAGCTGGGGGTACCCCAACTTTTCAGCTTCCAGCTTTTTCACAGCAGCTTTTCCACAGCAGCTTTTTCACAACAGCTTTTTTAGAATCTGCAGCTCAACCAAACACAGCCTAAGCATATACTCAAGCGATAAGTGATTAGTACTAATTGATTGTTTGGTAATCAAACACAAACAACTAATCACTTATCACTTATCACTTTTCCACAACAACTAATCACTTATCACTTATCACTTCAGTTTTCATCTATTGGGAGAACATAACCATAGGATTTCTATTCCAAAAAAGGGGAGGCAGGAGTAACCAGAGAAACCCTATGATCTATTTGACACATAAATGGGTATAGATGACTAACCAGCTATCCATCAGAGTCGGAGTCGTCGCCGGAGTGGCCGTCGGAGTCGTCGCCGGGGTCGGCACCAGAGTCGGTGTGGAACCCCGCCTCCGGCTGTGGAAGCTCGACGTCGTCGACGACGTCAGGGTGCAGCGATAACTCGCCGGCGGTGACGGCAACCTCTGTCTCCATCTCCACGCCGTGCTCCGGTGCTTTAGCAGCCCCGGCGTGGCCACTCCCTCTGATGGGGCGGTTCGGCGGCATCCTCATACACTGACGGCTTTGAGGACTGAGAGCGGCGTCGTGGATGCAAACGGAGAGAGAGGATTGTGTGTGTGGCGAGGATGGGGGGTGCAACCGCTCGGGCGCACCATTAATATGGAGTAGTGGGAGTTGTGGGAGAGAGGCGGCGGTCAAACTGTTGGCTCGCCTTCCCGGTGAGCTGCGCAATGCATCCGGCATGCCTACCAAAGTTTCACACAGCTACTCGCACGCCTCCCGATGACCTTTGCACTGCGAGCATGCCTCCGTCAATTCACACACCTGCACGCACGCCTCCCGGTCTACCTGCGTGGCGGACTGTTCGCATGCGTCCCGCCAACTCACGCCTGTTCGCACGACACACGGGTCGTGCGGCGGCACGCATATTGTTTTTCTATTTGGATGATTAATGTTGCCACTTTATTGCTTAACCGAAGCATGGCATGTATCCATTGTTGGTCTAACTCTCACGGTTCGAATAAATAATCCGTTTGGGATATTGGTTCCCAATTATTAATAATCTCCCGTTTGTAATTATATAAAGATTACTTCAAAACTGGTCTCAAATTTGACAAAAAAAGTACAATGCCACTTTGTATTGGTGTCCATATGACAACATGATAAGTTTCATGAACTTCAAATAAGTTTTGAATGCATTAGAATTTTAAAAATCAAGATTCTCAATGTTTGAAATTTGTTGCAGGGGAGTAAACATGCACCCAGCGAGACACATGTGTTTTTGTAATCCATTTAGGTGCACTGTCACGTGTGCATGTAGCTCAAATTTGATTTTTGCACATTATACCTGTAGAAAATCAATCAATTAATGTACTAAAACGTCTTAATGATCTCTGCGATTTTTTCGAAATTAAAACGTCCCTCCTTTGGTAACATATGTTCACCACGGGATAATTAATTTAACATGCATCGTAGTTGCGATGGATTCGCGGTGTGTGTGTGGGTGTGTTCGTCTGGGGGTGGCGGGTGGCTCGCAGTACACTACGAGTTGTGAGCCACCGTGTGGGTTGGATGTTTTTTTAGGCAGACCGGTGCCACATCAGAGTCGTGAATTCATTATTTAAAACATTACACAACCCTTTCATACATACATGTTTTGGCCACATGTAGTCGATGGTTGTCCTACACGACACTCGATACTCGCGTGTGACGCTTTCTATGGGCCCCGAGGTCGTCGTCCATCACTTTGACGAACAGCCGGCAGTGAGGTTAATTTGACCAGCAAGGTAGAATATTTTTGTTTGTGTTATGGTGGTATACTGATTGTCGTCGAAGAGGTGGGAGGGACTAGCATATATACTATATGTGCAGCGTTAAGTGAACAAGTACACTTCACTCAGTGTCGGGACTTTTGGATTTCCGAGGCACATGCCACATCAAAATTGTGAAATTGGCTATTCAAATATCACACAACACCTCTTTGGGCCACATGCATGCACGCGGTGGTTATCCTAGCTAGGACACTCACGTGTGACGTTTCCATCTGTGGGCCCACGAGGCCATCATCGATGCATGCATGCATCACTTTGACCTACATCGGGAGAGGTTAATTAATTTCACCATCGATGAGGATTCTTTTTGGTTGTACATGTTACGGCAGGAGCATATAGTATGCGGTGAAGAGGGGGGAAGGGACCATCATATGTAGTATGCCCAGGGAACCTCGCCTTTGTGTGGGTGCATGGTTTACGGTTTTTTAGGCATGTGGCACATCAAAGTTGTGCATTTGGTATTCAACATATATATGTTTGGCCCACATGCAAAGCGGTGGTGGTTGTCCTCTCGCACCCACTTAAGCGGTTATCAGCGATATCGATGCTTTCCATCTGTGGGCCCGCTTGGTCAATCACTACTTTTTGCCTGATAACACAAGAGAGGTTAATTTGACTTAGGAGGGGTGTCGGTGTCAAAACCGGCGGATCTCGGGTAGGGGGTCCCGAACTGTGCGTCTAGGCGGATGGTAACAGGAGACAAGGGACACGATGTTTTTACCCAGGTTCGGGCCCTCTCGATGGAGGTAATACCCTACTCCGCTTGATTAATATTGATGATATGGGTACTACAAGAGTAGATCTACCACCGAGATCAAGGAGGCTAAACCCTAGAAGCTAGCCTATGGTATGATTGTTGTTAGATCCTACGGACTAAAACCCTCTGGTTTATATAGACACCGAGATAGGTTAGGGTTACACAGTCGGTTATAATGGTAGGAGATCTACATATCCGTATTGCCAAGCTTGCCTTCCACGCTAAGGAAAGTCCCATCCGGACACGGGACGAAGTCTTCAATCTTGTATCTTCATAGTCCGAGAGACCGGCCAACGGTGATAGTTCGGCTATCCGGACACCCCTAATCCGGGACTCCCTCGGTAGCCCTCGAACCAGGCTTCAATGACGATGGGTCCGTGCGTTGATTGTCTTGACATTGTGAGGCGGGTTCTTCTCCAAATTCCATATACTTGTCGAATAGTGTTAAACACGATAAATCTGCGCTCCTTGGCTTCTACGCCCAATAAAGGCCATCTTCCACGTGTTTGAATGAATCTGAAAAGCCAGGTATTTTTACAATTACCCCCTAGCTGCGCAAATGAGCCGCCTATAAAAGGCGAGGTTCTAGATCTGAGTCACACCATCCCCTTCGCGAGCTTTCATCGGGCGCCTCGACCAAAGCCCATTCCATCATGGGCCGACGTGGCTCCTCCTCTCGCGCTCCCGGCCCTCAACACGAAATTGGGAGAAATGCTCGATCCCTTTGCAATGAGCTAGTTATACTCCAAGCCAAGGATTTCTTCCCCGGCCTTCATGGTTCCGGTTCGAGCCGGACTTGCCACCTACAAGGGCGGGAAGAAAGCGGAGAGCATCCCCGATCCCTCTAAAGGAGAGCGGGTATGCTTCATCTCTTATCTAGTAAGAGGACTCGGATTTCCAATCCATCTGTTTCTCCGAGGGCTCTTGGAGTTCTACGGCCTCCAATTGCACCATCTTACTCCTGCCTCCATCTTGCTCATCGCGGGCTTCGTGGCCCTTTGCAAATTGTTCTTGGGCGTCGAGGCTCATTTCGGGCTGTGGAAGAGAATATTCTGCCTAATTCCCTGTTCTCATGAGGGGTCAATATATCAAGTGGGCGGAGCCGAGCTATGGCGCATCGCCGGGACCGGATAACTATCCGGAACCCCAAAGAAGGCGTCCGAAGACTGGCCTTCGGAATGGTTTTACATGGAGGGCGTCCCCGCTGCGAATCCTGTTCGGATCGGCCTTCGGAGTTCAGCAATGCTCCTCTGAAGAAGCGCCTAAGTGGCGCCCTCGGAGCCGGAGAAAATGACGGGATGTCCTTTATTTGATGAGCCGAATAAGGTTACTGGCTCATGCCGGATTGACCATGATTGGAGTCATGGCAATCTGTATTATGAGGGGACTGCAGCCGCTCCAATATAGGGGCCACCCCATGTGGGACTTCAACGGGGAGGACGATGCCACCGCCACGGCCGCAAAGGGCCGGGATCGGTCACCGAACTGGTGAAGATCTTATGCGCCATGTATAAAGGAGAGGAGGAGGATTTCCTCGCGTCAATCCATCGAAGGAGTTTTCTTGAATAATCCTCGAAGCTGGGTAAGCAAACATCTTTGTGACTGTCGATCCATGTTCCCATGGTTAAATATCTCATTTCTGGTTTTTGCGCAGAAGCTGCGCCGGACTATGGAGAAGATACACAGCCCGCCCCACAACCCGAGGATCCGGGCGGTCCCTCGATCCGACCTCAAGAGGATCCGGATATAAAGGTGGAGTTGATCGACGGTGTTCTACCAACTTAGCATCGGCGATGCTTTGGTTGCCATTACGATTGATTACCGGAATACTTCGACCTCACAGTGGCGAGACCGAGATCCCAAAGCCACGATAATGACCCATCCATGCTTATTTTTTATCACCATATACCAATGGTGCTTAGGGGTACCTTGAGGCGGGAAGCCGAGCCCGCGGCGGCTGGCCAACAAAGGGCAGTGTGGCCCCGCAGGCTAAAAAGAAGTGCGGTCCGGATCGATACTCCGCCGCAATGGTATGGCGTGTCACCATACTCCTGTGATTGATTCTGGAAGGCGATTAACGCTGGTGCTCTTTTCAGAAAAAGAGCGCTCGCGGGGCCGAGTCCGGAGAGGTTGCCAATCGAACCTTCACCGGCCAGGCTTCAAAGCCGGGTCTGGAGGCTGAGGCGAGCACGAGACGTGCGTCGGATGCTCCTCCGACAGAGGATGCCGACAGGTTGTCCACCACCAACTCCGAGGTGGAGAGCGCCTTGAATCACAGGCCCACCGGATAGTTCTTCGTGACGCATGTTTCTCCCAGGAGGCCTTGAATGCCTTCAATTCGGGAGATGCGCACCTCCGTGCCGCTCAAGATGGTCTAGCCAGAGCCACGGAGCAGTATGTAGAGGACATACGGGTAAGGAAATTTGGCGATTATATATGCCAAGTAGCCCTCGAGACTTAAAATAGTTAGAATAATTGATTTAAGGATCATTTGTTATCTGAGATCTTCTGAGAAAGAATACCCGACTGTCCCAGGAGCTTGAAGAGTGCAAGGCCCAACTTGAGGCCGCACTAGCCGCTACAGGGGGAGCCGCAGAGACCCCCACTGGTAATATACGCTTTAAAAGATAAATAGTTTATGAAGTGCGGCGGGTTTGTAAATCTGACAAAAATATTGCAGATGGTGCTGGACTAGATCCTGACAAGCAGCAGCTCTTGCGCCCGACTAAAGGCGGCGAGGCGTGCTTACGAGGTGCGGCGGAGAAAAATAACCTCCAAGACGCCAACACCAAGCTGGGTGAGGAACTGAAGGATGTTCGTGCCCAGTTGTCTGACTCCGTAAAGGAGAATCCGCGGCTTTGTCGCAGCATTTTCAGTAAGTGCTTGAGCGAACTTTAAAAGAGTTCGGCGAGGAAGGCGACTAACATAAACATGTATGTAGATTTGCTCACAGGTCGTCCTGACGAGGAGATCTGTGATTCTTGGTGATCTTCTTCCCGAACTGCGTCGGTACCGCGAAACGAGTCCGGCGGTGATGAAAGGCATCGGCCGGGCCTTGTGGCCATCTATCTCCCCTGCCGAAGGCATTGGGGAGTTAAGCGGAGCGGCTTCAAGGAGCACGGCGGCGCTCCGACTATGGAAGATATCAACCTGCCGTCAAAGGCGCCAGGAGGCACAGGCCATGGTAAAGACGCGGTACCACGGTTGCTGACCCAAATCACATGACCGAGGTCGGACTGTGGGGCACGATGGGATGGAGATCCTGTAAGCTTAGTGTACGGCCAAGTAGAATTGGCCGCCAAGTATTCAAACAAGATTGTAAATTAGATAGCCTATTAGATGGCATTGAGGAGGAATACAATGAGTCGAGTTGACTATGTAAAAATGTGACATGAAAAATGTCTTCTAGCCGGATTGTAGATCGTTTGTCATAGCAGACCTTTTCGCCCGACCTCGGGACCCAATAGTCCGGAGTGTGTCCGAATACCTTCGTGGTTATATAAGAACCGTGGTATGCATGGAGACCAGCGTAGGGGTCATTATTGTTGTATCGGACAAGTGCCCACTAGTTATGTTATATTACATGGGTAGTAAGAAACATCTTCCAGGAGAATAGTTCCGTTAAGGGTTCCTTTATTTGGGATGCATGCCCTAAAGTGCATGTCAAAGCTGCTATGAAAGCGAGAAAATCATCACGAGGGCAGATGGGTAAATAGTTAAAAATCTTCTTTCAGTTCACCAACCGAATATTCCCTCAAGAGCGTTAGCTTCGGCTTCACCCAGTCCGAGGTACACATCCGGTGACCCGGCAAGAATAATCGCAGAGGTGCTCCCTTTACCACCTAGCCGAACAATCGGGAGCGAGGGGTAAGCACGAGCCAGCAACCCAGCTTGGCCAAAACTTAAGTCATATCGATGCATATAGTGGTGAATAAAAGGTACATGCGGAAGTTTAACGCATGTGTTGGGCTTGAAGCCCGTATAAATAAGCTTATGTTAAAGAAGCCCCCAGGTATAATGAGCACGGACAGCGCGTCAAGTGTGTGCGAAAAAAGCGCAAACGAGCCTCTAGAGGCTGCAAGAAGAAGAAGGAGGAAGGAGAGAAATAAAAGACAACAAAAATAGAAAATGTGGACGGAGGAAGGAGACGAACTTGGAGTCCGGCACTTAGGCGTAGAATCTTTGTAGGCGGGCTGCGTTCCATGGGTTCGGCTCGAGTCGGTTATCCGATGCGTTTCGCGGACGGTATGCCCCGCCGGTCAGGACCTGGTCGATGATGAAGGGACCTTCCCATTTGGGCTTGAGTTTGTCCTTTTTCTTGTCCGATAGGCGTAGAACTAGTTCGCCAACGTTATAAGCTTTGGCCCGTACTTCCCTGCTTTGATATCTTCGAGCCTGCTGTTGATAGAAAGCGGAACGAGCTTTTGCCACGTCGCGATCCTCCTCCAATGCGTCCAAACTGTCCTGCCGATCAAGCTCGGCTTCTTTTTCTTCATACATGCGCACGCGGGGTGAGTCATGTATTATATCGCAGGGCAAGACTGCCTCTGCGCCGTACACCATAAAGACTGGTGTGAATCCGGTAGTACGATTCGGCGTGGTCCGCAGCCCCAGTACGGAGTCGAGCTCCTCAACCCAGTGCGTGTTAGATTCCTTGAGGGACCGCACTAGTCTGCGTTTAATGCCGCTCATGATTAGACCATTTGCTTGTTCGACTTGGCCGTTGGTTTGAGGGTGATAGACTGAGGCGTAATCGAGCTTGATGCCCATGTTTTTGCACCATAATTTGACCTCATCGGCCGTGAAGTTGGTGCCATTATCGATGATAATCGTGGGAGACACCGTAACGGTGCACTACCCTGATATGGCGTCTATCACCGGTCCGGATTCGGCCGTTTTAACGAGCTTGGCCTCTATCCATTTGGTGAATTTATCCACCATGACCAATAGGTATTTTTGCTTGTGGGTTCCTCCTTAAGGGGTCCAACCATGTCAAGCCCCTGCACCGTGAACGGCGGTGATGGGTATAGTTTTAAGGCGGTGGGTGGCATGTGGCTTTGGTTAGCAAAAGTTGGCAACCGACGCATCGTTGGACTAAGTCCCACGCATCTGCCGGCCGTCGGCCAATAAAATCCTGTCGGAAGGCCTTGCCTACAAGGGCCGGGCTGCGGCGTGGTGCCCACCCAGTCCGGCATGAATTTCAGCCGGAGGTTTCCCCTTCCTCTTGAGATACACCTTTGAAGGACTCGGTAGTGCTTTTCTTATAAAGCTCTCCCTCATGGACTTTATAGGCTTTAGAGCGCCCGTACTATGCAGTGAGCCTCATTTTGGTCTTCGGGAGTTCTGCCTAGTTAGGTAGGCTAGGAATGGTTCCGATCCTTTGGCGATAACCGCCATTATTTCGTGAGCGAGAGGGTGTTATCTCGGGGCGAGCCTCTGGTTGTGTCGAGTGTTCGGCGTCGAGGCGGTGCGGTTGGAGTCTGGATTGTTATTGCGGATTCCCTTCCCATAGTACGGATGGCTTGAACAGCCGTTCGAGAAAAGATATTGGGTGGGGCGGCATCGCGTTTTGCACCAATGCGTGCCAACATATCCGCCGCTGGTTGTTATCGGGCTATATGATGAAATCCGAACCCTTGAACCGTCTTGACATTTTTAGGACGCGTTGCGGTATGCAGTCATTTTTGGATCTTTGGCATCAAAGTCCCCGTTTATTTGAGATATTGCAAGGATCTAATCCCCGCGCACCTCTAGTCGTTGAATGCCCATGGAGACTGCCATCCGGAGGCCGTGCAGAAGGGTCTCGTATCCGGCTGCGTTGTTGGAGTCCGTATACATTATCGAAAAGGCGTATTGATTTGTGTCCCGGTTGGGACGTCAGACGGCCTTGACGCTCGTGCCAGCCAACATTTTGGAGCCGTCAAAGTGCATGATCCAATTGGAGTATGCGCCCGTACTCTTTAGGGAGTTCGGCTTGATCCATTCGGCCACGAAGTCGGCCAAAACCTGCGACTTAATAGCTCGTCGTGGCTTATAAGTTTATGTCGAATGGAAGGAGCTCTATGGCCCATTTAGCAATCCGGCCCGTCGCGTCGCGGTTATTTATAATGTCGTTAAGAGGTACTTCGGAGGCTACCGTTATCGAGCACTCTTGAAAGTAGTGTCGCAGCTTCCGGGATGCCATGAACACCGCGTATGCTATCTTATGATAGTGTGGGTACCGGGACTTGCATGGAGTTAGGACGGTGGACACATAGTAAACCGGTTTTTGAAGAGGGAACCGGTGTCCGTCCGTTTCTCGTTCGACAACGAGCACCGCGCTGACAACTTGATGTGTTGCGGCGATATATAATAGCATTGGTTCGCCCATGTTGGGCGCGGCGAGGACCGGATTTTTTGCCAAAATGGCCTTTATTTCTTCGAGTCCGGCCGTGGCGTATCAAATCCACTCGAAGTGTTCGGTCTTGTGGAGGAGGCGGTAAATGGGTAACGCCTTTTCTCCCAAGCGGAAATAAAGCGGCTTAGAGCCGCTACGCATCCCGTCAATTTTTGTATTTGTTTGAGGTCTTTGGGAATGTCCAATTGTGACAGAGCTCGGATCTTGGCTGGGTTTGCTTCAATTCCTCTACCGGACACAATGAAGCCCAGGAGCTTTCCGGCTGGAACACCGAAGACGCATTTTTCCGGATTGAGCTTGATGTCATATTTTCGAAGATTGTCGAATGTGAGCCTCAAGTCGTATACTAGAGTTTCGACGTGCTTGGTTTTGACGACCACGTCATCCACATATGCTTCCACTGTTTTGCCGATCTGGTTTGCGGACATATACGAATCATGCTTGTTGATATGTTGCGCCGACATTTTTGAGCCCAAAGGGCATTGTGTTGAAGCGAGCGGGCCGTATGGAGTGATGAATGCTGTTGCAGCTTGGTGCTGCTCCGCCATCTTGATTGGGTGGTAGCCGAGATGCAGCGTCGAGGAAGCACAATGAGTCGTGTCCTGCTGTAGCGTCAATAATTTGATCAATTCGAGGGAGGGGGAACCCATCCTTTGGGCAAGCCTTATTAAGGTCTTTAAAATCAACACATAGGCGCCAGGATTTATCCTTCTTTGGTACCATCACCAGGTTTGCTAGCCAGTCCGGATGTTTCATATCTTTGATGAATCCGGCTTCCAAAAGTTTGGCTAGCTCCTCTCCCATGGCCTGTCTCTTGGGTTCGGAAAAGCACCGAAGATCCTGTTTGACTGGCTTGAATCCTTTTAGGATATTTAGGCTATGCTCGGCAAACTGACGTGGGATTCCTGGCATGTCTGAAGGGTGCCAAGCAAAGATGTCCCAGTTTTCTCGTAGAAATTCTCGTAGTGCAGCGTCTACATCAGGGTTTAGTTGTGCCCCAATGGAGGCCGTCTTTGTGGGGTCCGTTGGGTGGACTTGTAATTTGACTATTTCATCCGCTGGTTTAAAAGAGATGGACTTGGATCTTTTATCAAGTATCACATCGTCCCTATTCACCATGGAGCGCATCGCGGTGAGTTCCTCGGCCGCTAGGGCTTCGGATAGTGCCTCGAGGGCTAGTGCGGCTGTCTTGTTTTCGGTAGCTGAGTGCTATGTTCGGATCACTAGCGAGAGTGATGATTCCGTTAGGTCCGGGCATTTTAAGCTTCATGTACCCATAATGGGGTATAGCTTGAAAAATTGTGAATGCATCTCGTCCCAATAAAGCATGATATCCGCTGTTGAACGGGGCCACTTGAAATGTGACCTCCTCGGACCTGTAATTGTCCGGCGAGCCGAACACTACATCCAGTGTGATTTTTCCTGTGCAGCATGCTTCCCGGCTAGGGATTATTCCTCTAAAGGTTGTGCTGCTTCGCTCAATGCGGTTCCAGTCTATTTCCATTTTCGGAGGGTTTCCTCATAGATGAGGTTTAGTTATTGCCGCCATCCATGAGTACCTTAGTAAGGCGAAAGTCGTCCACTATCGGACCGAGGACCAATGCGGCTGGTGCTCGGGCTGTTCGAATTTAGGTTAAATCACTTTGGCATTAAAGGTAATAGCCGTGTCCTCCATGGATTTATTGTTGCTACTTGGTAGACTTGGCAAGGTTGCGGAGTGTTCGTTTCGCATGTTATTTGATGCGAAAGTCTCGAAGACTATTAACACCGTCTTGGTGTTCTTTGGGTTGGGATTCGAAGCTAGAAGCTCCTCGCCACTTTTGGCCACTCCGTAGTATCCAACATGTTCGAAGGCTATGAGTTGGAGTGGCGCCCTCTGTGCTATGAATTTTGCAGGGTCCGTTTAGCCAACCCTCCAGTACGGTTCCGTACCCTTTAGGGGGTTTTGGTTTTTTGGTATTTAACCCAGGTTCTTGATTATGATGCACCCTTTTATTTCGGACTAGGGGTGTATTCGGGGCCGGATAATCCCAAAATTTACTTTCGGTTTTCCAAGCGCTCTCCATCGCACAGTACTTTTGTACTATGGTTGCCAAGTCCGCAAAGCTTGTAATTTCGCGACGACTTATGGCGTTTAGGATTCCCTTGTCCGTGCAATTATTGCAGAAAATTGGGATTGCGTCTTCCTCTCGGCAGTCCTTTATCCTGTTCAAAACCAGGAGGAATCGGCCCGATAATGATGTCTTGTCTCGGCGGGCTCTTGCGGATTCGAGAGAGATCGCTAATGTTTGGGTGGGTGGGTGGAACTAGATCCGGAACCCCGTCCAATTTAGGACTCGGGGCGAGGAGTTTCGAAGTCGGAAGTTTGGATTTTGAGTGTTATCCAATGAGTCCAACCCGCACCGACTTTAAGTTCAGGGCTTGATCGACATCCGTCCCTCTGCGAGAATCCGGCATGGAGGGATCGGGAATCCGGACGTAGCTAGTCCTTAAGATAGAAGAAGAATCGCCACATTGCTCCTCTATCACAGCAACATGATGGGTAGCACAGGGAGAGTTGATCTCTCTCGGATCGGTTTTAGGCCCGATCGGGTCGTAGTCTGTGGCGACTCCCAGGGCGGCGATGCGATCCAAGAGCTCGTTTACGGAGGAGAGCTCGATCGGATCTAACTGTCCGGCAAGTTCCGAACTAACATGGAGATTGGTTTCGATGACTCGAGAGGTCATTGTCGGCGCGGTGGCCGGACTGGCGGTCATAAGAAAACCACCTAGCCGAAGAATCGGCGTGCCAAGGCTCCTTTGGCGATGGTATCGTCTTTAAAAGGCGAGATGAGGCATCCTACGATGGCGGCAGCCTGAGAGAACTCTCAATGAAAGCACCAATGTCGGTGTCAAAACCGGCGGATCTCGGTAGGGGGTCCCGAACTGTGCTCTAGGCGGATGGTAACAGGAGACAAGGGACACGATGTTTTTACCCAGGTTCGGGCCCTCTCGATGGAGGTAATACCCTACTCCTTCTTGATTAATATTGATGATATGGGTACTACAAGAGTAGATCTACCACGAGATCAAGGAGGCTAAACCCTAGAAGCTAGCCTATGGTATGATTGTTGTTAGTCCCTACGGACTAAAACCCTCCGGTTTATATAGACACCGGACGGAGTTAGGGTTACACAGTCGGTTACAATGGTAGGAGATCTACATATCTCAGACGCCAAGCTTGCCTTCCACGCCAAGGAAAGTCCCATCCGGACACGGGACGAAGTCTTCAATCTTGTATCTTCATAGTCCAGGAGTCCGGCCAACGGTGATAGTTCGGCTATCCGGATACCCCCTAATCCGGGACTCCCTCAAGGGGATTATTTTTTTGCTTGTAATACGGTATATATATAGGCCATGCTCTGGGATGACACACATTGTAACATCCCAAATTTTCAATTTGGAATGTTATACATAGAGCATCATTGCATATCATATTTTTTCGTTGCATTTTGCTCGATCCTAGAAAATTCTACACAACTCAAGGACCCACGGGGAGAGTTGGGGATTTTCGTTATTTTCATATTTGAGTTTTCTCAAATTTTGAAAATAGGATCATTTGGTTTTAATTATTTTATCTTCAATTATTTCTATTACAAAAATATGAGAGAGGGAATAAAATGACTTTCCCAAAATAAAGAAATAATGAAGATTTACTAATAAAATCAAATAAGATTTTATTTTGGAGTTTTTCGCCTTTTTATTTGAATTTAGGAAAATGCGCGTTTTTCAAAATTGCATTTAGGCCCCAAATAAATGTTCATTAAATCCGGCTTGATTTTAGAAGCCGGGGAAAATTTATTTCGGGATTTTTGGAGTCCGTTTAGTACTTCTTTTGATTTTTTTCTGCACGTAATTATTTATTAAAAAAAACGCGCACCGCTTTAGGGGCCGTACCCGAGCGGGACTCCGCTCGGGGGCACGCTATAAATAGCGGCCGCCCCGAGCCGCCAGCCCACCCGAGCCCGCCCCGCGCCCCAAACCCTAGCCGCGGCCACCGCCATGGCCGAGCAAAGACGCCGCCCGAGGTTCGTCGCGGCCTCGATTTCCGTGCCGGTTTTTTTTAAAAACCGATCGGTTTTCTTCAGGTTTTTTTCCGGTTTTTATTTTATTTTATTTTTTTTCTTTTTTCCGTTCGAATCTGTTCGTCGTTTTTTTCTTTTTCTCGGATTTAATCCGCTATTTTTCTGATCGCGATTCCAGATCCGATTTTCGTTTTAGTATAACTTTTCGCTCGTTTATCGGAATCGAGCGATTCAAGCGCTGGAGTTTAAATCTCGAAACCCTCTTTCCGAATAACCTACTTAAACAAGTTTTTGCTTCTGTAAAATTTGACTTAGATCCAGATTAGTAAAACGAAGCTGTTTTCTTCCGTCGTTTGACTTTCGTTGCTTCGTTTGATTTGATTCTTTTTGCAAACCAGAGTTCTTAAGTTGAACTATCTGGTTAGATATATTTGAGTTTTACCTGTGCATTAGATGAGTACTTATTGTATGCTTGTTTGTTTGTTTGCGATAGAATACCCGGAGTGCGCCGCCTGTTACTTCGAGTCTCTAGGTTTCGCGGATCATCAGCAAGGCAAGTAACACTTTGATCATACTTTTCTCATACCCAGTTTTTATGCATTAGATCTATCCTCAAACACTTGCATGATTAGGATCTAATTAAATTGTGGGTTTTGGGAAGTAGTTGAGGATAGACCCAGTTTCTCATACCTATTACCTGTTTTATTATCAACCCTTGGGAGTTACTTCTACGTTTGCTTATCATGCCATGCTATGCTAGTAGACGTGGATTGGGTGAGTGTATCCGTGACAGATGTGAGATTGTTATTTAATGGTTTATTTAAGGTGGCAACTTAAACACACATCTGGGTGGATTGAGGCACCTGGTTTCTATCAGGAATTGCCTGTATTTCTTGGACCGCCACCCGTGCTCAAAGGGATCATGAGATTATTCAAACTAGAAACTTCTGTGTGCAGCCACAAGTCATTATGGGCTCTGGCATAGTTGATTAAGTTGTGCGAACTCTTACGGGTAGACAAGCAGATGTAGGGGAAAGTAGGTGTACCGGTCTACCCACAAGTAAGGTGCTAGTGCTTCTGAAAGTCTATGTCTCGGTCATCCGTTTCTCAAACACCATGTAGTGCAAGAAATCGAACGGAGGCGATCGAGTCTTGTGGGGAAAAGTGCGCAAACCTCTGCAGAGTGTATAAACTAATCATGGTTAGCCGTGTCCCCGGTTATGGACAATCTTGAGTATCTAGTACCTGGATATCATGTGAATCTCATCATGTTACTTCTAATTAATATTGTTGGGTTTAGTGAGTACTTTTTAATTGGGATTGAGAATGTCATCAACCATTCTCAATGTTTCACAACCACCATGATAGTTAATTAAATTTATTCCTTTGCGAGGGAAAAATTGGCTTTATGCAAAAACTGTAACCATAGAGCTTTCCACCAGCCATATATGCATGTAGTATAGGCTTATCATTCCATTATTCTCTATGTGTTACATTGCGGCGTATTCCATGTCTTGACCCGTTTTCGGGCTGCAACGTTTCATGTTGCAGACTTTTCGCATTTACAGTAAGGTGCTTAGGTCGTGGTTCTATACTCAGTGATGCCGTTGGAGTTGATGGACTCGCTTATTCTTCCAAGCCTTCCGCTGTTATTGTATTAGATGGCCTTAAGCCATATTTATTTTATTAAGTTCTCTCTTGAGACATTTGATTGTAATAAATGTGTGATATCTACTCTGTTATAAATCCTTCGAGTACTGTGTGGTGTCAACATTACTGATCCAGGGATGACATCGAGCACGAGAGATCGTATCGCTTGAGGTCTGCAGTCGCTACAAAGATGGTATCGAGAGCACCTGTTGTAGAGGACACGGCCATTAAGCTAAAGCCCTAGATCACTACTCTCTTATCATTTCTAACTCCTCATCTTTTCTACTCTTTTAGGATGACGGAAGCGAGGATCAAGTTCACTCAGCCGGATGAAGATACACCCTTTGGACGACACCTGAAGGAAGTCACTAAGTACCTAAACATCGGACTACCAAGCTTCACCAGGACCTACAATTCCACTTTACCTGAAGAAGAGCGCTGGAAGATTCAAGCTCTAGTTCCCGGAAGGACGTTTGCGCCAATCACAGAGCCCATAGAGTGTGTTTTCAATGCACCAACCTGGAGTCTGGGAAAGAGCATGGCAGCTCACATAACCATGGGGCATTGGAGAAGTTTACAAAGAATACCTCAAGGATACTATCTACCAGATTTATGACGCTCGAGATGAACAATGGGAGATAGTTGGCACTAAAAGGATCGATCCATTGCAGCTTTCATCCAGAGTTAAACCAGCACATTCAACGCCAGAAAACCAGGATGTCTTGTGCAGACATGATGGAGTTGAAGGCAGCAAAAGCCAAGATTATTGAACTAGAAGGAGAACTGAAGGCCACTCGCAAGGACTACATGGAGGAGATTGTAGCTCTAGTGGGACAAAACGGCGATCTTAAGGAGAAGATTGAAGAACTCATGGGAAATTCAGCACCCGGAGGAGAAGATGAAGATAGCACATGTCCAGAGAACTACATCATCATCGGCGACACCGATTACGATCCTAGTGAAGATGATTACGAAGATGAAGGCTGGAGCAGAGATATCATGGAGTCTTCATCGGAGCAGTTTTTCTAGTTGACCACCATAACAGTAGTAGATTACCCCCATGTTATATTAGTTTTAGTTTCAGCACTTTGTAACGATAGATAGACCGTTGTATGCCTTGTTTGAATTGATTGGAGTGATATTGTGTCATTTGTCTCATGTGCATATGGGTAGTGTTTATCTCTAGACCTCATTCCATTCTAAATTCTCGTCTTTTCTTAAACCCCTCAGATGCCTCCGAGACGCGACCCCGAATTTGTTTTCCCGCCAGAGATCACTCAGTTGGTTCAGCAGCAGAATGCCTTGATTCAAACATTGGTACAGAACCAAGGCAACAACAACAACAACAACAAAAACCCACCGCCACCACCACCTGTTGACCATTTGACCCGTTTCTTAAAATTTGAATCCGCGGTGTTTCCCAAAGAGCACCGAGCCGATTGATGCAGATGATTGGCTCCGTAAGATAGGGAGGGAGTTGACCACCGCATGATGTCTGATGGAGAAAGGGTGAAGTTTGCCGCACACCAGCTTGAAGGACCAGCGGCAAAGATGGTGGGAGAATTTCTGACCACTTACCATGTAGACAACATCACATGGGATCAGTTCGACAAGCTTTCCATCTTGCCCATGTTTTAGCAGGAGCTATGGCCATGAAGAAGCGTGAGTTTCGCAACTTGCGCCAAGGAGGACCAGACAGTTGGCAAGATGTAGATGATTTCGAAGCTAGCACGTTATGCCCCGGATGACGTTACTACGGACGCAGACTAAGCGGTGAGAAGTTTCTAGAAGGACTGAATGATGAGCTGAGCATGCAGTTGATGGTAGCCACTTTCAATAACTACCAGGAGTTAGTAGACCGTGCTCTCATGATTGAAGGGAAGCGACAGATTGACAATCGCAAGAGGAAGTATGGACAGGGAAGAATAACTCGAGCTCGGCAGAAACTTCGTTTTACCCGAAGCCGGAGGACAATTTCAGCATACCCATGGAGGAGGTAGCTCGCACAACCATAATGGCACCAAGAATGGGAACGGGAATGGAGGAAACAATGGACAGAACCGCACCAACCCGTCAACACCATCCAAGGTAGACCTGAGCCACGTCACTTGCTTTAAATGTCGCAAGACTGGGCATTATGCAAACGAATGTCCAGAAGGCCAGAATGGAAATGGCAATGGAAGCTCAGGAAAGAAGCCGGATCCTTTCAACAAAGGTCAAGTGAACCACGTTACTGTGGAGGAGGTTGAAGCTTCGGCCAGATGCGATAATAGGTAAGTTTTTGGTTAAGTCATTTATCTGCGGTTGTTCTTTTTGATACTTTGGTGCATCGCATTCATACATATCAAGGGATTTGTGGATAAGTATAAATTACCAACCCAAGCCCTTAGGTCACCCATGCTAGTAACCTCACCCGGAGCAGAATACATGGCTAGTATATGGTGTGATCGACTGCCATTAAGGATTGGACACTATGTTTCTCCCTCGGGCCTAATAGTTCTAGAATCCCAAGGATTGGATGTGATATTAGGCATGGATTGGTTGTCGAAGTATGGAGGGAACATAGATTGCGCCAGTAAGTCAATTTTGCTTACCACCCCAGAAGGGAGGAGAATCAAGTATGTATCACGGCATGAGCCGAGGAGAGCACATGTAAATTCCTTATCGTGGAGTTGTGCGGAGGAAGTACCGGTGGTAAGGGATTACCCGGACGTGTTTAGGAAGAGTTGCTGTGCATGCCACGGATAGAGACATTGAGTTTACGATTGAATTATTGCCGTGCCTCGGGCTGATATCTAAGAGACCGTATAGGATGCCAGCCCAAGATTTGGAGGAAATTAAGAAGCAGATTAAGGAGTTCTTGGATAAAGGTTTTATTCGCCCAAGTTCTTCGCCTTTGGGGATCACCAAAGTACTTCTAGTGGAGAAGAAGGATGGATCATTAAGAATGGTTGTTGATTATCGAGGATTGAATGAAGTGACAATTAAGAACAAGTACCCGTTGCAGATGATCAATGACTTGTTTGACCAATTGCAAGGAGCTAAGGTGTTTTCCAAGATCGATTTGCGATCAGGGTACCATCAGTTGAAGATTCGGGAGCAGGATATACCTAAGGCGGCTTTTACCACCGTGCATGGGCTGTATGAGTATACCGTTATGTCATTTGGTCTGACTAACGCACCTGCCTATTTTATGAACATGATGAACAAAGTGTTTATGGAGTTTTTGGATAAGTTCGTCGTGGTGTTCATTGATGATATTTTGGTTTACTCAAAGAATGAAGAGGAACATAAGGAGCATTTGCGTTTGGTACTCGAGAAGCTCGAGAGAACACCGGTTTATATGCCAAGTTCGGCAAGGGTGAGTTTTGGTTGAAGGAAGTTGGATTTCTTGGACATGTTATATCCGGAGAAGGTATAGCAGTGAGACCCCACTAAAGTTGTCACCGTAGAATAAATCGGGAAGCGCCAACAACAGTTGGAGAGATCTGGAGTTTCCTTGGACTAGCAGGATACTATCGGAGATTCATTGAGAATTTCTCAAGGATTGCGAAGCCTATGACAGAATTATTAAAGAAGGATACCAAGTTCAATTGGACCGAGGAGTGTGAAGCTAGTTTCCAAGAGTTGAAGAAACGCGTTTGGTTACCTCACCGGTGTTAATTACGCGGATCAGACCAAGGATTATGAGGTGTATTGTGACGCTTCACGTCGAGGACTTGGAGCAGTGCTTATGTAGGAGGGAAGAGTTGTTTCGTATGCTTCACGACAGCTTAAGCCTCATGAGCTAAATAATGCTACACATGATTTGGAGTTAGCAGCCGTAGTGCATGCGTTGAAAACATGGAGACATTTCCTCATTTGAAATCATTGTGAGGTGTATACGTATCACAAGAGTTTGAAATACATCTTCACGCAGAAGGAGTTAAATCTCAGGCAGAGGAGATGGTTGGAGCTCATCAAAGATTATGATATGAGATTGCATTACCACCCCGGAAAGGCTAACGTTGTAGCAGACGCGTTGAGCCGTAAGAGTCACGTCAATACATTAATGACGGGAGAAATACCAAAGGAGTTAGCCGAGGATCTTCGAGAGCTATGTTTGGAAATAGTTTCGAGAGGCTATGTAGCAGCATTGGAGATTCAGTCAACTTTGATGGACAAGATCAGGGAAGCTCAGAAGACTGACAAAGAGATTGCCTCTATAAAGGAGAAAATGAGCAAAGGAAAGGCTAAGGGATTTCGTGAGGATGAGCACGATACCCTATGGTTTGAGGACCGTGTTTATGTGCCCAATGACCGGAGATCGTGAAGTTGATTCTACAAGAGGCACATGATTCACCATATTCGATTCACCTGTGAAATACCAAGATGTATTTGGATTTGAAGAATAATTTCGGTGGACCGGAATGAAGAAGGATATTGCGAGTATGTAGCAGTTTGTGATGTATGTCGAGGGTGAAGGCGTAACATCGAAGCCAGCAGGATTGTTACTGACCATTGCCTATACCCGAATGGAAGTGGGATAAACTAGGTATGGATTTTATCACGGGATTGCCCAGGACTCGTTCGTGCTATGACTCGATTTGGGTTATAGTCGATCGTTTGATGAAGGTAGCTCATTTCATTCGATAAAGACTACTTACTGAAGGCCAAATTGGCTAAGATATACATGACCAGGATTGTATGTTTGCATGGAGTTCCGAGGAGTATCGACGATAGAGGAACCCAATTCACCTCAAAGTTCGAAGCGGTTGCACGAAACTCGGGAACCAGATCGGAGTTTAGCATGACTTTTCATCCACGTATGATGGACAAACCAAGAGAGTCAACTAGACTTTGGAGGATATGCTTAGAGCTTGTGCTTTGGATTATGGATCAAGTTGGGATGACAACTTGCCGTAGCGGAGTTTTCTTATAACAACGATTACCAAACCAGTCAAGATGGCACCTTTCGAAGCCTTATGCGGAAGGAGGTGCAGGACCCGTTGTTGTGGGATGAAGTTGGAGACCGCCCGATTGTTTGGACCGGATTTGATTAAGGAGTGCGAGCAGAAAGTAAAGTTGATTCGCGATAGGCTCAAGGTAGCCTACCAAGACAGAAAAGTTATGCGGATTCAAAACGCAAGGAGACGAGAATCTGAAGTCGGAGACAGAGTTTATCTTGAGTATCGCCACTTGACGATTAAGCGTTTTGGAGTTAAGGAAAGTTAGCACCTCAATTTGTTGGACCTTATCGTGTTTTGGAACGTATGGGAGAAGTTGCGTACAAGTTGGAATTACCCGAAGGATTGTCAGGAGTTCATGATGTGTTTCATGTTTCAAAGTTGAAGAAGTGTCACGCAGAGATGGCCGATATACCACTGAGAGATACCGTGCGACTGGAAGCGATTCAGTTGAATGATTATTTGACCTACGAGGAGAAACCGGTTAAGATTCTGGAGTATGCCAGCAGAGTCACCCGCAGCAAGGTCATTAAGTTTTGCAAAGTTCACTGGAGCCACCACACTGAGGATGAAGCCACAGGGAGCGAGAGGAAGATTTGCTTAAAGACCACCCTCACCTATTTTCTAGTTAACCCGAATCTCGAGGGCGAGATTCATCTTAAGGGGGTAGGTTTGTAACATCCCAAATTTTCAATTTGGAATGTTATACATAGAGCATCATTGCATATCATATTTTTTCATTGCATTTTGCTCGATCCTAGAAAATTCTACACAACTCAAGGACCCACGGGGAGAGTTGGGGATTTTCGTTATTTTCATATTTGAGTTTTCTCAAATTTTGAAAATAGGATCATTTATTTTAATTATTTTATCTTCAATTATTACTATTACAAAAATATGAGAGAGGGAATAAAATGACTTTCCCAAAATAAAGAAATAATGAAGATTTAATAATAAAATCAAATAAGATTTTATTTTGGAGTTTTTCGCTTTTTTATTTGAATTTAGGAAAAATGCGCGTTTTTCAAAATTGCATTTAGGCCCCAAATAAATGTTCATTAAATCCGGCTTGATTTTAGAAGCCGGGAAAAATTTATTTCGGGATTTTTGGAGTCCATTTAGTACTTCTTTTGATTTTTTACAGTAATTATTTATTAAAAAACGTGCACCGCCTTTACGGGCGTGCCAGCGGGACTCCGCTAGGGGCACGCTATAAATAGCGACCGCCCGAGCCGCTTGACCACCCGAGCCCGCCCGCGCCCTAAACCCTAGCCTTGACCCATATTTATCGCCGCTTGGCCATGGAACAAGACGCCTTGTGAGGTTCGCCGCCGCCTCGATTTCCGTGCCTTTTTTTTATAAAAACCGATCGGTTTTCTTCTGTTTTTTTCCGGTTTTTTTATTTTTTTTCTTTTTTTTCTTTTTGCCGTTCGAATCTATTCGTCGTTTTTTTTCTTTTTCTCGGATTTAATCCGCTATTTTTCTGATCGCGATTCCAGATCCGAATTTCGTTTTAGTATAACTTTTCTCTCGTTTATCGGAATCAGGCGATTCAAGCGCCTGGACTTTCGTCTCGAAACCCTCTTTCCGAATAACCTACTTGAACAAGTTTTTGCTTCTTTAAAATTTGACCTAGATCCAGATTAGTAAAACGAAGCTGTTTTCTTCCGCCGTTTGACTTTCGTTGCTTCGTTTGATTTGATTCTTTTTGCAAACCAGAGTTCTTAAGTTGAACTATCTAGTTAGATCTATTCTTTTTGCATTAGATGAGTACTTATTGTATGCTTGTTTGTTTGTCTGCGATAGAATACCCGGAGTGCGCCGCCTGTTACTTCGAGTCTCTAGGTTTCGCGGATCATCAGCAAGGCAAGTAACACTTTGATCATAGTTTTTTCATACCCAATTTTTATGCATTAGATCTATCCTCAAACACTTGCATGATTAGGATCTAATTAAATTGTGGGTTTTGGGAAGTAGTTGAGGTAGTACCTATTACCTGTTTTATTATCAACCCTTGGGAGTTACTTCTATGTTTGCTTATCATGCCATGCTATGCTAGTAGACGTGGATTGGGTGAGTGTATCCATGACAGATGTGAGATTGTTATTTAATGGTTTATTTAAGGTGGCAACTTAAACACACATATGGGTGGATTGAGGCACCTGGTTTCTATCAGGACTTGCCTGTATTTCTTCGGACCGCCACCTGTGCTCAAAGGGATCATGAGATTATTCAAACTAGAAACTTCCGTGTGCGACCACAAGCCATTATGGGCTCTGGCATAGTTGATTAAGTTGTGCGAACTCTTACGGGTAGACTAGTAGATGTAGGGGAAAGTAGGTGTACGGTCTACCCACAAGTAAGGTGCTAGTGCTTCGAAAGACTATGTCTCGGTCATCCGCTTTCTCAAACACCATGTAGTGCGAGAAATCAAGCGGAGGCGATCGAGTCTTGTGGGGAAAAGTGCGCAAACCTGCAGAGTGTATAAACTAATCATGGTTAGCCGTGTCCCCGGTTATGGACAATCTTGAGTATCTAGTACCTGGATATCATGTGAATCTCATCATGTTACTTCTAATTAATATTGTTGGGTTTAGTGAGTACTTTTTAATTGGGATTGAGAATGATGTCAACCATTCTCAATGTTTCACAACCACCATGATAGTTAATTAAATTTATTCCTTTGCAGTAGGGAAAAATTGGCTTTATGTAAAAATTGTAACCATAGAGCTTTCCACCAGCCATATATGCATGTAGTATAGGCTTATCATTCCGTTATTCTCTATGTGTTACATTGCCAGCATATTCCATGTGCGGACCCGTTTTCGGGCTGCAACGTTTCATGTTGCAGACTTTTCAGACGACGAGTAAGGTGCTTAGGTCGTGGTTCTATACTCAGTGATGCCGTTGGAGTTGATGGACTCGCTTATTCTTCCAAGCCTTCCGCTGTTATCGTATTAGATGGCCTTAAGCCATATTTATTTTATTAAGTTCTCTCTTGAGACATTCGATTGTAATAAGTGTGTGATTGCTACTCTGTTATAAATCCTTCGAGTACTGTGTGGTGTCAGCATTACTGATCCAGGGATGACACTGAGCACAGAGATTAGACTGTTTGAGGTCTGGTCGCTACACACATGATACAGTTTGAGCACACACACATGCATGTGTTCGCATGAATCTCTCCCATCGAGTCGAAGTGGCTAGTACAATGACACATCATGAACCGATCTCGCTCTGTGTGGGGAGCTAGTGTATGATTTTTAATGTTGTGAAATGGTATTCAAACATGCATGTATGCATCACCTCCATACATATGCATGTAGTAGTTGCCTTCGAATGGTACACTCCCTCGCGTGGTTATCGGCGGCAAGCCTATATATTCGTGGGCCCACGTGGACATCCACGATCACCTTGACCGACAACAAGATAGGTTACAATGGCGGATTCTTCATTTGGTTCGTGTTATCGTAGTATAGGTCATGGTGAGATTCAGACCTAATTAAGTTTGAGCGCATATACTATGCACGCATGCATGCATGAATCCCCGTCGTTGGCTTGAAGTGTGGTGTAACATACATATGCATCTTCAACCTAATCCTCACTCGGTGTGGGGATTTCTAGTTTGAAATCGCGATGCCACATCAAAGTTGTTTCATTGTTACTCCAAAACACACCTCTGCATACATATGTTTGGGCCACACGCATGCAGTGTTTGTCTTCGGGGACTAGCTACTTGCATGATTATTGGCGAGCTAGCCCATCTCCGGGGTCGCATGGACGACCATCACTTTGAGCAACAACAAGAGAGAGGTTGTACGACCAAGGTGGATTGTTCTTGGTCCGTTTTACGATCCATCTTGGTGAGAGATGCCTCTCTGGCCCGCCGATTGAAAGTGTGTGTGTGTGGGGGGGGGCTGCTACTTCTCACTTTTCTAGGTGAACCTTGGTTGGGGGGCATGCATTCATAGCTTAGGATTCCCTTCGCGGCGACATGAGGGGAGGTGTTGCTAGTTGCTACTTCGCACTTTGCTAGGTGAACCTCGGTTGGGGGGGGGGGGAGTGGCATGCATTCATATCTTAGGATTCCCTTCGTGCCGACACGAGGGAGGGGGGCTGCTAGCTACATCTCACCTTGGTAGGCGAACCTCGGTTGGGGGGCATGCATTCATAGCTAGGATTCCCTTCGTCGACACGAGGGAGGGGGCTGCTAGTTACTTCAAGACTTTGCTAGGTGAACCTCGGTTGGGGGGGCATGCATTCATAGCTTAGGATTCCCTTCGTGCCGACATGAGGAAGGGGGGCTGCTAGCTACTTCGCACTTTGCTAGGTGAACCTCGGTTGGAGGGGGAGGGGGCATGTATTCATAGCTTAGGACCCCCTTCGTGTCGACACGAGGGGGGTGGGGGCAAGCAATACCGTGCGCTTTGCAAGATAGGTGCCACATCGAAGTTGCATTTGGTATTTGAAAATCAAACCACCCTTTTCATACATAAATTTGGTCCACATGCAAGTGTGTTCGTGTTCTGACCCTCTCCCGCGTCATTTTTAGCCAAATTTATGAACATTAGACAAGACGAATGACGCAACAGAGACGGTTCACTAAAACTAACCGTGTGCCACGCCGGTGCCCCTGTCACGCACACATCCACATAGTACATTGGGCTCGACGAGGCTTCCCCTCTCAAAAATATCTACCCGCTTGCTGCTTTTTTCTGTTTGATAACACATGGTTATTGTGTTTCGACCGTGTGGGATGTTTCTTGTTCCCAATCCCGCCTGCATCCCTAGAAAATATCTGCCCGCCTGGAGGGTTTTTCTTTTTCATAACACACGGTTGTTATCTCTAGACCATGTGCGATGTTTCTTGTTCCCAATCCCGCCTACATCCCTCAAAAATATCTACCCGACTCGAGATTTTTTTTCATAACACACGATTGTTATCTCCGGCCCGTGTGTGATGCACCATCATCAAAATTTTCAATAGCCCCGGCATTTCACTCCCGTGTTTGACTCCCGCGTAGTAAAAAATTTAGTACCCGCGTCATTTCCTCAAACACCCCCCGCCCCCCTACACACACACACACACACACACACACACACACACACCCTCCCTCGCTTGAAACCCTAGCAAGTCCCCCCCCCCACCGCCGCCGCAAGGCCTCCCTTGTCAACATCTGCTAGTTTGCCCGTGTAGCTTACCCACCGATCTCCATACCCAAACCACCCTGAGTTTCTTAGATGACGTCTGCCAAATGCCCCCTTTCTCATAGATCCCCATCCCCCACTCCAGAGCGTCGCAGCCTAAGCCCGGCTACGCTTCCCGTGGAGCTCGAGGAACAACTGGCCCAAAAGAGGTGTATCGTGGTCTCTTCCCCGACGTCACCGAGGAAGCTGACGACCATTACTGGCGGCAGGCACTCAACACTACAAAAAAATACACTTACGTGGTGATATGTGTTTGTCACAGTAGGTCACGTTTTCTGTCATGCATGTACATCCATGACAAATTTATGACAGAATCAAGATAGTCATACTTGTGCTGTCGTAGAAGTGTTCCATGACATTACCAAAATATCATCACGGAAGTGTCCACTTCCATGACGATAAATCACGCGTCACAGAAGTGCTTTCGTCAAGGGTGACCGACACATGGCATCCACCGTAAGGGAACGCCGTTAAGCCATCGGGTCCGGTTTTGGATCCGATAACCCGTTAACAGCCCCGACCAATGGGGATTTTCCACGTGTAAAATCATCATTGGCTGGAGGAAACACGTGTCGGCTCACCGTTGGGATAGATGTCATCCACTCATTGGAACCAAAGCGCCTATGATACGTCGACACGTGGCACGGCCCAACAGAGGCCCATTCCTGTGAAAAGGCCGACCCGTTTTACTTGGTCAAAAGGAGGCGGGCCGGCCCACGACAAGCTTGTTAATGGTCTGTTGGCATATAGCCCATTTACAGCCCGCTAACCCAGGGCCCGTTTACGACCTATCCAAATTAGGCCCAGTAGCGTCATCTGGGCCGTGCAATATAATTCCAGACCGTTTTAACTTCCGGCCCATGCATGGCCCATGACGTATTTCGGCCCATATGAGTCCCTTTGTAACTCTTGGCCCATTAATGGCATGTGGTGAAACCGGCCCGTAATGAACAGTGTATCGCTTTATACCCATTAGCGGCCCATTATTCCATTGGGTCATTTCCAGCCCGTGTTACCTTTCGGCCTTCTGAGGGCCCATTTATTCTTGAGCTCATTTCCAGCATTCGGTTACTTACAGCCCGTTAATGGCCTTTTCTGCTTGTGGGCCAAATTCAGCCTGTGGATTTGTGGCCCGTTAATCTGTTGGGCCATTTTTATAGCATCATCAAATACGGCCTATTAACGGCCCGTTATGGTCAGCCCATAAAACATACGATTTCCACTCTAGCCCGTTTACGGCCCCTTATACGACCCGTACAAGGCCCATAGATGAGACGGCCCGTAGAAGGCCCACGGATCCTACGGGACGTAGAAGGCCTATTGACCCGACGGCCCATAGAAGGCCCATTGATCCGACGGCCCATAAAAGGCCCATGGATCCGTTGTCCCATAGAAGGCCCATGGATCTGACAGCCGATAGAAGGCCCACAGATCCGACAACCCATAGAAGGTCCACGAATCCGACGGCCATAGAAGGCCATGGATCATCCGTCCCGTAGACGGCCCATGGATCGTACGGCCTTTGGAGGGCCATGGTCACTACAACGTTTGGGCGAGTTGGCCCCCATTTGAACGATATAGCATATTCAAAGAATTATCCTACTCTATACTATCACCTCTAAAAAATATACACTATACAATAAAGAGACTAAGGCATAGAAACGTAGAATAATCCTACACTATATAATAAAGAAATTACAGCCGATAATACCCACTGGGCATTCAGTGATAATAAAGCATACACAAACAGCAAATTACATACACTGGGCAAAATACAGCTCATACATCATGGACGCGCATCAACATAACTTACCATTTGAACTATAATCTCTTCAGAAAATAGGATTGGCCAGATTTAGATAGCACAAATTTCAGTCTGCAAAATCTCTAATTCCTTCGTTGTCACCTCAGTGTCTTGTTTCATTTTTTTACTCCTGCATCTAATACTTGCATGTCCAGTCTCAACTTGTTGATCAGACGCTCGTAATCATGTACACGTTGTCTTGCCACCTCTAGTTGATGCTCGAGAACATCTGCACATTCCAATTCCAATCCATAATCATTCGGTGACGGCCATGCCGCACTGCTCGCAGATCTTTGTGTTGATGTCACTTCATCCTAAAATGTTTCTGTAAGTACACATGACTAGGCAAAAATATAGTTACAATAGTGAAGCGAGCAAGATAGACTATTTTGTACATGGCAAAACAGGACTAACAATAATGTCACACGTCATGAAGCATAAGCAGGTGATATTTTAAAAATTAATAAAAAGGTAGTCTCTGCAGCCTGCATACAGAAATCTCTCTTAGCTCACCAGAGGAGCATGATGTTGGGGCCCAATCCAAAACACAAACAAGTTACAAATTTAGACAGCACGTTGTGTAGAAGTAAGCAAGCAGTTGGCCATTATGTAGCTCAATTAAAGTCTTAGGGAGCATAATGAACATCAGAGGATTTCATACAAACATACTACAGCAAGCAAAACTATGCAATCATTAGCCTAGTATAAACTAGATTGTGAGCCTCATTCAATAATAGTTGGTTAATAGACTTCAAAGCTTCAGGCACACTTTGGCAGAGTAATTAAATGGTAAGGCCTTTAATTATGTCAAGTAATAGTTATCTGGTACCCAACATCGTGCATCATTCTTTGGGCATCTCATTAGCGAGGACAAATAAAGCAATTGAAAAGAGCAAATTAACTATGCCTGAAACAAACAAGGAATTGAACTGTTGAGTTGGATACAAGGACTTACCTTAACAGTTGAAGAGGCTCAAATAGCTCCTACTTCTCTTGCAAGGCTCCTTCCTAACATCTTGTACTTGGAAATCCTCAATCTTATCTTCATTGCACCCCTTCTGCAAGGTGACACAAACTAGTTACTCGTCTCCTTGGAAGATAAATATGCATACTTTCCAGTCTGTGAACACAAAAGGATGAGATTATAAGAAAACAACACCACATAATGAAACATGCCGCATATCTTGCACTTGCACACAATGAAATGAGCATTTACTATGTCTACACTATGTAAAAACTAGGCATACCTTCGAACTGGATCTCCGTGTACTCTTGGAGAGCCTACTTTAGTGTCTGACCAAACCTTTATGTCACCTATGAGTTAGAAAAGGCCCCACTATAGCAGCCCTTACTGTTTAAATCGTTGACAAGCTCATAGAGTGTTAGGTCAAGAACGACAAGTAATCAAAGCAAACAGTCATAGTATGGCTGGCTGATGCAAACAAGCAATTGAGCAGATGTGTGAGCAAATCTTACATATCAAGAAAAGAAGCAAAGAAGGAGGCTTAAAGACCATCACTTGGTGACCAGATTTAAGGGGCATTTAAACATCATGTGCAACGATGAACTAACATAAACATTGCATATTCCAGATTCTACAATGGAATGCACATATATTAGGTTATGCCATGTATGATGATGCCTAAATGTACACTATAGCGGCGGGGAGTGATTCATCATTGCACGCACAATTGAATTGCAGGTTAAGGGCCAGTTCTATTTCGCCTTTTCAGGCTTATTGTCAAAATAAGCCATAAAAGATGTAAAGAAGTCATTTTTGAGTTATGGGCTTGGGTTTAACTAAATTCTCTTTGGAGGGTGGTGTTTCGGGTAGAACCTCACTAAAAATTGAAGGGAAGGGGAATAGTGAAATGACTCTGTTGTCTGCCTATATTACACTCAAAATGCAACTGGTGACGCCCGCATCACACCTCACCCTCAAGTAAAAACAAACACGCAAACGTTCATTGCCCTGCCCGCTTGCATCTCCTTTCCCCTTTCCCTCTACTCGATCCTCGCACTGCAAAGCACTAGGGTTCCTCCAAAGAAGCTGCCGCCACTGGTCCCATCTGGCCCGGTCCTCGACGATGCTCTATCCAGCTAGGCTACATGGCCGGTGGGTAGGGGCAAATCTCCCTGGCTGCTCCTCCCTCTGGTGCCGCCCCTCATTCTCATGGTCTCTAGCAGCTGCTCCACTGTGGTTCGTCCAACGCACTACTCCGGCAGGCGCTGCACAACTACGGCTGATGGCACACTGCGGCAGAAGGCACCTTATTCCCCCTCCCCACCTCCCAGGCCGTGGCCTTGAGGTGTTGTTGAAGGATGAGCTCATCCAACAAGGTGAGGATCTCCTCTGATTTTTTTGCCAAATTTTCATTCTGATCCACTATACGATGAATTGCTATGAGCTGCTGCTGCTATATGATGAATTGCTATGAGCTGCTCCTGCTATATGATGAATTGCTATGAGCTGCTCCTGCTGCTGCTATATGATGAATTGCTATGAGTTGTTGCTGGTATATGATGAATTGCACACTGCTGCTGCTATATGATGAGTTGCTATGAGCTGCTGCTGCTATATGATGCTTTCAGGTGGTGCTGCTATATGATAATAACCAGCCACTTGGACCATCGAATCTCAATAAATAATTGTTCTTCATTTAAATGTGGGTCATGAATTTTTCGTTTAAATTAGGCAATGGGATCTCTATGGAAAACATTGACCAAAGTAGATTGTGCCAAGTAGATGGTATCTTTGTATTTGCATTTTGAGCAAATAGTGATGGTCTGTTTTCCTATCATATTAATAACTGCACTGGGTTCAATTTGTGATGTTTGCAAGTCAAATTTATTTTCATATGGGCAGAAAAATAAAAAATATAATGCAATCTAGACTTTTCACTGATCATACCAAAGATAAGCTGAAAATGCAATGAAAAGAACTGGTTGGCTTATTACATGGAGCTTATATTCACAGGTGCTTATTTTCTTAGGATAACTCGTAATAACTATCTCTAAGAAACTTGGCCAATAGAACTGACATACAAATAACATGTCACGATGATTGCATTGGAGGAGTGACGTACCATTTCACACTATATAGGCTCACCACTGGCTCTCCTTTTTTTGCGATGTTCCATGAAATTGCCACATACATCTTGTACTTTTTCATTGTGTAACCCTATCTGCAAGTTGACACGGCTAATTTCAGACATCTCTACATGATAATTCATTGCATATCCCTTTATGCATATTTAAACCACCAATTAATGATTGTGTGCGTAGCATAAACTAGCCATGACTCTGTGTGCTGGACTAGCAAGCACTCTAAGGGAGCCTAATGTAGTGTACTGGAATTCCTACATGCCACCTACGATTTTGTGTAATGTACTGCCTCTGTTCCTAAATATATGTCTATGTAGAGATTCCAGTATGGACCACATACATATGTATATAGATGCATTTTTTAGTGTAGATTCACTCATTTTGCTCCGTATGTAGCCTATAGTGGAATCTCTAGAAAGACTTATATTTAGGAACGGAGGTACGAGGTAGTATCATGTATGACATCTACATATCTAATTTAGCAGCCAAGTAGTAGAAATCATTGTGCGCACAAAGGGATTCTTGGGTCGAAAATCCTAGCAAAGCATTTGGCGAGCATGAGAACAATACAAGAGAGAGAGACACGCTTACAAGATCATAGCAATGCCTCGGTCCAGGATCTTGGTTGGCCAAGTCGTTAGATCCGTAAGAAACATTGTCCTTGTAGTTTTTTCCAACTACATAACAGGTAACAGTGACCTGTTAGTATATTTGAAGTACATCGGGCTGGTGATGCTGGACGGGTTTAAAGGTGACAAGTACCTAGGCCGTGGCGGGTGCTTGGCATCTTGCCAGACAGTGGGAATCAGGTTAGAAACGTCAGTATGGCGACGCTGCTACCGGCCGTCGGGTCCGGTAAGGAGATCTTGAACCGTCGAGTAGGGTGTTTGTGGAGCGACTCCGGTAGGGTGGACTACGGTGTGGGCGAAGCGGATCTGTGGTCGTGGACAAGGGCGTTGGTGAAGCTGCTCCAGTGGTTGGGTTAAGGATGGTGTCGATGATGCGGATCTGCAGCCATGGACGGGGCGTCAGAAGCTGCTTCGGTAGGTTGGATGAGGGTGCGAGGAAGCGGATCAGAGGCTGTGGATTTGTGAGTTGGCAAAGCGGCCCCGGTAGGGTTGAAAATTGTATAGGCGAAGCTACTCCGGTGGGGTTGACGATGGTGTCGGCGAAGCGGCTCCGGTAGGGTTGAAGAAGGTGTCGGCGAAGAGGATCAAAGGCCGTCGACCGGGGCGTCCGTGGGGCGGCTCCGGGGGGGCGTGGACGAAGCGTCTCTGGTGGGGAGTATGAATGAGCCGCTGCAGATGCGCTGTAGTTGACAAGAGTACCGGCGAAGCAGATCCGGCGTCGTGGACAAGGCCGGTACGAATGGGCTGTGGTACAGTGGTGGATGAGCAGTCTACTTGTTTCTAGGGGAGGTGGGAGGGGTAGATGCGGCCGCAGAAGCAGATCCGGCGAGGTGGACGCCGCTGGCAGTGAATGGGCTCTGGTACGCCGGTGGATGAGCAGTCTAGGGTTTCGAGAGGGGAGGGGAGAAAGGCCGATGAAGTATGGACGACGTGATGTGATATGCTTTGGTGTTGTGGAGTTAGTCGTTTTTGCGGGAGGGGGAGAGGAAATGGGGGTGCTGTGTAGTGGGGGGAACCGGAAGTTACCAAAGCAGCCCCGACCTATTATGTAGATGAGGGCGGTATTGTAACTGTTGGTCTCCGTGCACCAAGGACAAAAGGGGAATTTTGCATGCTAAAGACTAAGGTGGC
This sequence comes from Aegilops bicornis, assembly GCA_021605145.1. Lineage (NCBI taxonomy): Eukaryota > Viridiplantae > Streptophyta > Magnoliopsida > Poales > Poaceae > Aegilops > Aegilops bicornis. The sequence continues at coordinate 339,343,910 of CM038675.1, forward strand.
GGAAATTTTAGAAGGAGGCGGGAGATTTTGCCGCCCGCGGGATCGTTCGTATCCAGTTTCAACTAATTTTGGACCGTGCTAGCGGGAAGGTCATGCGAGACTGTGTACACAGGGGCACGCGTCAGATTAATAACCGTGTGAAGTCCACCCCGTAAAAAAGACAATAACTCGGGATGATGCGCCGATAACTTGACGCTCACACGGCCGCGCCAATAGTACGGTGTTATCGGTGTTCGGGAACGGGGTCCCCAGACTTGATGCTCATGCCCACGGCGTGGCTATGCTAGCAAGCCGTATGGCCCATCTTCATCGACAAGGCATTCAAGACCCTCGCGAGGGGCCAAGCCTCGCGGGGCAGACGACCCAGGACCTCCTCCGGGGCGGCCACGATCGGCAGGCTCACAAGGAGCGGAGATATCAAGGCGGGACAAACCTCGCGAGGCTCTGGTGATGTGAGCCATGACGATCGACACCAGGCGGGCGCCAGCGTGCGCAGTGCCCTTGTTTCCTCTTTGGTGCTAAGGAAGCAGGCGCAGGCGCGGAGTACCGAGGCATCAAGCAAAGGTTTCCATATTGGTGCAACGAGACCGAAGACCACCAGGACGGCAAGACGGAGGTCACCATGGAGCCCAAGACGGCGTCACCACCAGAGCCTTTTGCAGGCGAAGAACACTTTTGTCAGGATAGCTTGTACTAGCTGTCCCCTTTCAAATTGCCCGCCATTGTTGGCTCCCTTCCCGCTCAATATTTGGGGAGAGGACCATGGCCTATATAAGTAGAACTAGCGACCACAGTAGGGGGAGGATGAGATCTAGAGCCAATCCCTAGCCACACACCAAACACAAGAACACCTCAACCTCAGGAGGTTGTTCTTCCCCTTGTACTGTAAATCATCAGCCCAAGAGGCAATCCACCACCACCACACTGGAGTAGGGCATTACACCACAACGGTGGCCCGAACCAGTATAAATCTCGTGTATTTCTGTGTTGCGAGTTCGTCGAGTTCATCCGCGAGATCTTAGCGAGCTAGCGCGCTGATCGGTAGGGAGAGAACTTCGCGCGCACCCCAGAGTTCGAACCTTAAGGGTTTTGCCGGAACCCGTGATCCGACATTTGGCGCGCCAGGTAGGGGTGCGTCATAGCTTCTCCTCCGTTGATCTACGCTTTGCCCTCATGGCAGGCGCCCCACCACCGGCTCCAATGGCCGGTGCCGACGACGGGGCCAGGGGGCTCCGAGCCCTAGCCCTTGATGTCTACTACGCAACCTTCTCCTTGTAGACGTTGTTGGGCCTCCGAGTGCAGAGGTTTGTAGGACAGTAGCAAATTTCCCTCAAGTGGATGACCTAAGGTTTATCAATCCGTGGGAGGCGTAGGATGAAGATGGTCTTTCTCAAGCAACCCTGCAACCAAATAACAAAGAGTCTCTTGTGTCCCCAACACACCCAATACAATGGTAAATTGTATAGGTGCACTAGTTCATGAAGAGATGGTGATACAAGTGCAATATGGATGGTAGATATAAGTTTTTGTAATCTGAAAATATAAAAACAGCAAGGTAACAAGTGGTAAAAGTGAGCGTAAACGGTATTGCAATGATAGGAAACAAGGCCTAGGGTCCATACTTTCACTAGTGCAAGTTCTCTCAACAATAATAACATAATTTGATCATATAACTATCCCTCAACATGCAATAAAGAGTCACTCCAAAGTCACTAATAGCGGAGAACAAACAAAGAGATTATGGTAGGGTACGAAACCACCTCAAAGTTATTCTTTCCAATCAATCTGTTGGGCTATTCCTATAAGTGTCACAAACAGCCCTAGAGTTCGTACTAGAATAACACCTTAAGACACAAGTCAACCAAAACCCTAATGTCACCTAGATACTCCAATGTCACCTCAAGTATCCGTGGGTATGATTATACGATATGCATCACACAATCTCAGATTCATCTATTCAACCAACACATAGAACCTCAAAGAGTGCCCAAAGTTTCTACTGGAGAATCACGACAAAAACATGTGCCAACCCCTATGCATAGGTTCATGGGCGGAACCCGGAAGTTGATCACCAAAACATACATCAAGTGGCACGTGAGATCCCATTGTCACCACAGATACACACGGCAAGACATACATCAAGTGTTCTCAAATCTTTAAAGACTCAATCCGATAAGATAACTCCAATGGGAAAACTCAATCCATTACAAGAGAGTAGAGGCGGAGAAGAAACATAAGATCCAACTATAATAGAAAAGCTCGCGATACATCAAGATCGTGCCAAATCAAGAACACGAGAGAGAGAGAGAGATCAAACACATAGCTACTGGTACATACCCTCAGCCCCGAGGGTGAACTACTCCCTCCTCGTCATGGAGAGCACGGGATGATGAAGATGGCCACCGGAGAGGGATTCCCCCCTCCGGCAGGGTGCCAGAAAGGGGTCCCGATTGGTTTTTCGTGGCTCTGGAGGCTTGCGGCGGCGGAACTCCCGATCTAGTCTCTGTTCTGAAAGTTTTACGATACGTAGGTATATATGGGTGCATGGGGTACGTCGGTGGAGCTTCGGGGGGCCCACGAGGCAGGGGGCGCGCCCTAGGGGGGTGGGCGCGCCCCCACCCTCGTGGCGAGCTCCCTCCTTTCCTGACGTGAGGTCCAAGTCTATCCTGTAGCTTTCCTTCCAAAAATAACTTCTCCAGTTGATTTCGTTCCGTTTCGACTTCGTCTGATATTCCTTTTATTCGAAACACTAAAATAGGCATAAAACAACAAATCTGGGCTAGGCCTCCGGTTAATAGGTTAGTCCCAAAAATAATATAAAAGTGGATAATAAAGCCCAATATTGCCTAAAACAGTAGATAATATAGCATGGAGCAATCAAATATTACAGATACGTTGGAGACGTATCAAGCATCCCAAGCTTAATTCTCGTCCTTCTGAGTAGGTAAATGATAAAAAAGATAATTTTTGATGTGGAATGCTACTTGGCATAATTTCAATGTAAATCTTCTTAATTGTGGTATGAATATTCAGATTTGAAAGGTTCCAGACAAAAGTTCATATTGACATAAAAATAATAATACTTCAAGCATACTAACAAAGCAATTATGTCTTCTCAAAATAACATGGCCAAAGAAAGTTATCCCTACAAAATCATATAGTCTGGCTATGTTCCATCTTCCCCACACAAAATACTTAAACCATGCACAACCCCGATGACAAGCCAAGCAATTGTTTCATACTATTGACATTCTCAAAACTTTTTCAATCTTCACGCAATACATGAGCGTGAGCCATGGATATAGCACTATATGTGGAATAGAATGGTGGTTGTGAAGAAGACAAAAAGAGGAAAGATAGTCTCACATCAACTAGGCATATCAACGGGCTATGTAGATGCCCATCAATAGATATCAATGTGAGTGAGTAGGGATTGCCATGCAACGGATGCACTAGAGCTATAAGTATATGAAAGCTCAACAAAAGAAACTAAGTGGGTGTGCATCCAACTTGCTTGCTCACGAAGACCTAGGGCATTTTGAGGAAGCCCATCATTGGAATATACAAGCCAAATTCTATAATAAAAATTCCACTAGTATATGAAAGTGACAAAATAGGAGACTCTCTATCATGAAGATCATGGTGCTACTTTGAAGCACAAGTGTGGTAAAAGGATAGTAGCATTGCCCCTTCTCTCTTTTTCTCTCATTTTTTTATTTTTTTTGGGCCTTTTCTCTTTTTTTATGGCCTCTTTTTTCTTTTTGTTTTTTTTCGTCCGGAATCTCATCCCGACTTGTGGGGGAATCATAGTCTCCATCATCCTTTCCTCACTGGGACAATGCTCTAATAATGATGATCATCACACTTTTATTTTCTTACAACTCAACAATTACAACTCGATACTTAGAACAAATATGACTCTATATGAATGCCTCCGTGATGTACGGGATATGCAATGAATCAAGAGTGACATGTATGAAAGAATTATGAACGATGGCTTTGCCACAAATACGATGTCAACTACATGATCATGCTAAGAAATATGACAATGATGGAGCGTGTCATAATAAACGGAATGGTGGTAAGTTGCATGGCAATATATCTCGGAATGGCTATGGAAATGCCATGATAGGTAGGTATGGTGGCTGTTTTGAGGAAGGTATACGGTGGGTGTATGATACCCATTAAAAGTGCGCAGTATTAGAGAGGCTAGCAATGGTGGAAGGATGGGGAAAAAGTGCGTATAATCCATGGACTCAACATTAGTCAAAAAGAACTCATATACTTATTGCAAAAATCTAGAAGTTATCAAAGCAAAGTATTACGAGCATGCTCCTAGGGGATAGATTGGTAGGAAAAACCATCGCCGTCTCACGACCGCCACTCATAAGGAAGACAATCAATAAATAAATCATGCTCCGACTTCATCACATAACGGTTCACCATAATGCATGCTACGGGAATCACAAACTTTAACACAAGTATTTCTCAAATTCACAACTACTCAACTAGCATGACTCTAATATCACCATCTCCATATCTCAAAACAATCATCAAGCATCAAACTTTTCTTACTATTCAACGCACTCAAAAGAAAGTTTTACAAATCTTGAATACCAAGCATATTAGGATTATTAAGCAAATTACCATGCTACTTAAGACTCTCAAAATAATATAAGTGAAGCATGAGAGTTAATTTCTTCAAAATATAACTACCACCATGCTCTAAAAGATATAAGTGAAGATCTAGAGCAAACAACAAACTACTCCAAAAGATATAAGTGGAGATCAATGAGTAGCTAAATAATTATGCAACTATGCGAAGACTCTCTCTCATTAAATAATTTCAGATCTTGGTATTGTATTCAAACAGCAAGCGAAACAAAATAAAATGACATCGCAAGGATAGCACAACTCATGTGAAGAAGCAAAAACTTAGGCTCAACCGATACTAACCGATAGTTGTTGAAGAAGAAAGGTGGGATGCCTACCGGGGCATCCCCAAGCTTAGATGCTTGAGAATTATTGAAATATTATATTGGGGTGCCTTGGGCATCCCCAAGATTGAACTTTTTGTGTCTCCTTAATTCCTCTCATATCATGGTTTCTCTATTTCTCAAAAGCTTCATCCACAACAAACTCAACAAGAACTCGTGAGATAGGTTAGTATAAACCAATGCAGAACCTTATCATTTTCTACTGTAGCAAATCACAAAAATTATTATTCAACATGGCATACTAAATGCCTCTGCATATTTAATAGTCCTATCCTCAAATAGAATCATTAAACAAGCAAACTTATGCAAACAATGCAAACATAACAGCAATCTGCCAAAACAAGACAGTCTGTAAAGAATGCAAGATTCATCATACTTAACTAACTCCAAAAATTATGAAAGAAAATTCCCACTGTAGTAAATTTATCAGAGCTTCATATGCAAAAGGTTTCAACATTTTATCACATTCTGACTTTTCTAGGGAATTTTTGCAACTGCAATAAACTTTCTGTTTTTCAAACAGCAACATGCATACTTGCAAAATAAGCATGGCAAAAGCTATCCTTGCCATTTTTATTGAAAATAGAGATGAAAAACATTAATCTAAATGACAGCAAACAAAAACTAACAAAAGTAAATGACGCTCCAAGCAAAACACATATCATGTGGTGAATAAAAATATAGCTCCAAGTAATGTTACCGATGAACGAAGACGAAAGAGGGGATGCCTTCCGGGGCATCCCCAAGCTTAGGCTCTTGGTTATACTTGAATATTAACTTGGGGTGCCTTAGGCATCCCCAAGATTAGGCTCTTTCCACTCCTTATTCCATAGTCCATCGAATCTTTACCCAAAACTTGAAAACTTCACAACACAAAACTTAACAGAAAACTCGTGAGCTCCGTTAGCGAAAGAAAAAAGAACACCACTTCAAGGTACTGTAATGAACTCATTATTTATTTATATTGGTGTTAAACCTACTGTATTCCAACTTATATATGGTTTATAAACTATTTTACTAGCCATAGATTCATCAAAATAAGCAAACAACACACGAAAAACAGAATCTGTCAAAACAGAACAGTCTGTAGTAATCTGTAACTAACGCAAACTTCTGGAACTCAAAAAATTCTACCAAAATAGGACGACCTAGATAATTTGATTATTGATCTGATGCAATTGGAATAATTATTTTATCACGTTCTGGTGATTTTAAACAATTGTTTTCGTGAACATAAAGTTTCTGGAATTTTCAGCAAGATCAAATAACTATCATCCAAGAAGATCCTATAGGTCTTACTTGGCACAAACACTAATTAAAACATAAAACCACATCTAACCAGAGGCTAGATGATTTATTTATTAATAAAAAGAACTAAAAAGCAAGAACTAAAATAAAATTGGGTTGCCTCCCAACAAGCGCTATCGTTTAACGCCCCTAGCTAGGCATGATGATTTCAATGATGCTCACATAAAAGATAGGAATTGAAACATAAAGAGAGCATCATGAAGAATATGACTAGCACATTTAAGTCTAACCCACTTCCTATGCATGGGGATTTTGTGAGCAAACAACTTGTGGGAGCAATAATCAACTAGCATAGGAAGGCAAAACGAACATAACTTCAAAACTTTAAGCACATAGAGAGGAAACTTGATATTATTGCAATATGTAGAAGCATATGATCCTCTCTCATAATAATTTTCAGTAGCATCACGAATGGATTCAACAATATAATCAGCATCTAAAGCATTCTTTTCATGATCTACAAGCATAGAATTTTTACTACTCTCCACATAAGCAAAATTATTCTCATGAATAATAGTGGGAGCAAACTCAACAAAATAACTATCATCTGATTGAAAATTAAGATCAGGATGACATGTTTCATGGTTATCATTATTCTTTAAAGCATACATGCCATCACAATAATCATCATAGATAGGAGGCATGCTTTCATCATAGTAAATTTTCTCATCAAAGCTTGGGGGACAAAAATTATCATCTTCATCAAACATAGCTTCCCCAAGCTTGTGGCTTTGCATATCATTGGCATCATGGATATTCAAGGAATTCATACTAACAACATTGCAATCATGCTCATCATTCAAAGATTTAGTGCCAAACATCCTAATGCATTCTTCTTCTAACACTTTGGCACAATTTTCCTTCCCATCATATTCACGAAAGATATTAAAAAGATGAAGCGTATGAGACAAACTCAATTCCATTTTTTTGGGTAGTTTTCTTTTGTAGACTAAACTAGTGCTAAAACAAGAAACAAAAAGACTCGATTGCAAGATCTAAAGATATACCTTCAAGCACTAACCTCCCCGGCAACGGCGCCAGAAAAGAGCTTGATGTCTACTACGCAACCTTCTCCTTGTAGACGTTGTTGGGCCTCCAAGTGCGAGAGGTTTGTAGGACAGTAGCAAATGTCCCTCAAGTGGATGACCTAAGGTTTATCGATCCGTGGGAGGCGTAGGATGAAGATGGTCTCTCTCAAGCAACCCTGCAACCAAATAACAAAGAGTCTCTTGTGTCCCCAATACACCCAATACAATGGTAAATTGTATAGGTGCACCAGTTCGGTGAAGAGATGGTGATACAAGTGCAATATGGATGGTAGATATAAGTTTTTGTAATCTGAAAATATAAAAACAGCAAGGTAACAAGTGGTAAAAGTGAGCGTAAACGGTATTGCAATGATAGGAAACAAGGCCTAGAGTTCATACTTTCACTAGTGCAAGTTCTCTCAACAATAATAACATAATTTGATCATATAACTATCCCTCAACATGCAACAAAGACTCACTCCAAAGTCACTAATAGCGGAGAACAAACGAATAGATTATGGTAGGGTACGAAACCACCTCAAAGTTATTCTTTCCAATCAATCCGTTGGGCTATTCCTATAAGTGTCACAAACAGCCCTAGAGTTCGTACTAGAATAACACCTTAAGACACAAATCAATCAAAACTCTAATCTCACCTAGATACTCCAATGTCACCTCAAGTATCCGTGGGTATGATTATACGATATGTATCACACAATCTCAGATTCATCCATTCAACCAACACATAGAACCTCAAAGAGTGCCCAAAGTTTCTACCGGAGAATCACGACGAAAACGTGTGCCAACCCCTATGCATAGGTTCATGGGCGGAACCATAAGTTGATCACCAAAACATACATCAAGTGGCACGTGAGATCCCATTGTCACCACAGATACACACGACAAGACATACATCAAGTGTTCTCAAATCTTTAAAGACTCAATCCGATAAGATAACTCCAAAGGGAAAACTCAATCCATTACAAGAGAGTAGAGGGGGAGAAGAAACATAAAATCGAACTATAATAGCTAAGCTCGCGATACATCAAGATCGTGTCAAATCAAGAACACGAGAGAGAGAGAGAGAGAGAGAGAGAGATCAAACACATAGCTACTGGTACATACCCTCAGCCCCGAGGGTGAACTACTCCCTCCTCGTCATGGAGAGCGCCGGGATGATGAAGATGGCCACCGGAGATGGATCCCCCCCTCCGGCAGGGTGGCGGAAAGGGGTCCCGATTGGTTTTTCGTGACTCTGGAGGCTTGCAGGGGGTGCAGGGGGTACGTCGGTGGAGCTTCGGGGGCCCCACGAGGCAGGGGGCGTGCCCTAGGGGGTGGGCGCGCCCCCACCCTCGTGGCCAGCTCCCTCCTTTCCTGACGTGAGGTCCAAGTCTATCCTGTAGGTTTCCTTCCAAAAATAACTTCTCCAGTTGATTTCGTTCCGTTTCGACTTTGTCTGATATTCCTTTTCTTTGAAACACTGAAATAGGCATAAAACAACAAATCTGGGTTGGGCCTCCGGTTAATAGGTTAGTCCCAAAAATAATATTGAAGTGGATAATAAAGCCCAATATTGCCTAAAACAGTAGATAATATAGCATGGAGCAATAAAAAATTATAGATACGTTGGAGACGTATCAGCCCCCGCCCTTCGCAGGTGCGATGGCCACCCAAGTTCAAGCCAGGGATGCCGCCGCCGCCGCGCTACGACAGCGCGGCGGACCCGTCAACATTCCTGCTGGCATACGAGGAGGCTGTCCTCAAGGCCGGGGGCGACGACAAGGTCATGGCCAACTGGCTCCCTATGGCCCTCGCTGGCGAGCCACGCGCCTGGCTGCTCAACCTCCTGGATCCACGGTGGCATCACGGGGAACTCCGCGACCTCTTGAGTGCTCGCTTCTGCATCGGGCGCACCATGTCAGCGGCCTGCTGGGCGGCTCTCAAGCACCGCCTTCAGATCGCCATGTCAAGCCGTTCCTCCGCCAGATTGGTGCTGCTTCCAAGCGCCTGGGGGCTCCGCCGGGTTGGGCTGCGCCAGAGGCCGACCTCACCTTTGGCTCAGAGGACCACCCTGACTCCACCGCCGGCTCGAGCAAGCTCCCAATGCTCCGCACGCCAACCATCTGCAACGTGGCTGTTACCAAGACCCTCATCAACGGCGGTGCCGGCCTCAACTTGCTCTCCGTAGAGGCCTTCAGCCTTCTTCACGTGCCACTCGAGCGGCTCAGCCTCAACAAGCCTTTCTCAGGAGTTGGTGGCGGCACTGCCCGCTCTCTGGGACAGATCCGCCTCCCCGTCACCTTCGGCACACGCGACAACTACCGCACCGATCTGGTCAACTTCGACATCACCCGCATCGGCCTCCCACAATGCCATCCTCGGGTACCCAGCTCTGGCCCAGTTCATGGCGGCGACTAACCCGGCCTATAACCTCATGAAGATGCCTGGGAGCAAAGGCGCCTCACCATCAAGGGGGACACCAAGGAGGCCGTGACGGCACTCAAGCTCGCCCTCAAAACCTCTACGGCGGCGCAGCCTGCCAACGCGGGCGCCTTCGAGCCCAAGGGAGCCGTACCGACCAAGAAGAAGCAGTTGTTCACACAAGACAAGGCGGAAACCAAGCAGGTGCCAGTCAGCAAGGACGGGCCCTCAGGAGCCACCTTTACCATAGGTGCCAGCCTCGACCCGGGTCAAGAGGAAGCATTGGTGAAGTTCTTGCGTGCAAACAAGGATATATTTGCGTGGGAGCCCAATCAGCTGGTAGGAGTCCCGAGAGAGGTGATTCAACATCATTTAAGGGTATGCCCCAATGTACGCCCCGTGAAGCAGCGGGCGAGACGACAGTCCACTGAGAAGCATGCCTTCATCGTCTAGGAGACCCGTAAGCTGGAGGCGGCGGGTGCCATTCGCGAGGTTCCGTATCCCGAATGGCTAGCGAACCCCGTCGTTGTGCCGAACAAAGTCGGGAAGGAACGGATGTGTGTCGACTTCACCAACCTTAACAAAGCCTGCTCCCAAGATCCGTTCCCGCTCCTACGCATCGATCATATCGTCGACTACACCGCCGAGTGCGACCTTCTGTGCTTCCTGGATGCGTTCTCGGGGTATCACCAGATCAAGATGGCGGTAGAAGATGTGGAGAAGACAGCCTTCCTGACCCCGTGTGGGGTGTACTGCTACACCTGCATGCCCTTTGGACTGCGCAACACGGGCGCAAACTTTTAGCGACTGATGCACATCGCCTTGGGGCGGCAGCTCGGGAGAAACACAGAGGCCTACGCCCACGACATTGTGGTGAAGTCTCGGGAGGCAAGGACCCTGATTCAAGACCTAGAGGAGACCTCCGCGAGCCTACGCCAAGTGAACTAGCGGCTTAACCCGGAGAAGTGCATGTTCGGCGTCCCTTCCAGCAAGCTGTTGTGCTTTCTCGTGTCCCACAGAGGGATCGAGGCGAATCCATAGAAGATCAAGGCCATCGAGGACATGAGCCCGCCGCAGACCCTTAAGGAGATGCAGAAACTGGCTGGTCGGGTAACAACGTTGGGACGCTTCATCTCCAAGCTAGGGGAACGCGCCATACTCTTCTTCAAGCTGATGACGAAGAAGGGCCCCTTCGAGTGGACCTAGGAGGCCGACCGAGCTTTTCAAGACCTCAAGAGATACCTGACCAGCCCTCCGGTGATGGTGGCGCCACGACCCCTCGAGCCCCTAGTACTCTACCTCGCCGCTACCCCTTACTCCGCCAGCGCAGCACTGGTGGCGGTTCAGGAGGAACACCAAGCCAAGGGCGCACTACGCCGGGCTACAGCTGAAGCAATGCAAGATCAAGAAGGGGCCGCAAGAGCCGTGGCACCGCCGACAGAAGACCAAGCTCAGCAGGACGCCGCCGCCAAAATTCCCGCAAGCCATCAGGCGTCAGGAGTCCCGTCACCTCAGGAGATGTCCCAACTGCCGCAAGGCGCGAACCCAGACAGCGCTAGCCCTCGTCGAACACTCGGTGTATTTCGTCAGCACCGTGTTGCGAGATGCGAAGGCGCGATATCCCATGCCTCAGAAGCTCCTGCTCGCACTCTTGGGGGCCCCGTGCAAGCTGCGGCACTACTTCCAGGGCACCCCATCAAGGTTCTCTCAGCCTACCCGTTGGAGAGGGTGCTCAGGAGCCCTAATTCTGCTGGAAGGGTCGGTGAGTGGAACATCGAGCTGCAAGCATTCCAGTTAGAGTTCAGCACTACCAGGGTCATCAAGGGAGCCGCGCTCGCTGATTTTGTGGCGGAGTGGACGGACGTCCCGACGCTTGAAGTGGGCGAAGACCGGTCCACCTCGCCAGGAAGTGAGGCACCAGACGGTTGGGTCATGTACTTCGATGGCGTCTTCGCTCACCAAGGCGCATGGGCTGGAGCAGTACTCATCTCGCCCACTCAGGATAAGCTCTACTATGACGTGCAGCTCTGCTTTCAGCATGGCGAGAAGGTCTCCAACAACATCGCGGAATACGAAGGCCTCATAGCTGGCCTAAAGGCCGCGGCAGCTCTGGGGGTGAAGTGCCTTACCGTTAAAGGCGACTTGCAGCTCCTCGTCAACTTCTCTAACAAGGTATACGAGACGAAGGACGAGCATATGGAGGCATACCTCGCAGAGGTGCGCAAGATGGAAAAGTAGTTCTCGGGCCTGGAGCTGCAGCACGTGCCCTGGGGCACCAACAAGGAGGCCGACAACATCGCCAAGGGAGCATCCAAGCGGCAGCCGCAAGAGCCCGGCATCTTTGAGGAACGACTCTTCAAGCCATCGGCGACACCACCACTTTCAAGCACAGCTCAGCCTCGGGAGGAGCTCCCATAGCCTCCAGCCACATGAGCCCCGGCCTGTGGCCCGACCTCAGGAGCTCGCTTGCTCCAGGCACTCGAGCCTCAGGAGGGATGTTGGACCAAGGAATTCAAGGAATATTTGATGCAAGGGGCGTTGCTGGAGAAGGAGGAGGATGTAGAGCGTGTAGTTCGGCAAGCCACGACGTACTGCATCCACTTCGGTGAGTTGTACAGGAAGCGGCCAAACGACGTTTCTCCGTGCTGCATTTCCAGGGACCAGGGGAAGGAGCTACTGACTGACATACACGGTGGGGACTGCGGGCACCACTCGTCATCACGGACTCTCGTCGGCAAAGTATTTCGTAGTGGGTTCTACTAGCCCACTGCGCTCAATGACGCAGCTGAGCTTGTGAAGTCCTGTGAAGCCTGCCAGTTCCACGCCAAGCAGATTCACCAGCAAGCTCAGGGCCTCCAAACCATTCCGCTCACGTGGCCGTTCGCGGTCTGGGGGCTGGACATCTTGGGCCCGTTCCCCTGAGCGCCTGGGGGCTACCGCTACCTCTATGTCGCCATCGACAAGTTCACCAAGTGGGCAGAAGTGGAAGCTGTCCGTACCATCCCAGCCGGCTCTGCTGTCAAGTTCATCAAGAGCCTCGTGAGCCGCTTCGGGGTCCCCAACCGTATCATCATAGATAACGGCTCGCAGTTCACTACTAACCTCTTCAAAACCTACTGTGCTAACATTGGAACGCATATTTGCTACGCTTCGGTGGCGCACCCTAGGAGCAATGGCCAGGTCGAACGCGCCAACGCGGAGGTCCTGAGGGGCCTCAAGACCAGGACCTTCAAGAACAAGATCGAGGCCTGTGGAAGGGGCTGGCACGACGAGCTCCAGTCCGTGCTGTGGTCCATCCGCACCACCGCCACCAAGCCAACGGGCGAGACCCCATTCTTCCTTCTCTACGGAGCCGAAGCGGTCCTTCCTCACGAGGTCAAGCATCACTCTGCACGGGTCCTGGCATTCGATGAAACGCAGCGGGACGCCACGCGGGGGATGGACCTCGTGCTGGGGGAGGAATGTCGTCGCGAAGCTGCACTGAGGGCGGCAAGGTACCAGCAAGCGCTACGGCGATACCACTGCTACAACATCCGCTCCAGGACGCTCGAGGTGGGCGACCTCGTCCTGAGGCGGGTCCTCTCCAGGGAAGGGCTGCACAAGCTTTCACCCATGTGGGAGGGCCCGTTCAGGGTCGTCCATGTCTCCAGGCCTGGCGCCGCGCGCCTGGAGACGCAGGACGGGATACCCATCCAGAACGCCTGGAACATCCAGCACCTCCGGAAGTTCTACCCATGAAGCAAGGCCCAGAGCCTGTGAAGAAGGCCCGGTGCCTGTGAAGAATCGCCGCCCGTGACACTCTCACGTAATAATGAGTGGGGCTGTACATGCCCCGGAGTCTCAGGAGCGTCGGCTTCAGGCCCTGGGGCTCCCTCCCACGCCTAGTGGCAGCACTTAGCTCCCCGCTGGTGAGAAGTCTTGAAGACTAGATTAGGTGCCAGACGCGGCTTTTCGTTTGCTTTCCGTAGTTGGCTCGCTTTTCCTTAATCGAAGTTTGCTTCTGGTGTTCCTTGCTGATTCGATTCCCCTGTCTCTTGCTGCATTTTCCAGCTCCGGTTCGCTCGTATTCTCTCTCTCGCATACCTCGCGAAGGGGGCTAGGCAGGTGCCCTCGTGAGCGTTTTTCTTCTCTCTGCCTTCTCTTGAGTGTTTTTCCTTCTCTCCGCCTTCTCGCGAGCCACCCTCGTTCGAGCCCAAAAGTTGGCGCATCTCTCCTAATCCGTGCCCCTCGGGTATCATGATACAAAGCGCCGAGTCAAGGCCTGGGTGAACGACAAGTCTCCTGGCAAACTCCCTAACGAATTTCTTGCAGTTCCTGAGCAATCGTGGACCACAGGGTCAAGATGGACACAAGGAAACAAAGGCCTCGTGAGGAGGAGGGCGCCCCGAGTGCACCAGGCTAAGTTATCTTTGCGCAAAATAGCAACACAGCACTGAAACAACAAGCGTAGCTTAATAGTTAATAAGTTATAGGTTCGATACACGCCCCTCCAGGCCCATGCTGGTTTCATTTCGATGCAGGAAGAAAAAGAGGAACAAGACAAAAGCGGCGCTCGCCCCTGCAGCAACCGGCGGGCAGGCCTAAGCGGCGTCCCGAGACTAGTCGGACCCCTCCTCACGCTTCACCGATGCGCGGCGATGAGACGACCCGCTACCACCTTCGAAGTGGGCGCGGCGGCTGGTCAAGGCCGCCGCTGCTGGAACTGTCACCAAGGGAGGAGCCACCATAGCCAGATGAGGCGCGGCCGGCGGGTTCGTCCTCCTCCTCGTCCCAATCGTCGCCAAGGCCGAGCACCTCCTCGCCGTTGTTCACGTCGGGGTAGCATCCGACGCGGTGATCGCCTTCCCCGAACACCCTCACGTAGAGGGTCGCGTCACCATCGAACTTGAAGTGGAGGGTGCACCGCCTGCCCAGACCGCGCGTGCGGGCGAACGTCTGCCAACCGCGGGCCAGAGCTATGTTGCCCACGACGGAGACCTCGATCGCGACCCAAGAAGCCCGGCTGCAGCAACCGTGTGCCTGCAGCCAGAACCCGCTTGGACCGGAGGCCGGCAGCTCGTCGACAAAGAAGCGGGGGAGCTGGAGCCAGCTGCCGGCCGGATCCTCCGACCGGACAACAAACTCCGACAGCACCTCTGACACATGGAACCGAGGTCGGGGGGGAGGGGGCGCTGATACGTCCATTTTGCATCATGCTTTTATATCGATATTTATCGCATTATGGGCTGTTATTTCACGTTATGTCACAATACTTATGGCTATTCTCTCCTATTTTACAAGGTTTACATGAAGAGGTAGAATGCCGGCAAATTTGGAATTCGAAAGGTGGAAAAGGAGCAAATATTGAAGGCCTATTCTGCAAGAACTCCAAAAGTCCCGAAACTCCACGGAATACCTTAAAATAAATAAAGAAAAATCATCGCCAAAGATGAAGGCCAGGGCCCACACCACTGCTCACGAGGGTGGGCGCGCCCTCCCGGCGCGCCCCTACCTCGTGGGCCCCCTGGTGGCTCTCCGACGTCCATCTTCTCCTATATGAAGTCTTTCGATGAGAAAAAAAATCAGAAGCAACCTTTCGGGACGAGACTCCGCCCATCATCATCATCACCAACGCTCCTCTCATCGGGAGAGGGCAATCTCCATCAACATCTTCACCAGCACCATCTCATCTCCAAACCCTAGTTCATCTCTTGTATCCAATTCTTGTCTCCAAGTCCGGGATTGGTGCTAGTAGGTTGCTAGTAGTGTTGATTACTCCTTGTAGTTGATGCTAGTTGGTTTATTTGGTGGAAGATCATATGTTCAGATCCTTTATGCATATTATTACCCCTCTGATTATGAACATGAATATGCTTTGTGAGTAGTTACGTTTGTTCCTGAGGGCACGGGAGAAGTTTTGCTATTAGTAGTCATGTGAATTTGGTATTCGTTCGATATTTTGATGAGATGTATGTTGTCTAACCTCTAGTGGTGTTATGTGAACGTCGACTACATAACACGTCACCATTATTTTGGCCTAGAGGAAGGCATTGGGAAGTAATAAGTAGATGATGGGTTGCTAGAGTGATGAAGCTTAAACCCTAGTTTATGCGTTGCTTCGTAAGGGCGATTTGGATCCACATGTTTCATGCTATGGTTAGGTTTACCTTAATACTTTTGTTGTAGTTGCGGATGCTTGCAATAGAGGTTAATCATAAGTGGGATGCTTGTCCAAGTAAGGGCAGTACCCAAGCACCGGTCCACCCACATATAAAATTATCAAAGTACCGAACACGAATCATATGAACGTGATGAAAAATAGCTTGACAATATTCCCATGTGTCCTCGGGAGAGCTTTTCCTATTATAAGAGTTTGTTCCGGCTTGTCCTTTGCTACAAAAAGGATTGGGCCACCTTGCTGCACCTTATTTACTTTTGTTACTTGTTGCTCGTTACAATTTACCTTATCACAAAACTATCTGTTACCACTTATTTGAGTACTTGCAGAGAATACCTTGCTGAAAACCGCTTATCATTTCATACGCTCCTCGTTGGGTTCGACACTCTTACTTATCAAAAGGACTACGATAGATCCCCTATACTTGTGGGTCATCAAGACTCTTTTCCGGCGCCGTTGTCGGGAGTGTAGCGCCTTTGGTAGGTGGAATTTAGTAAGGAAAAATTTATATAGTGTGCTGAAATTTTACATCACTTGTTACTATGGAAAGTAATTCTCGAGGGCTTGTTCAGGTATCTTCACCCCATCCAGAGAGCAAAGAGTTGCTCCTCAACCTACTGAACCTATTGAAAATGAAACTCCTTTTGAATTTCCTTGGTATGATGGAAAAACTGTTGGCTAATACTTTTACAGAGATGGAACAAAGCATCTGACGAGCATCTACGCTATGTGGATGCTATTTGTGGACTATTTAAGCTTGCGGTATACCCGATGATGTTGTTAAGAAGAAGGCTTTCCTTTATCTTTGGAGGGAGACGCATTAACATGGTATAGGCTATGTGATGATACGAGATCATGGAACTATAAAAGAGTGAAATTGGAATTTCATCAAAAGTATTACCCTATGCATCTTGTTCATCGTGATCGCAATTATATATATAATTTTTGGCCTCGCGAAGGAGAAAGCGTCGCTCAAGCTTGGGGGAGGCTTAAATCAATGTTATATTCATGCCCCAATCATGACCTCTCAAGAGAAACAATTCTTCAAAATTTTTATGCTCGGCTTTTTGATAACAATCGCACCATGCTTGATACTTCTTGTGCTGGTTCTTTTATGATGAAGACTATTGAATTTAGATGGAATTTATTGGATAGAATTAAACGCAACTCTGAAGATTGGGACCTCGACGAAGGTAAGGAGTCAGGTATGACACCTAAGTTTGATTGTGTTAAATATTTTATGGATACTGATATTTTCCGTAAGTTTAGCACTAAATATGGACTTGACTCTGAGATAGTAGCTTCTTTCTGTGAATCTTTTGCTACTCATGTTGATCTCCCTAAGGAGAAGTGGTTTAAATATCATCCTCCCATAGAAGTAAAAGTAGCTGCACCTATTAAAGTTGAAGAAAAGACTGTTTCTTATAATGATCCTATTGTTCCTACTTCTTATGTTGAAAAACCACCTTTCCCTGCTAGAGTAAAGGATTGCTAAAGCTTCAACTGTTGTTCGTAAAAGCAATACTAGAACTTATACACCTCCTGAGCAAGTCAAAGTAGAACCTAATATTGCTATTGTTAAAGATCTCTTGTCTGATAATATTGATGGGCATGTCATTCAATTCTCTGGTGAAACTGCTAGAATTTCTAAACCCTGTGATAGAGATAAACATAGACCTGTGGTAGGCGTGCCTGTTATTTCTGTTAAAATAGGAGATCACTGTTATCATGGCTTGTGTGATATGGGTGCTAGTGCTAGTGTTATACCCATTGACTTATATAAAGAAATTATGCATGATATCGCACTTTCTTTGAGTTAGAAGATATTGATGTTACAATTAAACTTTCCAATAGAGATACTATATACGCAATGGGAATTGTTAGAGATGTTGAAGTCTTGTGTGGAAAAACCAAATATCCCGCTGATTTCCTTGTTCTTGGTTCTCCACAAGATAGCTTTTGTCCCATTATATTTGGTAGACCCTTCTTGAATCTGTTAATGCTAAGATAGATCATGAAAAGAATGTTGTTACTATTGGCTTGGATGATATGGTTCATGAGTTTAATTTCTCTAAATTTAGTGAACAACATCGTGAAGAAGAATTGCCTAGTAAGGACGAAATTATTGGTCTTGCTTCTATTGTCGTACCTCCTAGTGATCCATTAGAACACTTTTTGCTAGACCATGAAAATGATATGTTCATGAATGAAAGAAGGGAAATATATGAAGTATTCTTTAAACAAGAACCTATTCTGAAACACAATTTGCCTGTTGAAATCCTAGGGGATCCTCCTCCACCCAAGGGTGATCCCGTCTTTGAGCTTAAACCGTTGCCTGATAATCTTAAATATGCTTATCTTGATGAAAAGAAAATATATCCTGTTATTAGTGCTAACCTTTCAGAGCATGAAGAAGAAAGATTATTGAAAACTCTGAAGAAGCACCGTGCCGCTATTGGATATACTCTTGATGATCTTAAGGGCATTAGTCCCACTCTATGTCAGCATAAAATAAATTTGAAGCGGATGCCAAACCAGTTCGTGATCCTCAACGACGTTTGAATCCTAAAATGAAAGAAGTGGTAAGAAAAGAAATACTCAAGCTTCTAGAGGCGGTATAATTTATCCCGTTCTTTGATAGTCAGTGGGTAAGTCCTGTCCATTGTGTCCCTAAGAAGGGAGGTATTACTGTTGTCCCTAATGATAAAGATGAATTGATCCTGCAAAGAATTATCACAGGTTATAGGATGGTAATTGATTTCCGCAAATTGAATAAATCTACTAAGAAAGATCATTACCCCTTACCTTTTATTGATCAAATGCTAGAAAGATTATGCAAACATACACATTATTGCTTTCTAGATGGTTACTCTGGTTTCTCTCAAATACGTAATGGCTAAAGATCAATCAAAGACTACTTTTACATGCCCTTTTGGTACTTTTTCTTATAGACGCATGCCTTTTGGTTTATGTAATGCACCTGCTACCTTTCAAAGATGCATGATGGCTATATTCTCTAAATTTTGTGAAAAGATTTGTGAGGTTTTCATGGATGACTTTTCCGTCTATGGTTCCTCTTTTGAAGATTGCTTGAGCAATCTTGATCGAGTTTTGCAGAGATGTGAAGAAACTAATCTTGTCTTGAATTGGGAAAAGTGCCACTTTATGGTTAATGAAGGTATTGTCTTGGGGCACAAAGTTTCTGAAAGAGGTATTGAAGTTGATAAAGCCAAGGTTGTTGCTATTGAAAAGATGCCATGTCCCAAGGACATCAAAGGTATAAGAAGTGCCCTTGGTCATGCCGGATTTTATAGGAGGTTCATTAGGGACTTCCCAAAATTTCTCGGCCTCTGACTAATTTATTACAAAAAGATGTACCATTTGTCTTTGATGATGATTGTGTAGAAGCATTTGAAATACTTAAGAAAGCATTAGTCTCTACACCTATTGTTTAGCCACCTGATTGGAATTTACCCTTTGAAATTATGTGTGATGCTAGTGATTATGCTGTAGGTGCTGTTCTAGGGCAAAGAGTTGATAAGAAATTAAATGTTATCCGTTATGCTAGTAAGACTCTAGATAATGCTCAAAGAAATTATGCTACTACCGAAAAGGAACTTTTAGCAGTTGTATTTGCTTGTGATAAATTTAGACCCTATATTGTTGATTCTAAAGTAACTATTCACACTGATCATGCTGCTATTAAATACCTTATGGAAAAGAAAGATGCTAAACCTAGACTTATTAGATGGGTTCTCTTGCTGCAAGAATTTGATTTGCATATTGTTGATAGAAAAGGAGCTGAGAACCCCGTTGCAGACAACTTATCTAGGTTAGATAACGTTCTTGATGACCCACTACCTATTGATGATAGCTTTCACGATGAACAATTAAATGTCATAAGCACTTCTCGTAGCACTCCATGGTATGTCGATTATGCAAATTATATTGTTGCTAAATTTATACCACCTAGCTTCATATACCAACAAAAGAAAAAGTTCTTTTATGATTTGCGACATTACTTTTGGGATGACCCACATCTTTATAAAGAAGGAGTAGATGGTGTTATTAGACGTTGTGTGCCCGAGCATGAACAGGAACAGATCCTACGCAAGTGTCACTCCGAAGCTTATGGAGGACACCACGCTGGAGATAGAACTGCACATAAGGTATTGCAATCCGGGTTTTATTGGCCCACTCTCTTCAAAGATGCCCGTAAGTTTGTCTTGTCTTGTGATGAATGTCAAAGAATTGGTAATATCAGTAGACGTCAAGAAATGCCTATGAATTATTCACTTGTTATTGAACCATTTGATGTTTGGGGCTTTGATTATATCGGAGCTTTTCCTGCCTCTAATGGATACACTCATATTTTAGTTGCTGTTGATTATGTTACTAAGTGGGTAGAAGCTATTCCAACTAGTAGTGCTGATCATAACACTTCTATTAAAATGCTTAAGGAAGTTATTTTTCCGAGGTTTGGAGTCCCTAGATATTTAATGACTGATGGTGGTTCACACTTTATTCATGGTGCTTTTCGTAAAATGCTTGCTAGATATGACGTTAATCATAGAATAGCATCTCCTTATCACCCGCAGTCTAGTGGTCAAGTAGAATTGAGTAATAGAGAGCTCAAATTAATTTTGCAAAAGACTATTAATAGGTCTAGAAAGAATTGGTCCAAGAAACTTGATGATGCATTATGGGCCTATAGAACTGCATATAAGAATCCTATGGGTATGTCTCCGTATAAAATGGTTTATGGAAAAGCATGTCACTTACCTCTCGAACTAGAACATAAGGCATATTGGGCTATTAAAGAGCTCAACTATGATTTCAAACATGCCGGTGAGAAGAGGTTATTTGATATTAGTTCACTTGATGAATGGAGAACCCAAGCATATGAAAATGCCAAGTTGTTTAAAGAAAAAGTTAAAAGATGGCATGACAAAATGATACAAAAGCGTGAGTTTAATGTAGGTGATTATGTATTGCTATACAACTCTCGTTTAAGATTTTTTGCAGGAAAACTTCTCTCTAAATGGGAAGGTCCCTACGTTATCGAGGAGGTCTATCGTTTCGGTGCCATAAAAATCAACAACTTCGCAGGCACAAATCCGAAGGTGGTAAACGGTCAAAGGATCAAACACTATATCTCAGGTAATCCTATAAATGTTGAAACTAATATTATTGAAACCGTAACCCCGGTGGAATACATAAGGGACACTTCCCAGAACGATGCAGACTCCAAAAAGGAATAGGTATGTGTTACGGTAAGTAAACCGACTCCAAAACAAATTCTAAGGCAATATTTCTCCGTTTTGGAATATTTAGAAAAATAGAAAAATAAATAGCAGCCCGGGGAGGATACGAGGCCTCCACGAGGGTGGAGGGCGCGCCCTACCCCCCTGGGCGCGCCCCCTACCTCGTGAGCACCTCGTGTGCCCTCCGGACTCCATTTTCTTGCACGATACGTATTTTGGTCTGTAAAAATTCATTATATATTCTCCCGAAGGTTTTGACGATCGTATCACGCAAATATCCTATGTTTTCGTTTCGAGCTGTTTAGTTCTTGATTTGAGGATTAGGAGACTCGATCATCCTTCTATGAGGGTGAGCCTATGCCATGGAAGGTGGACGACAAGCTTGCATCATCAACAACACCTCCACCTCCAACAACAAAGAAGGAGGCATAATCACATGGGTATGGGCACTCCCCTTGGCAACTGCCAAGCTTGGGGGAGGTGCCCCGGTATCGTATCATCATCACAACTCCTATCTTTACCGTTTTTCTTAGTTCGATCCTATTAGTAGTATCTTGATTTAGTAAAATGAAGTCATGGCATGATCTAGTTTTGAAGTTTTGTTTTATGATCCCTCTATGCAATCGATTCCGTGAGTTATATATATATATATATATATATATATATATATATATATATATATATAATATAGATTAGTGTTGAGTCAAGGGCTTGATTATTTTGCCATGATCTTGGGTGAATAAAAAAGGGGATAAAAAGAATCAAAGAGTTTATATTGATCTTAGTGAAAGTAATGACTCCACATAGAAAGAGTATGATGATTAAAATTTGTTGGGAGTTGGCAAATATAGCTTTGGTCATCGTTGCAATTAATAGGAAGTAATAAGGAGAGAGAGGTTTCACATATAGATATATTATCATTGATATATTTTATGATTGGGAGCACTCATTAAAATATGACATGCTAAAGAGTTGATGTTGGACAAGGAAGACAACGTAATGAGTTATGTTTTGTTATATCTGAGATAAAGTATGTTGTCATGGATCCTCTAACATGTTGAGCTTGCCTTTCCCCCTCATGCTAGCCAAATTCTCAGCACCAAGTAGAGATACTACTTGTGCTTCCAAATACCTTTAAACCAGTTTAGCCATGAGAGTCCATCATATCTACCTATGGATTGAGTAAGATCCTTCAAGTAAGTTGTCATCGGTGCAAGCAATAAAATTGCTCTCTAAATATGCATGACTTATTAGTGCAGAGAAATAAGATTTGTGCTGAACTTGTTGTGGAAGTAATAAAAGCGACGGAATTTGCATAATAAAGTTCCACATACAAGGGGAAATATAAAGTGACGTTCTTTTGCATTAAGATTTTGTGCATCCAACCATAAAAGCGCATGGCAACCTCTGCTTCCCTCTGCGAAGGGCCTATCTTTTATTATTATCCTCTACCTTATGCAAGAGTCACGGCGATCTTCACCTTTCCTTTTTCATGTTATCCTTTGGCAAGCCCAGCATGTTGGAAAGAACATGATATATATATATATATATCTAATTGGATGTAGGGGAGCATGAATTATTATTGTTGACATTACCCTTGAGGTAAAAGGTTGTGGGGAAAAACTACAAGCCCCTATCTTTCCCTGTGTCCGGTTAAAACTCCGTAACCACAAGTATTGCGTGAGTGCTAGCAATTATGAAGGACTAAGTGATAGTTGAGTATGTGGACTTGCTTTTAAGCTCTGGCATAGACAATTTCTGATGTTATGATAAACTGCAATTGTTTCAATGACTAAGGATATAATTTGTTGGTGCTCAATAAGGTTTCTGATTCATACTTTGGCTTTATGAAAAGATCATCATTTGAACATGAGTAATCATATGACAAATCAATATATGTTGCTGTTATGAGAATAATCATGATGCCTTCATGTCCGTATTTTATTTTTATCGACGCCTCTACCTCTAAACATGAGGACATATTTATTGTTATCGACTTTTCGCTTGAGGACAAGCGAGGTCTAGGCTTGGGGAGTTGATACGTCCATTTTGCATCATGCTTTTATATCGATATTTATCGCATTATGGGCTGTTATTTCACGTTATGTCACAATACTTATGGCTATTCTCTCCTATTTTACAAGGTTTACATGAAGAGGGAGAATGCCGGCAGCTGGAACTCTGGGCTGGAGAAGGAGCAAATATTGAAGGCCTATTCTGTGCAACTCCAAAAGTCCTGAAACTCCACGGAATACCTTAAAATAAATAAAGAAAAATCATCGCCAAAGATGAAGGCCAGGGGCCCACACCCTGCTCACGAGGGTGGGGGCGCGTCCCCCCCTGGGGCGCGCCCCCCTACCTCGTGGGCCCCCTGGTGGCTCTCCGACGTCCATCTTCTCCTATATGAAGTCTTTCGATGATAAAAAATCGAAGCAACCTTTGGGACGAGACTCGGCCGCCACGAGGCGGAACCTTGGCGGAACCAATCTAGGGCTCACGTGAGCTATTCTCATTGGGGACACTTCCCTCCGGGAGGGGGAAATCATCGCCATCATCATCACCAACGCTCCTCTCACCGGGAGAGGGCAATCTCCATCAACATCTTCACTAGCACCATCTCATCTCCAAACCCTAGTTCATCTCTTGTATCCAATTCTTGTCTCCAAGTCCGGATTGGTGCTAGTAGGTTGCTAGTAGTGTTGATTACTCCTTGTAGTTGATGCTAGTTGGTTTATTTGGTGGAAGATCATATGTTAAGATCCTTTATGCATATTATTACCCCTCTGATTATGAACATGAATATGCTTTGTGAGTAGTTACGTTTGTTCCTGAGGACACGGGAGAAGTCTTGCTATTATTAGTCATGTGAATTTGGTATTCGATCGATATTTTGATGAGATGTATGTTGTCTAACCTCTAGTGGTGTTATGTGAATGTAGACTACATAACACTTCGCCATTATTTGGGTCTAGAGGAAGGCATTGGGAAGTAATAAGTAGATGATGGGTTGCTAGAGTGATGTAAGCTTAAACCCTAGTTTATGCGTTGCTTCGTAAGGGCCGATTTGGATCCATATGTTTCATGCTATGGTTAGGTTTACCTTAATACTTTTGTTGTAGTTGCGGATGCTTGCAATAGAGGTTAATCATAAGTGGGATGCTTGTCCAAGTAAGGGCAGTACCCAAGCACCGGTCCACCCACATATAAAATTATCAAAGTACCGAACACGAATCATATGAACGTGATGAAAACTAGCTTGACAATATTCCCATGTGTCCTCGGGAGAGCTTTTCCTATTATAAGAGTTTGTTCCGGCTTGTCCTTTGCTACAAAAGGATTGGGCCACCTTGCTGCACCTTATTTACTTTTGTTACTTGTTGCTCGTTACAATTTACCTTATCACAAAACTATCTGTTACCACTTATTTCAGTACTTGCAGAGAATACCTTGCTGAAAACCGCTTATCATTTACTTCTGCTCCTCGTTGGGTTCGACACTCTTACTTATCTAAAAGACTACGATAGATCCCCTATACTTGTGGGTCATCAAGACTCTTTTCTGGCGCCGTTGCCGGGGAGTGTAGCGCCTTTGGTAGGTGGAATTTGGTAAGGAAAAATTTTTCTATAGTGTCCTGGTTTGTCACGGCAGATGTCCTCATGAAAGGACTTAGTCGTGGAGCCATCGCTACGGGTTAACTTGAAGGGGTTAAAGCGGACGCAAAGACACAAGAGTTATACTAGTTCGGCCCCTTCGATGAAGGTAAAAGCCTACGTCTAGTTTGTGATGGGATTGATGTGGTCTCGATGACTAGGGAGCAAATAAGCTTTGCCTAGGCCTCGAGTTGTTGTTGTCTGTCCTTGAACCGCCCCGGGTTGTCCCCTTATATACACGGGTGACGCCCGTCGGTTCAGAGAGTCCCAATCTCCAGTTCATATTCGTATCCGGGTTGGTCTCTCTCTATTCCTAACTTACAATACAAGTTTACATACCAGGCCGGTTTACGGCTACATGTTGTAAACCGACTACAGGCCTTGGGCCCCTTATGCCCCTTGGGATTTTACACCGTTGAACTCCGATGAAGTTAACTTTGGCCCGAGATAGGCGGTTTACGCCCGAGAGTAATATCCCCAACATTAGGCCCCAGATTGATTTGAACAGGTTCATGTCAATCCTTGATAAAAAAACCTTCATCCTCAATACCTTCTTGAAATCGTTGAACCGCCATGATGTCACCTTCTCCGGTTGCTGTAAACCGGCATGACGTCCCCATAAAGATATCATTCACGATATCTTCTTTGTTTAATAGATCCGCAATAATCGAGGCGACAGCTCCGCTTCCTAGGTTTGTGGTTCCTTGATTCCCGCACTTGACACAGGTATCTTGCCTTATAAATAGGACCGAAGGGTCATTCCTTTTCTCCCCTTCGTCCCCTTTCTCTTCGTCTTCCTCGCGTCACTGGCCTCGGAGCTCCGCCGCCGCCGTCGACCTCTGCACCGTCTTGGGCCGCTGCATCAACCTGAACGCACCAGGGAAACGCAGACTCTTCCGCATCTCCTCAACTCAGGTAGGTCCTCAGTTCCCCTTGACCTAGATCCATTCTAGGGTTTCTTGTTCTTGCCGTGCTCCATGAACTGCTCATGCTCATACCATACTCCTGGATGGATCTGTGACCCCTTGCTCTGATTAGCGGTAGCCTTTAGCATCCGCCTGTAATCTCGTGCTCACGTCCATAGATCTCGCACATCATCTCTGCTCATTGCATCAATACTGCTCTGCTGTATTCCTTTTTGGATATTTTTCTTCTTTTTTGATCTGGCTTTAGATCCTTCATTGTAGAGAAATTTTGCGAAACCTGTTTCTGCACACTTAGCCATTCGCGACTTCAATTGTTTTCAATATTTAGACCTTAGACCAGGCGGTTTAACTTAACATATAAAAAATTAGATAAACTGGTATACACCATTAGTCCCTTTGTTGAACCGCCAGAACTCCTTAACCAGATATTGTCGCTTCATAGAACTCCGGTTTAGACGTATTTGTCTCCGATTTAGCATTGTACACCGGTTCTCTCTTTGTCCCAACACATTTCTTGAACCGGATTTATATATTTTTTTTGTAGATGGCCAAACAAGTATATGAGTGCAACTGGGCTCCTTCCCATGTCACCGAAACTCAATTAAACAATATGGTCCCGACTGGCGCTTTAGCCAAGAAAATAGTATCCATTGGAGGGTTCCTGGCAAAGAATGTCCACCCACACCTCGAGAAGGAGAGGTTGTAGTTTTCGCAGACCACCTAGCCCGGGGTTTCAATCCGCCCGGTTCAAAATTTTATCGAGATGTGCTAGCCAGTTTCAACTCCGTCCACAAGATACAGGCCCCAATTATGTTACCAATATCTGTCACTTCCAAGTGCTCTGTGAGGCATACTTTCAAGAAGAACCTACAGTTGAACTGTTTAGAGACTGCTTCCATCTAAACCGCCGCACAGAATTCACTGACGGGCCCAACACAGAATTGGGTGGTGTGGCGATCCAAAAAAGAAAGGAGGTCACTTATCCTCATGTCAAACTGCAGCCACCCCAAGGAATGGAATCAAACATGGTTTTATTGCGAGACACTTCACACATAGCGAGAGTCCCTTGCCCGATTTTCGTCCGAGCGACTTCGGAACACACATCCCTTTCCGCAAAGATTAACTGCCAGTGAGAGAAGTAAATATGCTCCTCAACTCTCCAAGCTCAGAGCCTTCATGGCTAATGGTTTAACCGGAATTGATCTCGCGCGTTGTTGGATATCATGGAGCATACTGCCCCTCTCCCAGCGCTCCGGTTTAATGTGCGAGTATACTGGTAGTGTCGACGACCCCCTCCGACATATTAATATCCAGCTTACCGATGATGAGGTCACCGAGGCGGTGAAGAAGATGTTGAACGAACCGGAAAACCTCTGTGCCCGGACCGGTCTGCTCCCCTTCTGTGCTACCAACAAACCGCCATCTGTAAGACTTCTGACTATTTTTTACTAAATATATTACTGCCATCTCCGGTATCACTTTTAACATCAACTGCTGCTTAATCAGGCGATGATCCATTACGGAGCAAGAAAGCGTCCACAAGAGAAACCAGAGAAGCCGGACAAACCGGAAAAACCAATCCGGCAAAAGACCAAAGCTGTCAAGAAGACTGCTCATAAGAGGAAAAACCAACGCATTTTCTCGATCCATTGTGGATGATGATGTGGGTAATCCGGACCTTGAGGTAGAACTTGATTCGCTTGGCTTACTTTTCACACGCCTAATTAATGATTATATTTGTCGGGATGATCTTTGAAACCAAGAATGTCTGATGTTGTAGAGGTAACTATTCTCTCCTCTGATTCAAATCCTTTGCCTTCACTAAAAATCCGTCGGCAAACCGGAAAATTAAATTTTCTCATCCCCTTGCTTACTTGGATCCCAAATTTCTTATGAAGACTCAACAACATGAAGCTCGCCAGCACAACTTCGGCACACGGCCAGGTAGTTACCTCCACCGGTTTACGAGCGATGCAGTTCGGAAACGTCGTTCAGAGGTCTCTAATTTGCTTGTCAGTGCTTATCCTAAAGCAGGCTGGTTTCGTCAACCCCTTAACCCGTCTGATTCCGATTATCAGGTCACTTCCCACTCTTCATCCGGCGAGTCATCAGCCACTCAGCTGCCACCGCTAAAAATGGTGCTTGGGTAAGTTATACCTTTCATATTGTTTCTACTTTATCATTGTGTAGTATATGCCGTATTTAACTGTTGTTGTGCCTTTTCAGGGCCAAGCCTAGGCGAGCAAAAAGGCTAAATGCGGATAAAGCGGCCGACGAATAGATCGCCTGACCGGGCGGCGCCCCAAATCTTGAAGCGGCCATCCGTGAAGACACGCCCAATGATCCGCCACAGCAAGATGACGATTTTGTTCTTTGAAGAAAGGCCTGTTGACACCGCCCTTCCTGCTGACCAGCCCAGAAGCCCGACCCGGATTGAAAAACCCACCAGTCCAATCCGGCTTGCTGACAAATCGACTGCCCCTGGTCAAACCGGTGATACCAAGGACGATGACGTCGTGATTACTAGCTTTGGCCACAGCGAACCGGGTAATCCAGTCGCTTTATCCGAACATTCTGCCAAAGAAGAGTTTGCCACTATGAGCAAGGGCAAGTGGGATGTTGATCTGGCAACTTATGCCGCTCTGAACCCCCAAGACCTTCATTCTGGCTATTTGAACCGGCTGTATACCAGCCGTGACTATGAAGCTGGCACGGTGAAGATGATGAAAGAGAAATTCGAGGTAACCTCCATGTTCTTTTCTCGCTTTGAATATTTCAATTTTTGTTAACTCTCCTAGCCCCCAAGGGCCGGTTCAACTTAGCATAGTTAAACCGGGACTTAGTATAAACTCAATGCTTCAGAATCCACTGATGCAGCCCCCAAGGGCCGGTTCAACTTAGCATAGTTAAACCGGGACTGTAATTCATATCACCACCTCAGAACATGTTCAAGCAAATAGCCATTAGCCCCCAAGTTCCAAGTTGAATACCTGTATTGAGCTTGGGACTTTGTGATTTTATTGATAGACAAAGATCAAATATGCATTAGCCCCCAAGTGCCATGTGTATGACTGGTTATGCATTTGGGACTTGCAATGAAGATATTAACATGCTCCCTTTTTGTTGCAGAATGAGATACGCCAACAAGCCTCCCAAATCAATGATCTTCAAGAAAATCTGAAGTCTCAACAAGCAGAAACCTCCAAGGCCAAGGATGAGCTGAAAACCGCCTTGACTACTATGGAGCAACTCAAGGAGTGGTTCAAGTCTGAGCGGGCCGGTTGGGATACTGAAAAGGCCGCTTTAACCAAAAAGGTGGAAAATGTTGAAGCTGCCCTTAAACCGGTGGTAGATGAGCTGACCAGCATGAAGCGGCAAGTGCATTCCATGACTGCTGCCATCTTTGGTAAGTTTCCTTGGGCTTCTATGATAATCTTGACCTTCTTATGATAAGTACGGTTTGTGATTTCTCTTGCAATGCTGTAGGCTGCGCATTGGTCACTTGGGGTCGAGATGTTGGAAGAAATTGAAGGCTGCCTATACCTTAATAGAGCATTTGTACCTTGGAGCGCAGCGGATCATCTCTACTGCATCACATAACAATTCAGCACCTTCCTTAATTCAAGATACTCTTAGGAGGCTGTCCATGCTTCCCGCCCGGATTGAAGAGCTGAAGAAATCTGCTGCTCGAACCGGCGCAATCAACGCCTTAATCCGGGCCAAAGCATGGGTGCCAGATTTCGATCCCGTTGAAGCAGCTCAGGGCTATCCCAGTCTGAAGGAAGATGGCTCAGAGTTCAACGAAGATGACTTGAGAGCGATAAACCGGGCAGTGCGCCCTCTGGCTTGCCAATTAGCTGAAGAGGCAAACTTGTCGCATTATCAAGCTCAGTATGACGATCAGAACAAGCGAGTAGTTGCACCTATTCACGAAGCGGAGAACTGATCCCTCAGATCCGTAAGCATACTTACGCTCCCGATATTGACCCAACTTCCACGATCCATGAGGAGGCTGTCTTTCAAGCTTTAATGGGAATCGGCGGACCACTGTTGACTTCAGCTGGGTAGAGATGAAGAAGCTGAAGCGGCGCAGGACGACCCACAACCATCAGACCAGGGCGGCGAGCAAGCATGAACCGGAAGCCGGTTTGAAGAGCTGCTTCATTACATTCCGCCAAGAAACAATGATCTTATTTGGGCATCATGTTGCCTTGTAATAGGATAGCCAACACTCTTGCTTTGAATATGCCTTCGTGCATAGGTGTTGATACTCTTGTTTGAATGATTGAAATTTTAATCTTATATTGCCTGCAGCCACAAAATCTTAATCCGCCACGGCGGTTTGTGCCGCCAGCCGGTCTTGTGACGTTCATATAAATATGAAATGAAATATTAAGTTACATAATCAAAATGTATGATACAAAATACCTGCCATCGCTGGGCATAAAGTTGGCTTAGCCAATCTTGAAGCGGAGGTTGTATAAACCCTTACCGTCAAAGGAGAGAACAAGTCATGTTATTTATAATGCCGGTTTGCCACATAAACCGTGCCGGGCCATGATAAGCCCCCTGTTACTCCATAATAGGATGTTAACAGAAAAAACATCAAACAGGTGAAATTATCTCCGGATTAAAAAATTGACCGAATTCCGTCAACTGACAGTTTTGAAACGGGTTTAAAAATGTTGTCGGTTTAAGAAACGCAACAAAAATCAAATAATAGTTATGAAAAAACATGGAAGCAAAGGCAATGATAAACCGTTTGCAAAAATTAAGGCCTTACTAAGCCGATCAGATGGTGTTACCATGGTCGAACACGACCAAGCTCCCTATAAGGTGTAGCCATGGTTCAAGTCAGCCAGGTCCCCAACTGAAACCGTGGCATTATGCCGATCAAGTGGCGTGGCAATGGTTCGGGTTCGACCAAGCCCCCAAGTGACTCTATGGCCTTAGGCCGATCAAAAGGCGTGACTGGTTCAGACTTGACCATGTCCCCAAGTGATCTGGTGGCTTTCGCCTATCAAAAGGTGTTGCATTGGTTCGGACACGACCAAGCCCCCAAGTGATATCATAAATCTTTTTAGAAAGCAAACTCAGGGGGTAAACTGGAGGCCGCTTTAAGACAGAACAACTCCATGTAACCACACATGATGTAACAGAACAGATACCCCGCTTTAGCCGAGGCTCCGGTTTATTACTTTAATCATAATATATACATTGTCATAATATGTACATAAATAGAGCCGATGGCTCAGGTATAATAAGGCCGAAGATGAGCTATGTTCCACGGCCTGTTGGTCTCCTCCTCTGACGTGCGTGAGTCTTTATGCCCTCGAATATCGATCAGATAGTATGACCCGTTGTGCACATTCTTGCTAACCACGAAAGGTCCCTCCCAAGGTGGGGATAGCTTGTGCATATCAGTCTGGTCTTGGATGAGCGAAGCACCAAATCTCCTTCTTGAAAAGTTACGGTTACGACCGGCGACTATGGTAACGACGAAGATCCTGTTGGTAAATCGCCGAGCGGGCTATGTCACGCTCTTCATCCAACCGATCCAAAGCGTCCTGCCGTGCCGTCTCGTTGTCCGCTTCAACATAAGCTGCCACACAAGGTGAATCATGACGGATGTCACTGGGGAGAACCGCCTCCGCTGCATAAACCATAAAGAACGGCGTGTATCCCGTGGATCTGTTAGGCGTAGTGTTGATACTCCATAACACAGACGGTAGCTCCTCTACCCAAAAACCCGGTGTCCTCTGCAAAGGGACCATAAGCGGGGCTTGATGCCTCTCAAGATCTCTTGATTAGCCCTTTCCGCTTGACCATTGGACTGTGGGTGGGCTCTTGAAGAAACGTCAAGCGGATGTGCTCACGTTCGCGAGAACTCTTTCATGGCACCTTTGGACAAATTGGTACCATTATACGTGATGATCTTGTGTGGAAAGCCAAACCGGAAAATCACCTTTTTGATGAACTGAACCGCCCGTGGCTGCGTCACACTTGCTAACAGTTACGCCTCCACCCACTTTGTAAATTTGTCAACCGCCACGAAGAGGTGGGTCTTTTGTCCTTGGACCTTTTAAAAGGTCCAACCATATCCAACACCAAGTCGCAAACGGCCAAGTAATTGGAATCATCCTCAATTCTTGGGCGGTACATGAGCACGTCTGGAAAACTTTTGGCAACCATCACATCGTCGACCAGATCTTCCGCATCGGCATGGGCGGTCAACCAATAGAAACCGTGGCGGGCGCTTTAGCCACCAAGGATTTTGAACCGGCATGGTGACCACAATCTCCTTCGTGGATCTCACGCAATATTTCACAGCCTTCCTCGGGGACACTGGCGTTGAAACGCCTACGACACCTTTAATGATGCAATTCGCCATTAACAATGGTCATAGACTTAGATCGCTGAACTATCTGTCGGGCCAACGTCTCATCTTCTGGTAACTCGCCCGGTTCATGTACGCCAGATAAGGAAACGTCCAATCCGGAGTGACGTGCAAAGCTGCCACCAATTGAGCCTCCGGACCAGGAATAGCCAAATCCGCTTCACCAGGGAGCTTGACTGACGGGTTGTACAACACGTCCAGAAAAACATTGGGCGGGACCGGTTTGCGTTGAGAGCCCAACCGGCTTAAAGCGTCCGCCGCTTCATTCTTCCGACGGTCCACGTGGTCCACGATAGCCCTTGAAATGACTGCGACAATATCCACCTCACGACGATATGCAGCCATGAGTGGGTCCTTTGAATCCCAAGTGCGGACACTGTTGAGCGACTAGGTCCGAATCACCGAAGCACTTAACCCAGCTTAGATTCATCTCCTTAGACATCCGAAGACCATGGAGCAAGGCTTCATACTCAGCTGCATTGTTAGTACAAGGGAACATTAAGCAGAGAACGTAACAAAACTTGTCACCTCGTGGGGAAGTTAATACGACTCCAACCCCCGAGCCCTCCAACTTCCTGGATCCATCAAAATGGATGGTCCAATATGTATGATCTGGTTTTTCTTCAGGCGCTTGCAACTCCGTCCAATCATTAATGAAATCCACAAGTGCTTGAGACTTCACCGCCATCCGAGGCACGTACTTCAGACCGTGCGGCCCAAGCTCTATAGCCCATTTGGCAATCCGCCGATCGCTTCCGGTTACGTATGATATCACCTAAGGGAGCAGAATCGACCACCGTGATGGGGTGCCCTTGAAAATCTGCTTCAGCTTCGACTTGCCATAAAAACCCCATACACCAGCTTCTGCCAATGCGGATACCTTTGCTTAGATTCAATAAGCACCTCACTGATATAATAAACCGGACGCTGAACCGGATGCTCCTTCCCTGCCTCCTTCCGCTCCACCACAATGGCCACGCTAACCGCCCTGGCATTAGCAGCAACATATAGCAGGAGCGGCTCCTTGTCAATGGGAGCGGCGAGCACAGGTGGGTTGGACAATTGCCGCTTTAAGTCCTCCAACGCTTCATCGGCGGCTGGACTCCACACAAACTGATCTATCTTTTTCAACATCTGGTACAAAGGGATGGCCTTCTCTCCTAGGCAGCCGATAAACCGGCTCAGCGCGGAAATCCGACCTGCCAAACGCTGGACATCATTAATACACTTTGGTTTAGCCAGGGAGGTGACAGCCGTAATCTTCTCCGGATTAGCTTCAATCCCCCTGTTGGACACGAGAAAGCCCAATAACTTGCCTGCCGGAACACCAAAAACACATTTGGCCGGGTTGAGCATCATCTTGTAAACCCACAGGTTGTCAAAGGTTTCTTTCAAATCGTCAATCAGTGTTTCCTTCTTCCTTGACTTGACCACAATATCATCCACGTATGCGTGCACATTACGGCTGATCTGTTTATGCGAGCAATTACGTACACAGCGTTGTTAAGTTGCTTGGCGCTCTTGAGCCCAAAAGGCATAGACACATAGCGAAGGCTCCAAAGGGAGTGATAAACGCCGTCTTCTCCTGGTCCTTAACTGCCATCTTGATCCGATGATACCGAATACGCATCCAAAAAGCTCAAGCGCTCACATCCCGCATGGCATCAATAATCTGGTCAATGCGGGGAGGGCAAAAGGATCTGCTGGACAAGCCTTGTTAAGATCTGTGTAATCCACACACATGCGCCAAGTGCCGTTTTCTTAAGAACCAAAGACCGGATTAGCAAGCCACTCTGGATGGAAAACTTCAACGATAAAGCCGGCTGCTAAGAGCACAGCCACCTCCTCTCAATGGCCTTACGCCTTTCCTCATTAAACCGGGCGGAGAAACCGCTTCACCGGTTTGTACTTGGGATCAACATTAAGAGTGTGCTCGGCGAGTTCCCTCGGTACACTTGGCATGTCGAAGGCTTCCATGCAAAATGTCCCGATTCTCACGGATGAACTTCGATGAGCGCGCTTTCCTATTTCGGATCCAAGTTGGCGCGATGCCGAACTACTTGGGCCGAATCGCCAGCACGAAAGTCAACAAGCTTAGTCTCATTTGCCGATTTGAATTTCAGGGCGGATCATGCTCTGTAGTTGGCTTCTTCAATGGAGTCATGTCCACGGATCAACATTGTCCTTATAATACTTCAGCTCCTCGGTGGCACAAACCGACTACTGCGTAGCCGCATCACCTTCCTCACACTCCAAAGCGATCTTGCGGCTCCCATGAACCGTTATTGTCCCTTGTGACCCGGCATCTTGAGCTGCAAATAGATATAACAAGGCCGTGCCATGAACTTGGCATAAGCCGGCCGCCCAAACAGGGCGTGATATGGACTTTGGATTTTCACCACTTCAAACGTCAATGTTTCCGATCTGGAGTCATATTCATCTCCAAAGGCCACCTCCAGCTATTTTACCAACCGGATATCTTGACTTGCGGTGTACCACACCATGGAACACTGGATTGGACGGTTTGAGATGTTTATCTGTTAACCCCATACGACGGAAAGTCTCATAGTACAGGATGTTGATGCCGCTCCCTCCATCCATAAGCACCTTGGTGAACTTATAACCTCCCACCTGAGGTGCCACCACCAGGGCTAGCTGACCTGGATTGTCAACTCGTGGAGGATGATCCTCTCTACTCCATACAATGGGCTGCTCTGACCAGCGTAGGTAATGAGGCACGGCCGGTTCAACAGTGTTGACTGCCCGCTTCTGAAGCTTCCGGTCTCGCTTGTCTAAGCTAGTGGTGAAGACATGGTATCGCCCACTATTCAAGCTGCTTTGGGTTGCTCGATAACCCGACTGCCGCTGCTGATTGTAACCACCTTGGTTATTACGATTGTTACGATTGTTATGTCCGCCGGATTACCATTAAATCTGAACCGAATTTCCTCCACCGTAGCCCAGCCCGGATCCTGAACCGCCGCTGGAGCCTTGATCATACCGGAAAGCATTAGAACTTTTGAACTCCTGCATAATGTAACAATCCTTCCAGAGGTGATTTGCTGGCGCCTCCTTCGTCCCATGCTTTGGACAGGGTTGATTCAACTGATAGTTCAAGCGGTCCGGATTGGGATTAGGCGCTCCACCTCGATTTGGCTGTTTACCCTTGCGCCGCTGGCCCTTGTCCTGCGTGTTGGTGTTGGCTACGAAATCCATGTTGCCATTCGCTTTACGCTTGCCTCCACCATTACCTGCCGAGTGATGTTGCTGGCCTTTGGAGTTGCTGTTCTTCTTTCCCTTCCCTGTCTCGTCATCATCAGACTCAGGATCCTTGGTACTATCAGAATCAGCATACTTCACTAAAGCGCCCATGAGAGTGCCCATGTCATTACAAAACCGCTTCATACGCCCCAACTTCAACTTCAAAGGCTTAAACCGGCAATTGCCCTCCAGGGTCAAGATCGCAGAGTCAGCGTTGATCCGGTCTGACGAGTGCAAGATTTCCGAAACGCGGCGTACCCAATGGGTTGTTGACTCCCCTTCCCCCTGGACACAAGCCGCCAAGTCCACTATGGACATGGGCTGCTTACAGGTATCTTTGAAATTCTGGATAAACCGGGTCCGCAACTGGGCCCATGAATTGATAGAATTGGGTGGCAAGCTCTTCAACCAAATGCACGGGCCGTGCCTTGAGCATCATGGTGAAGTACTTTGCACACGCCGACCTCATCCACATCCAGCATCTCCATGGCCATCTCATAACTTTCTATCCATGCTTCTGGAACCAAATCGGCGGTGTAATTTGGCACCTTGCGCGGACCCTTGAAATCCTTGGGCAAGCGCACATTGCTTAAAGCGGGGACGAGGCAAGGCACCCCCAAAGAACTAGAGGTAACTCCAGGCTCGACCGAGATGGTCGGACGAACCGGCGTAAGCGGATAAGCCTGATGCTGTGCTGTGAACTCGGCCTCCCTGCGTGCTCGGGCCCGGTCCACCACTTCCTGGGCGTTATCGACGCCACCTGCCGGGTTGTTGCCACAGGCGCTACGCCGTGCATTACTTGATACGGCGGTTCATCCACGTGCCTGCTATAGCTCCGGCTTGGCGGGGGTAGAGTGGATCCGGTCGCGGTATGCGAATATGCTTCCTGTTGGACCAAAGCTGTCCTAAGGAGCTCCTTGACCCGGCGCATCTCTACTGCCTGCGGTGAATCACCTTCAATTGGAATAGCCTCCAGCCACGCCGCAGCTGCAACAAGGTTATCCATCGGATTGGAGTAGTGACCCGGAGGTGTCTGCACAGCCTGAGGCGCACCGGCGTTATGACGAGGTAGATCTATTAAGCGGGGCTGAACCGGCGTGCCCGTCCAGTGCTTCGCCCGGTTTACCACCGGCGGATTCTTGGTTCCCGCTCGGGGTGTTGAAGAGGTCTCTTCCTCAAGGCTGAAGGCAAACATGATCTGTATTTCCTCTTCATGACTTCATGCGATGCGCTCTGATCCAGCATGAGCCTATAAGCCTGCGCATCTAAAGCGGCCCGCTCTGCCGTCATCCTGGCGTCGGAAGCTGCTAGATCCGCTTTAGCCTGAGTGATCTGTTCCTTCACCTTCGCAATCTCCGCATTATGAGCGTCCTGATTTGCCGGGTTAACCTCTGCCATGAGCACAGCCAACGCATCGAATAGGTCTGAAAAACTTGAGTCGGCGGGCGCACAGGGCCTCCTGCCCCGGCAGCCGTCGCCGCTGTTGAACCGGCAACCATTGTCGCGGCGGTCGAAGAGTGAAGCACTGCTTGTGTACCGGCCATGAATATTCCAACCCGGTTGGGCAGATCAGAGGGGTCCGGAATACTGTCACCATCGGAACAGCCCCCAATCCGGCCATCTTGTAGCTGATATAGAGATTCAGTTTCCCCGCTCGACTCGTCGTCAGAGTAGATGACGGTTTCGCCACCAGATTCTGATCCGCCCTCGTAACTTCCTCCGTGGATGACTCCCACAAAGGCACGCTTCACGGCCGGTTTAACCTGGGCGGGTCTCGTACGCTGAGCCGTCTCAACGAGAATGGTGCAGATGTCCGCTCGAGCCACAGCTCACCGATCTTGCCGATGAAAACGTGTATGCCACCAAAGGGGACCCGGTACCCGTACTCAATCGAGCCGGCCTCGGGGCCCCAGCCTGCATCGTCGATGTAGAGCTTGCCGCGACGACTCTTGGTCATCCGGCCCAGAGCATAGCCTTCGAGTCCTTGAACTTGCCCTCCAAGATCATCAAACCATCGTGCGATAGCCCCACGGTGGGCGCCAATGTCGTGGTTTTGTCACGGCAGATGTCCTCATGAAAGGACTTAGTCGTGGAGCCAACGCCACGGGTTAACTTGAAGGGGTTAAAGCGGACGCAAAGACACAAGAGTTATACTAGTTCGGCCCCTTCGATGAAGGTAAAAGCCTACGTCTAGTTTGTGATGGGATTGATGTGGTCTCGATGACTAGGAAGCAAATAAGCTTCGCCTAGGCCTCGAGTTGTTGTTGTCCGTCCTTGAACCGCCCCGGGTCGTCCCCTTATATACACGGGTGACGCCCGTCGGTTCAGAGAGTCCCAATCTCCGGTTCATATTCGTATCCGGGTTGGTCTCTCTCTATTCCTAACTTACAATACAAGTTTACATACCAGGCCGGTTTACGGCTACAGGTTCTAAACCGACTACAGGCCTTGGGCCCCTTATGCCCCTTGGGCTTTTACACCGTTGAACTACTGATGAAGTTAACCCGGCCCAGATAGGCCGGTTTACGCCCAGTAGTAATATCCCCAACATATAGTGTGCTGAAATTTTCTGTCACTTGTTACTATGGAAAGTAATTCTCTGAGGGGCTTGTTCGGGGTATCTTCACCCCGTCCAGTAGAGCAAAGAGTTGCTCCTCAACCTACTGAACCTATTGAAAATGAAACTCCTTTTGAATTTCCTTGGTATGATGGAAAACTGGGCTAATACTTTTACAGGAGATGGAACAAAGCATCCCGACGAGCATCTACGCTATGTGGATGATATTTGTGGACTATTTAAGCTTGCGGTATACCCGATGATGTTGTTAAGAAGGCTTTCCCTTTATCTTTGGAGGAGACGCATTGACATGGTATAGGCTATGTGATGATACGAGATCATGGAACTATAAAAGAGTGAAATTGGAATTTCATCAAAAGTATTACCCTATGCATCTTGTTCATCGTGATCGCAATTATATATATAATTTTTGGCCTCGCGAAGGAGAAAGCATCGCTCAAGCTTGGGGGAGGCTTAAATCAATGTTATATTCATGCCTCGATCATGACCTCTCAAGAGAAACAATTCTTCAGAATTTTTATGCTTGGCTTTCTGATAACAATCGGACCATGCTTGATACTTCTTGTGTTGGCTCTTTTATGATGAAGACTATTGAATTTAGATGGAATTTATTGGATAGAATTAAACGCAACTCTGAAGATTGGGACCTCGACGAAGGTAAGGAGTCAGGTATGACACCTAAGTTTGATTGTGTTAAATCTTTTATGGATGCCAATATTTTCCGTAAGTTTAGCACTAAATATGGACTTGACTCTGAGATAGTAGCTTCTTTCTGTGAGTCTTTTGCTACTTATGTTGATCTCCCTAAGGAGAAGTGGTTTAAATATCATCCTCCCATAGAATTAAAAGTAGCTGCACCTATTAAAGTTGAAGAAAAGACTGTCACTTATAATGATCCTATTGTTCCTACTTCTTATGTTGAGAAACCACCTTTCCCTGCTAGAGTAAAGGATCATGCTAAAGCTTCAACTGTTGTTCGTAAAAGCAATACTAGAACTTATACACCTCCTGAGCAAGTCAAAGCTTCAACTGCTTGCGGGGATGGCCATGCCCTCGCTTGGACGCAGGGGAGCCAGGTCCCTCCCGAGGGGCCTTGCCCTTCTCCGTGGAGGAGAACCTCTTCGACGGCGCCATTACTGCCAGCGGTGGAGCTAGTAGGAAGAAGCAAGCGAGCAAGGAAGAGATGGGCGATGGGGGCTCCGCCCCCTCCCCATTTATAGCGAGAGAAGGCCAACCGGCGCCTCCCAAGATCACAGGTAATGATGATTTTCCTTGCATGTCGCAGGGACTTGTCAAGTCGAGCAGTTGCCAAGGCAGCGTGGGGAAGCGCAGACGCCCACGTCCAATCAACCGCCATGCGTCAACCGAGGCCGCAGGCTTTTGAGGCCCGCGGCGCTCCGCGCTTGCCCTTTGGCTTTGCCTCGAAGCCAAGCCCGAGCGTGCCTTGGGCCCGGGGGCTACTGTCGGCGTTCTAGGAACGGGGGTCCCCAAACTTGCCTGCCTGCGGCCCACAGCGTGGCTATGCTAGCAGGTCGTATGGCCCATCTTCATCGACAAGGCGTTCAAGACCGTCGCGAGGGGCCAAGCCTCGCGGGGCAAACGACCCCACCTCCTCCAGAGCGGCCACGATCGGCAGCTCACGAGGAGTGGAGATATCAAGGCGGGACAAACCTCGCGAGGCTCTCGTGACATGAGCCATGACGATCGACACCAGGAGGGCGCCAGCGCGTGCAGTGTCCTTGTTTCCTCTTTGGAGCTAAGGAAGCAGGCGCAGTCGCGGAGTACCAAGGCATCAAGCAAAGGTTTCCATATCGGTGCAACGAGACCGAAGACCAGCAGGACGGCAAAATGGAGGTCACCATGGAGCCCAAGACGGCGTCACCACCAGAGCCTTTTGCAGGCGAAGACCACTTTTGTCAGGATAGCTTGTACTAGCTGTCCCCTTTCAAATTGCCCGCCGTTGTTGGCTCCCTTCCCGCTCAATATTTGGGGAGAGGACCAGGGCCTACATAAGTAGAACTAGCCACCACAGTAGGGGGAGGATGAGATCTAGATTCAATCCCTAGCCACACACCAAACATAAGAACACCTCAACCTCAGGAGGCTGTTCTTCCCCTTGTACTGTTCATCATCAGCCCAAGAGGCAATCCACCACCACCACACTGGAGTAGGGTATTATACCACAACGGTGGCCTGAACCAGTATAAATCTCGTGTATTTCTATGTTGCGAGTTCGTCGAGTTCATCCGCGAGATCTTAGCAAGCTAGGGCGCTGATTGGTAGGGAGAGAACTTCACGCGCACCCCAGAGTTCGAACCTTAAGGGTTTTGCCGGAACCCGTGATCCGACAGGTGTAGTGGCGCGTTCACAAAAAAGGGATCAAACTCTCAGCCTATGTATTTCTCGTGTAAATAGATAATTTAGTGCAATTGGTTATTTACTTTAAACGGTTATTTACTTTAAACATAATGCATTGACGTGTTAGTGTAGAGGCGCACAAAAGGAAATGGACATTGTAGTCCGCTACTTAAAATTAAGTGTTACCTCATATGATTACATAGCCTCCATTTCATAAATTGCGTACCCGTTGAATTCATATATGAATATTACATATATTACTTCATAATAGAACCTTAAATCATACAACACTAATGATTTTGAATGCAAGAGTAACAATGGTGCATGTACATGATAGCTACATTGGTTGTTTGAAGAAACATCACTGTAACTTTGGCATGCACAACTGAAAAGGTTTATTTAAATAGAGAAAAATGTGATATGCGAGTGTCCAATCTTTATAGCGTTGAATCGATATTGTACCTTTGGCCATGATACAAAGTAGATATTGATTTATGTTCAAGCGATGCACGTCCACGATCGCTAGATAGTGATACGTGAATGAATTGTGCAATCTCTCTCACACGCATACATATCTCATTTCCCTGTGGGCATCGGAATCACACACGCGCACTTTGTGTATTTCTCTCCCTCCGTCAAGGTTAAAATTCGTCTTTCTACCCCGTCCTACAAGTCTCTCACACAGAAACACACATGCTCTCTCTGTCAAACACGCCCACCCCTTTAATTCCGCCCACCCACAGCCACTAATGTCTCAAAGTATAATAATGTCTCTCACACATATGCCTAAGGTTAACTCGAGTTCCGGAACCATATGAATACATACAATGGGATTCCAACAGAGCACCTTTTGTTTTGAGATCTCTCTCTCTCTCTCTCCCCCCCTCTCTCTCACACACACACACACGCGCGCGCGCACACACACACACACATTGTTTCTTGCTTCATTTTTTCCGGCACTTGCATGCACACAATTTTGTTTATCTTCGTGATGCTTTAAGTATGCCTCGCACAAATGCTATCTACCTATCCCTTAATATAGCTAGATATGTGTCACACAAGCTCCTTCTCCCTATTAGCAAGATGCCCATGCGTTGCACCGAACATCAATATGCATTTGTATGAGTGGTTTATCTTGTGGGAGAAAAGGATGAACGAGGGAATGCCTTATTTGCAAATGTGGAGAGGGGTGTGGGTATCTTTTTGCAAAATTGCCACAGTTTCCTTCCTATCCGTCGGGTATAAATCGGATGGCCTATATTGCAGGATGGTAGGAACACCATCATCACCAACTCAGTTTTTTATAAGAGTAGGGATATAGTGTCACTCCCCCCCGACACCCACACCCACACAACCACACACACACACTTCCCAACACCGAAGGAGTAGGGTGACACCTCGATCTTGATACTAATCTATCGTCTGGCTTCTCTCTCAAACACACACACACACGCACACACACTACCCGACACCGAAGGAGTAGGGCGGCACCTTGATCTTGATAGTAATCTATCTACTCCTCTTTCAAACACACACACACACATACACACACACACTCGCTAGTTGTGCCTCTGTGCCTACCGCGCACACTCTCGATACGTGTTTCTCTCCTCCCCTCCCCCCACCCCAACAATGACAACAGAAGGGTGACAACTCGATCTGATCGTAATCTGTCAATTGGTTTCTCTCTCAAACATTGTGTCTCTGTGCCTCGCTCAGTAGCCCCCTCGATATGTAGACTTCTCGTGCGCGCACAGCTGTAGTGACGATGCCGCTGAACCCAGTGTGCCTTGTTTTTACCGGCCTCATGTGATAGTTTTCACCCTGTTTTCTGTTAATTAACAAGGCAACCTTTTATTTGTTACTACTAGTGAATCTGAAATCATTCGGGGCAGACATAAAATATATCACTTCAACCCAATTATCGCAGTAACTATTTTAGAAGAAACTAGCTAGATGCCAGTGCATTGCACGGAACATCAAGATGCATTTGTATGAGTAGTTTATCTTGTGAGAGAAAAGGATGAATGAGGGAAGGCTGTATTTGCGAACGTGGAGAGGGGTGTGGGTATATTTTTGCAAAATTGCCATAGTTTTCTTCCTATCCTTTAGATATAAATCCGACGGCCTGTATCGCAGGATGGCACGCACACCATCATCACCAACTCTGTTTTCTACTCCCTCTGTTCCTAAATATTTGTCTTTTTAGAGATTTCAACAAGTGACTACATATGGAGAAAAATGAGTGAATCTACACTCTAATATATGTCTACATACACATCCGTATGTGGTAGTCCATTTGAAATCTAAAAAAGACAAATATTTAGAACGGATGGAGTATAAGAGTAGACATGGAGATATATCTCCAGCATGGTCTACAACAAAAATGTGCTGGACTGTTAGCGCCGGATGATCGCAACGCGATGACATGAGTTCGAATTCTGTCTTTAACTTTAGATTTTTATATTATATATTACTTATTTAATATATACTTCTTTCGCATCTTTGTCTTGTGATGGAACCCACAGAGTACTTAGAATACAAGATTAAGGATAGACTTGTTTCTTTTTAACTTTACATCTGAAGCTGCAGCCACCACCGCAAGTCACGTGTACCTTTGTACATGCAATTAACTTTTTATAGAGGGACAATCATACACGCAATTAACTCAAATGGATTTGATGTCACTCTATTATTTCCAGCATAAGAGCATCTCCAACGGCATCTGGCAAATTGCCTCCCGCT
This sequence comes from Aegilops bicornis, assembly GCA_021605145.1. Taxonomy (NCBI): domain Eukaryota; kingdom Viridiplantae; phylum Streptophyta; class Magnoliopsida; order Poales; family Poaceae; genus Aegilops; species Aegilops bicornis. The sequence continues at coordinate 339,387,000 of CM038675.1, forward strand.
TCCTTCCGCGGAGGACGACATCAAACGCCAGCGGCATACATTTTCACAACTCTAACCAACCAGATGAAATTCGTGCAAACACGGACTGATTTCATATAAGCATGAAGGATTTCGTATAAAAAAGCCGGATCTTCATATAAACATGATGGATTTCATTACATTTACATGTACTAAGCGGTGCCAATCTGGCTCTCTTGGTATAATTAATACTCCCTCCGTCCGAAAATACTTGTCCTAGAAATGGATGTATCTAGACTTATTTTAGCTATAGATACATACAATTTATCCATTCTTAGAACAAAAAATGCCCGCTAGCTGGAGAGGGAATACATAATCTAAATGGCCGCCCGCGGATCCCTTTGTCTTCCTCATGTCCGGCAGACACTTTGCGGGGTCGAGAAGGTCCTCGGAAGAGACGAAGAAGCAAAGAAACCACCTGAATGCGCAGTCGTCGCCTCGGCGGTGGCCTTCATGGGACCCAAGTGGCGGTGGCCTCCCGTGTTCTACTTCTCCTTGAGGATGGCGGCTGGCACGGAGAAGCTGGCCACCGACTCGTCGCTCTCCATGCACCCGGCTTCTGTCTCTGCCTGCATGGCGCTGCCGCAGGCACGGGAGGCGCGCCCACAGACACGGGAGGCGCGGCACCGCAGACACTGGTGGCGCGGTACGATGCGGCAGCGACGACGCCCGTACCGGTGTGCTCGCCGCCGTGCCGGCGTGGAGCAACTCGCCACTCCTCATCGAGCTGAACTGGAGCGGCGAGTTGCTGAACCACGCTTTGCATGGGCGGCAAGCGGCTCCGTCGGGCCAAGCGAGGTTGGTGAAGCACCGAGCGGCCTCGCCCGTATCCGGAGGGCTCGAGGGCCACCCAGCTGTAATATGCCGGAGAACGGCTCCTTGGAAGCCATCGGAAGAGTGGAGAAAATGTGAAGGAGGAGATGGGGGAGCGGCGGAGGGGTGCGATTCTTGCCTGCTGTCTGTCTGGCCTCGTGTAAATAGAGGGTGGACGGCAGGAGCTTGGCCGGCGTCTGGCCTCGTTTAAACTGAGGGTGGACAGGAGGAGCTCGGCCGGTGTTGCGTTTAGTTCCGGCCCGCTCATGAACGGACGTGTGGCCGGAGTAGGTTTCTCGGTTTGCATGCGGGTTTAACGGAGGGGTTTGATTGAGGCGAGGAGGCGTGTTCAGCCGGGCATGCAGCGGGCGACGTAGTACTATTCGATTTGACAGCGGGCGGCGCAATTCCCGATACGGCTTTAATGCAGACGAGGGAGGGAGTAGCGGTTCCCAAAATGTTGAACGGCCAATGGATCCTCCTTCAATTAATCCATGAGGGAAGTAATGGGAGGAGGACCGGGAAAAGAGGCTGCACGTTGTGAATGCAACGCAGTTTGCCCTCATATAAAGTCGCCCCTCCATTCCAATGCGTCTACCACATCATACGCACCTAAGCATTTGGCTAAGCACCTACACTAAGCGCAAAAGAGCTCACTCCAGACCCATGGCGGCGATGCGCGCGAGCGGCCAACGGCTGTGCCGGATGGTCCACGATGTCGGCCTGCGGCATGGCGCCGAGGATCGTCTCCAGACGGTGTTGGAGACCGGCTGGTGGATGGCCGCCGTCGACGCCAACTACGACTCTCAGTTGGACCAAATGATCGTTGCCACCACCAACAAGTTCACCGTCCTCAAGAAGCTCGCGGATGACATCGTCGTACTACTCCAGCCCGCGCCCCGGGCTCCTCATATCCTGCCGCCCTAATTGGCCTCCATGGCCGGAACCTCTTTCAAGCACTAGTGGCCCTGCGACTGCCCCGCCGGCGCCAGGAAGAATGTCCACCTGGAGGTCGTGCTCGCCGCGAGGCGCCTCGCCCTGCAAGAATTCATCGACCTACACATCCACGTGTACGAGCAAATCTTGTACATAGGTATCTACAAGGCCAGCGAGGATGCTACGACGTTGGCCTTCCTCAACTGGCTGGAAGCCTTGGATGCATTTGCTGAGAAGCATCTCGACCTCGCCACAAAAGCCGCCGCTCCTTAGCTGCCGGTCGGTAGCCCGACGCACTAAGTTGAGGAGGAGGAGGTCGTACGTTGATGGATGCATCTTTCTTCTTGCCTTCTGTAACCACCACTGCAATCACATCATCATCGTGGCCTTAATTCTTATTGTGATGTTGCATTCTCGTTCCAGTCAATACCGACATGTGCGATCCCTTTGCTTAATTATATGCATCACTGTAACTAGTACTCCATCCGTCAATTTATAAGTTGTGCTTACCTTTTCCATCAACTTCGTGCAACGCACGGGCATCTTGCTAGAAACACTAGAACATGTCGTACCGCGTGTGACCAAACCGACGATGCGCCAACCTAGCTACTACTTACCCTGGTTATCTGGCGGAAATAGCCCCGCCCTAGCATTTCCAATCGTTATTTCTATCTATTGATCGTGCCAAGGAGCAGAACCAAAATGTTACAATTTATACATGTTTCTCCACTCCTACTCCTATAAAAGACTCGGTTGGTGATGGTGGTGTGTCTGCTATCCGTCGTTTCTGACCATTAGATCTGCATCTAACGGCTGTGAGGTAAGTTGTGGCATTTTTGCAAAAATATCCCACTTCTCTGCTCCAATTTGCAAAAAAAACCTTATTATCTTGAAAGCAACTACATCCCTCCCCCACCTCATCAAAACATCCTGAGAAATATATACTCCTATAAAAGACTCAGTTGGTGATGGTGGGGTGTCTGCCATCCGTCAAGTTTACGACCATTAGATCTGCATCTAACGGCTGTGAGGTAAGTTGTGGCATTTTTGCAACAATAGCCCACTTCTCTGCTCCAATTTGTAGAAAACCCCTTATTATCTTGAAAGCAACCACATCCCTCCCTCACCTCATCAAAACAGCCTGAGAAATATATTTTGAGTGAAAAGTACTCCCTCCGTTCCTAAATATTTGTCTTTATGGAGTTTTCAATATGTGACTACATACGGAGCAAAATGAGTGAATCTACACTTCAAAATATGTCTATATAATCCGTATTTCATAGTCCATTTGAAATCTCTAAAAAGTCAAATATTTAGGAACGGAGGGAATAATATATTAGGAGTATATGCAAACAAGAGTGATTTCTTTCAAGTTTGTGTACAAGTACTACTATTCTACTACTTTGGATCCGTCGCAACGCACGGGCACATTGCTAGTAAAAGGAAAAGGCCTCCCGCGTTCGCGTCGCACTCCCCCACACACGCCCGGGAATCGGGAGTACTGCACGGCCCGTCTGGCATGACACATAGCTTAGGGAAGGCGTGTTGCCTAGCATTTTCACTTTCATGTGGGACCGCCGTTGAGCAAATCGACTATTGGCAAACCGCACCCCGCCCGCCGCCGGGTTGGAAAAGTAAACGAGGGAAGATCTAGTCAGTAGCACGGAAGCCAAGAAATTTGGTGTCGATGGGGCTCGTTGATAGAGTAGGAGCATTCCGTACTTCTCTACTCCTACTAGTACCAAGTTTGTACTATACAACTAGTACTACCACTATACAACTAGTAGGTGCATGCACGACACAGCATCTTAGGAACAAAAAATGGGAATATCTTGTTTTGGGTGATTTATCTTTTTTTCTGTCAACGTAGTATGAATAATATGATGTGGGGCACCCATGAAGCTTATGTGGCTTGGTTGCATGGCTACGAAAGGTTAGAGAAAAATAAATAGATAATGTGTTTAGAGTGCACTCCACTAAACATATATACTTTGGATCCATTGCAACGGGTCGGCACATCTATATCTATACCCCCTATATAGTGTGTGAATAACTTTGAAAGTTGGTCATTGGATGAAGCCAACTGACAAAGACAAAGATGGCAAATCCGAGAGCACTCTCGACCGTTGGATATCATCTACATTCCACCAGATTACGCCACATGTAGAATCTAGAAGACTCCATGGTTGAACTTCATTCATGACTAACTTTGCCACAACTAAGCTTAGGCAAGTGTGTCTCGCCACAAAAAATGTGGCTAACAAAATGGCCACCACAAGTGTGGCAAGATTTGGCAAGAAGTTGAGTCTATGACATGTGGACCATGTAGCTAGAAAAGTGTGGCAAGCCACAAGTGTAGCAATGAACCAAACACATGCAGGTGTGTTTGGTAGGGTGTATGAAGGGTGCATGATCCCAAGAGTTCCCTTCTCGACCCATTTTTGGGTGTTTGGTAGAGTGTATGGAGGGTGCATGAGTCCACACTAGATTAGCACAAATACACTAGAAGCATGCATGAAGAGGGAACAACTATGCTGAGACGAGAACACAACCAAACACACTTGTGGCACGCCTAAGCTTAGGCGTGGCAACCTTAGGCTGCAAACCAAACCATAACTTTGAAAGTTGGTCGTTGGATGAAGCCAATCTGACGGTAAAAAGATGGCAAATCTGAGCACTACTGGCCATTGGATATCATCTACATTCCACCAGATTCTGCCACATGTAGAATCTAGAAGACTCCATGGTTGAACTTCATTCATGACTAACTTTGCCACAACTAATCTTAGGCAAAGTGTGCTTGCCACAAAAAATGTGGCTAACAAAATGGCCACCACAAGTGTGGCAAGATTTGGCAAGAAGTTGAGTCTATGACATGTGGACCATGTAGCTAGAAAAGTGTGGCAAGCCTCAAGTGTAGCAACGAACCAAACACATGCCGGCACGCCTAAGCTTAGGCGTGGCAACCTTATGCTACAAACCAAACCATAACTTTAAAAGTTGGTCGTTGGATGAAGCCAATCCGACGGTACAAAGATGGCAAATCCGAGCACTACTGGCCGTTGGATATCACCTACATTCCACCAGATTTTTCCACATGTAGAATCTAGAAGACTCCACATGTAGAAGCATAATGCACAAACCACCAGAATCTCATGCGTCCAAGGCACGTGTACCTTACTAGTAGTTGGTAGTAGTAAGAAACAAATTCCGGGTTTGGCACGAGCTCAGATCATGGAGCACCACAAGGCCTGCCGCAGAGTTACATTTCCCTCTCGGGGCCCACGGGACCCGAACTTGATGGCTTAGTGCCCGACCTATGAGTCAATGACATGCGGACCTTAAATGCGGCTGGCCCACATGTCATTCTCATGGTGGTGGTGTGGTTCGCGACTCACTCGTTCGAGATGAACCGGCCGGTGGTGGCGTAGCTGTGGCGAGGGTGCCACTGTCGGTGTCAAAACCGGCGGATCTCGGGTAGGGGGTCCCGAACTGTGCGTCTAAGGCGGATGGTAACAGGAGGCGGGGGACACAATGTTTACCCAGGTTCAGGCCCTCTCGATGGAGGTAATACCCTACTTCGTGCTTGATTGATCTTGATGATATGAGTATTACAAGAGTTGATCTACCACGAGATCGTAGAGGCTAAACCCTAGAAGCTAGCCTATGATTATGATTGTTGTATGTCTCTATCGACTAGCCTGGCCTCGGTTTATATAATACACCAGAGGCCTAGGATAACAAGAGTACGCCGATGGGGAGGAGTCCTTGTCTTGATCACCAAGTCTTGTGGAATCTTCCTTGTATGCGGCAGTTGTCCGAACTGGCCCATGAGTATACGGCCATGGGGGTCCTCGGCCCAATCCAACTGATCGGGAGACGATGTGATGAGTACCCCCTAGTTCAGGACACCATCAGTAGCCCCCTGAACTGGTCTTCAAGTTGGGGATGCTCCTCGATTCTTCCGACTATTCTTCATCTTCGGTTGTCGGTCTTGAAAACTGGTTCAATAAATCTTCTCATCTTCGATCTTGAGGATCGCCGAAGTGCATCCGACGAGTTTACACGTCGGGTATCCAAGGATCCCCTTTAAGTTTTCGGCCTTTATCAATGCCTTGTTATTTTTATGCCACGCCTCGGGTTTGAAGTTGTTCCCGGGAGGCAGTGTCCCCTTGCATCCGAGCCCCAACGCCGAACTGCATTCGAGGTATCCTTTGCAGCCAAGCACCAACGCCGGACTATGTCCAAGCTCCAATGCCGGACTATATCCGAGGTGTCATAGATCACCTTGGTTTAAAAAAGTTGAAGGAGTTTAGCCGAGCTCAATGCTGAAAATGCCCTCTATGGAGCCAGCCACTGGCGCCTGAGCTTTATGCCGGACTGCTTCCGAGGTGGTGCACCACCCGACAGCGGGCTTATTTTTTGTGAATATTTTTGATTGGTGCAATTTAATCTCTGCCAAGATATATAGCCAGTATATGTATATCTAGCAGCCCTCAAGGTGTGTGTCAGTCTAAAATCCAAGATGCACCTGAAGGAAAATATGAAACCGCTGATCCTAGTAGCTTCTGAGACTCAGGTCATGAAATCGTCCTGAGGATCAACTCCTAGCTTAGCAGCATACATAGGAATAAAAACACAGTGTAATATATTAGAGATAATAGTGATCGGCGAACGGGCCCCTGATAGAGGGTCGTGAGAAGTCACTGCAATATACTAGCTTGATGCCGGATAGGTCCATATGGTACCTATTATTGTCCAAAGACGTGTATACGCATAGTTCGGTCAAGCCGAACACTGAGCACTTTGAATCCTCTGCATTGAATAAGCAATGCAGTAGCCCCCGAGACACTGGTCGGGTGGCACCACCAAATCAGGGGATCGATGTGCCTTTAATATTTATAAATAATGAGCACGAAGCTCAAGAGCCCCGAGCCTTAATGTGGGCATGGGTGGCCGAATTAAGGATCGATATCCAGAGTAAAATCACAGATTATGTGTAATGATTCTATGTGTCCAAGTACTTTACATCATTATTTTGAATCCATTGCGACCGTTTATCAGTTGAAAGTGGCCCATCGTCGGCTTCTCCCCCTTGGTAGATACTACACAGGGTGTTTCCACACTAACAAAACAACCCTTAGCCGACGTCTCAGTGCCCGGAGGCGGTTGTGTTAGCAGAAATGAAGCAATCAGATATGCGGGCTTTGTAACTTTCACTTAGTCATACGAGCTTAAAGTTGGAAGGCCAGTTACTAGCCTCCGGTGAGTGTTCAGCGACAGTCGAGGTCAAGCCGTAAACACTTCGGCCAATATTATGAACGGTCCGTCATTTAACACAGTCATCGGATCGCTGACCAGTTTACGCTTATTGTGACCGTCAGTTTTCGGATTTCTCCACTGAGGCGCTTAACCATGCTAGCTGGAAGCACAATCCAGTGGTTCTCCCGTTGCGCACCTAGCCGAACAAAGCGGAACGTAGGAGGCAAGCATAGGAGCCGGGCAACCCAACTATTGACCAAAGACACAATTCAAAATCGATGCATATACATCAATGTCCCAGAATGTTTTTGCCGAATCCCTAAAGGTGTCCGGTGCCGCACTACGAGACTAATGCTGGAAACACACAAATAGCTTAAAAGTGCCATAGGGTTGGAAAACCAAAACTTCATAAAGCGGACGCCCGAACTAGATCAAGTGTTCGGTGCCAAATCGAAAATTGGTCTTAGAAAAAGAAAATTGTGTTGCTGTCGTGCTTTACAATGACACATCCTATCTCAAGACTTAAGGTGGGTCAGCCTACGGCTTCAACCTCCTTATCCCAAAGGCGGAGTGCTTCTCCGAGGCTATTTTAGCAAACTAAGTTTGAGCGGCTTTAGAGAGAAGCAACGCTATCCGGCTATTGACCACACACTTGCGTCGAGAAAGGAGTGATAAATAATAATAATAATAATAATAAACTTTGCAACGACTAGGAAGAAGAACACTTATTATAAAACGGCTCATTTAAGAGCCCCCAAGTGACTTGGGTAAAGGAATTTTATTTATAATGACTGTATGTACTGAAGTACTAATATCATATCTTTGTTCACCCGAACTTAAACGCATCTTAACCGACCGTCGGCTTCTCCCTCTTCGGTCAAGGACCAAAAAGTGTTATGTACTCCACCTGTCGAAGATATCGACGATGTTTCTGATAACCAGGCAATCAGGCCATAGGGCCGTAACTAACAAAGCGCGCTCAGGGAACTTATGCTATATTACTGACGAAGTGTAAGAAGCATCTTCGAAGAAAATAGTACCCCCACCGATACCTTTCTTCGGTTGCTCATTGTTACTATGTGACTTGTGCAATAGATTTTTTGTACTCATGAGTTCCATTGTGTGCCGACCATAATTGAAAACAATAAGAGCGCTAGCTTCCGGCTTCACCCAGTCTGAGGTCCGAGCTCGGATGACCCGATCGTGACAGTCGCAGAGGTGCTCCCTTTACTCCCTAGACGAACAATCGAGAACGTTCGGTTAAACACAGGAGCGAGGTAACCCAGCTTGCAAATCGCTTAAGTCAATATGGTGCATATTGTGGCATAATACACGAAAAAGGAACGAAGCCGTACAAGTATAATCATATGCAAGAGGAAAGGCTTCATGAAGGAAGCCCCCAAGTAAACTGGGTATTTGAATTTGTGTGTCACAAACAAGGTTATGACAAGGAATTTTTTTCACAAACAACTTTTTGCCAAAAAAGGTATAATGCTAGGTCGAACCGAACACAAGTTAAAAATTTAAAACTTTGAGAACGAAGGCAACTTAGCTAGTTAATGTGTTCGGCATTGATGATGCGGTTCCTAGCTTGATGCGGGACAAGGTTCCATCCCCCAAGCCGGTCCCGAGGTGGCGGAGAAAAGAGCTCGGCACTCTGAAGTGGTGACATAGCACGGCCAATGCAGGCCGGCAGAGTGATGCCGAAGTCCCCGGTGTGGGGTAATGAAGTGTTGACGAAGCCCCCCGTCCAGCTGAGGTGACGTGGTATGTCAGTACACCGAGTTGACGATACTGCCCGACCCGGATCATTTTCCTGTGCACAAAAAATAGTGCAAACCGGAGATAATAGTAATAATGATAATTAAAAAATTTATTGCATAATAAATAATTTATGCAAAGTGAGTAATAAAGGAAAATATGGCCTGCGTGCCGAAGTGAATGTCGATGCAGGGCGTCGGCGTGATGCGGTAAAGGCGTGGCAAAGCACTGAATTCGCTGTGTCGGTCCGAAGTTCGGATGAGGCGCGCCGGACTATGTGCAAAAACTGGTTTATTTGTTGTAGCAATCCAAAGAAAGGTGACTCCCAAAATTGGGACTCGATCCGCACACCCATTGCCTGATGGGCGATAAAGCGATAGCATGGCGATGCTGGCAAAGGTTGGCTTGCCGAGGCAAAGCCCTCGGTCCAGCTAACGTGACGAAGCTGGTCGGCTAGTGACGCTGAAGTCTCCGGAGTAGGTTGATGAAGAAATGGCGAAGCCCCCGGTCCAGCCGAGATGTCGAAGCCTCGATGTCAGCCGATGAGTCGAAGTAGGTCGGCGTGATGGTCATCGGCTTGAAGAAGCAATAGTGCGGCCCTGCCGATGCCGGTCGTGACGTGGTCAATGCCGGCTTGATGAAGTGACCGTGTGGCGATGCCGATCTCTTGTTCGGCTTGCCGAGATGATGATCCGAAGAAGTTGAGCTTGGCTCAATAAAGTGACAATGTGTCTAGCACAGGTCGGCAGCCGTAGAGCAACGTTGTCGGGCTGGTTTGACACCAGCACGATGGTGAAGATCATATTGGAAAAGACTTCAAAATTAGCGGGATGTGTTTGGGAAAAAACACAATACCCCATACAAAACTTCCTTCAAAAAGGATGTCCAAAGTCCCGTTCATAAAGAAAAGATGAATTCGGGTCGGATTCGTTCTCGCACAGAAAACATATCTGAAAAGTGATGCACTAATCGGAAGGTTCCCGGAGTTTGGACGGTCGGATCGAGCTGAAATTTTGAGGGGTGGTAGATATAGGAATTCCGCAGCCGATCAAAGGTTGGATCTTGCAGAGGACGTCCGAGCTAGAAGCTGGACACCACGCCCTAAACTCGTCCAGATTCCCGTCCAGATTTGACAGGGCTCCGGTATATCGTGGATTGCCAGAGATTCCTCCATTGGAACTCGACGAAATTTTCCAGGGTTATTGTAGACTCAGTTCCGCACAATTCCACCAAAGCAATCGTTAAAACGACACTTGAGGAGGCAGTGGCGGCGGATACAAGTTCGCTGTCCAAAAAAAATAGCACGTTCGCCCGAGGGCAATGTTGACGTTGAGCCCACGGGCTCCCTGGATGATTCCTCCATGATCTTGATAAAAATCGGAGTTGATGTTGATGAAGGCCCTCCTCCGAACATGACGATCGGAGGTAGGGCGCAGCCCTCGGTCCAGCCAAGGTGAACAGTCGAGCCAGTGACGAAGAAGCCGGCATCGCAGTTGATTTGTTGTCGAGCCATTGATCCTTTTGTCGATCACCCAACGGAACTCTCAATGAAAGCACCAATGTCGGTGTCAAAACCGGCGGATCTTGGGTAGGGGGTCCCAAACTGTGCGTCTAAGGCGGATGGTAATAGGAGGTGGGGGACACAATGTTTACCCAGGTTCGGGCCCTCTCGATGGAGGTAATACCCTACTTCCTGCTTGATTAATCTTGATGATATGAGACTACAAGAGTTGATCTACCACGAGATTGTAGAGGCTAAACCCTAGAAGCTAGCCTATGATTATGACTGTTGTATGTCTCTATCGACTAGCCTGGCCTCGGTTTATATAATACACCAGAGGCCTAGGATAACAAGAGTCCTAGCCGAATACGCCGGTGGGGAGGAGTCCTTGTCTTGATCACCAAGTCTTGTGGAATCTTCCTTGTATGCGGCAACTGTACGAACTGGCCCATGAGTATGCGGCCATGGGGGTCCTCGGCCCAATCCAACTGATCGGGAGACGATGTGATGAGTACCCCCTAGTCCAGGACACCGCCAGTAGCCCCCTGAACCGATCTTCAAGTTGGGGACGCTCCTTGATTCTTCTGAACTGTTCTTCATCTTCGGTTGTCGGTCTTGAAAACTGGTTCAACTTGATGCTCGCCGCATTTAAGGTGGCCCACATGTCATGCACATAAAGGTAGAGGGGCGATGCGTCCGAGAGGGGTGAGGCGCACGTCGGTGGACGTGGTGCCGTGGGTTGGAGCGGCGTCGTGGGAATCGCGAGTGGTAGTGGATGAAACGTGATGGTTGCCATAGTTGAACTTCCATGGACAAGCTGTCATGTCTATGAACACATGCCTTGCATACCGATCACTGGTAGGAGTAGTAGAGAAAGCTAGGCGGATAAATATTTCCTTATAGTCAAGCGGACCAACGCTAATACTTGTTCCAAAGACATGCACACCATCGAAATAGTCCATATATATCAATATACATAGAGAGGGAATTTTTTTTACAAGAGAGGAAATAGTTCATCCATCCATAATGCCCTGCTGCTGGTGCAACATCTTCTTCTTCTTCTTCTTCTTCTTGTTCTCATTTTCTGTGGGAGACGGCTTCGCAACAAGCTCTCTGGACCTTGCAGCTATCTCAAAACTCACATGGGCATCGAGGGCAGCATATTTTATCCGCTCGCACGTCAAGGGATAAATCTCCCATCCAGACGACCTTAATGCCAGCGTCTCGTCACCCTTCTGAAGATTTGTTCCTAGCATAAAATTTGCTACATCGAATAGGGATGGTGTCGGTTTACCACAATCTTCTACAGGAAATTTTATTCTGGTTTGTAGGTCAGCGATGCTTTTCAAGTCAAGGTTGTACGGCTCCAACTTCTGTTTGTCCCCTGCGATGGCTGCCCCACAGAAGTATATGTCCTCCCGAGACAAGAAATCATGAAGCTCATGTGGTATGGAGGGCGCATGTATGATGTGTTACACCAAAACATCATCTTCGAGGCACAGCTGAAGGACAGCGGCACATTGGATCTTCGGTGCTTGCGCTCCGTGTACTCTGCGTCGAGACCGATGACATTCATCTCCACCTTTTGGAGGAGTTGGATACATTGTTGATCCACTTTCTAACAAACCTTGGGTGGTCGGTGACTGTGGCAACTATGCTCAACGAGCCTTCGACGAGGACATGTTGGACGCTAAAAACCTGCATCTTGATCTCTTTCGCCATTTGGAACCGCTGGACCGGAGGGCTATGGTTTGAATAATTAGGATTAGATGGCTAGTCTAACTGAAGAAGATGATTATTTATAGGGGCTTCGGAATTACTCCAGGAGGATGTGAAGAGGTTAAAACAATGTGAATGCAGTGTGGTTTGGATGCAAATGAAGATCAAGGAGTAGTGAAAAGCCGAGGAAAATCGGTTCCCGATGGAGAAGTAAACGGAGAAGTTATGCGCATGCATGAGGAGAGGTGCGGTGGTTTGACTGCTGCATGCAATGGATTGGACGGGCTCTTCGTTGCCTTTTCTCTCTCCACACGCACGTAGTGGCCCACTTGCATGCTACAGTTTATTGGCCGGAGTCCGGCTGCTTTGCTCATGCATTACTCTAATTAATCTGTGAATGCGGGCATGGAGGAAATGGGCGATGCAAAAGGGTATATACGCAGACTAATTAGAGAAATCGAAAAAGTTATGCGCAGACAAAAGAGGACCAGAGGGAGTACTACTCATGTTCCTACTATGGTTAAGGAATATGCGGTTATCCTCAAAAAATAAAAGTCCTTCTTCACGCTTTCGCATGCACGAGAATTTGGTTCTTCTCGCAATATGGATGATAGCTGGAGGATGAAGTGAACCCAGAGGCATGCTAGCACGGGAGTGTACTCATGTTCCTACTACTCCTCCTACTAGTAGTAGTACAACTGTGGTACACTTGATGGTCAAAATACTATTATTCATCCGGTCCTCACAAAGTGAAGTGACAAGACCACTTGGCGAGGTGACACTCGCCCAGCGGGCGTGTCCGGGTTACCAAAGTCAGCCTCACCTTGTGCCTTTGTCACGATCACATCCTTTGCCAGTATAGCATGCCTCGTCTCGTCTCCATCTCCCCTAGCACCACTCATCTCCATCTCCGTCTCGCCGGAGATCCTGAGGTCACTCTTCATTATCTCACTGTGCCCCCGCATACCCTCGCCTCGCTCGCCTCCCCCAGTACCACTATTGCCTCGCTAGCCGCTCCAGCACCGATAGCCTTCTCCCCCGTAAATCAAGCCCCCCAAAACCCCACCTTCCAAACTCCACCATGGCCGAACGCGAACCGCGCAAGATCCATATGAGCCGCGATTGGAGAAATCTCCCCAGTGACGTCCTCGACCTCTGTTGTTCGTGTATGGATATGTTGAGCGCCCTGCGGCTGGCTGCATGCTCGAGGGGCATGCACACGGCCATCATCAAAGCGAGGCCAAAGCTTTTCAAGACACCCTGCTTGCTGCTATCTGGTCTTGCGAGATTGGCTCACCATGATACGGAGGCGTACATGATGCCCCTCGACTTCAATCCGATCTCCATTAGCCGAAACTTCTTTGTAGGTATGTAGTGGGTCGCCATACATCATTTCCCTCGACTTCGATCCGATCACCATCGCCCGAAACTTCTTGGCAGGTATGTACTGGGTCGGCATGAACTCCCACTGGATGGCTGCCTTCAGAGAAGACGGGAAAAAGTTGGTGCTCGTGAACTTCCAGACCTCCCATGAGGTTATCCTTCCTCTGTTGGATTATATAGAGTTTTACCATCGCGGTCCTAGTCATCTAGATTACCACGTCAGTTAGACGGACCTTGTTTTGCAGAAGATTGTAATCTGCCAAGTGCCCACACGACATGTGAATTACGCAGACTTCAAGCTAATTGCCTTGTTCAACCACGGACTCGCCTATCTTTACGACGGTGCCTTCTTTAGCTGGAGACAACTCAGCTCGGAGTGGATCATCGTCAAAGCTGATACACACTTCTGTGATGCTATTGAACACAGTGGCATCATCTACGCGATCGACAAAGCAGATGGCACCACGAATTGCTGGGACGACGCGTGTAAGTTGTTTCCTTCTCATGTTAATGATGACGCCATGACACTATTTGGACTTTTTGTGATGATTGGCATATCCCTATTTGAGCAGAATTTGAGTAGAACTATGGCAATGTGTTAGAGACGTCGTAAATCAGCTATATTTGGAATGAGTTAATTCATGCGATTGTGATCATGTCATTACAGCCAATTTGTACCCCTGAATAATCAAACGGTTAGATATATATGGATATTCTCCTTATTTTACGGTAATCTATATATTACTATTAAATATGAGTGTGTACCAATGGCGATGTTAGTTTCCTCATTTTCATGATGTAGAAACATGCACCACACTGTTGGTTTCATCTAACCATACATTAGGGAAGTAAATGCGCATATGGAGAACTCTATATTTGGAAGTAGTGAAATCCTGTAATGCTTACCATGTGTACATACCTATATTCGCCCTTCAACAACCAATGGCTAGAGTAATATCCTCACAAAAAATTTGCCCACAGAACACAAGTACATAACAATGCATAGTCTATTAGTTACCTTGAAGAATTTGTTTGTGAGGATAGAACATGATTCCATAACATGCATGACATGGTAGTTTCCTGTGAAGAATCGATTGCGAGGTAACATGAGTATAACCATGCATGGCACTTCTATATTTCGAACCCAATATACATTTCCCTGTATTTTCCTCCCAGTTCCAACAGGGACATATCAATGCTATTTCTTGCATTATCCTAATCATACTCTGAACAATGCTAATCTTACATTAACAATGCCTGTCCTTTTTGATATGATGCAGTGTCCCTACAGTTACTGCCCTTTGTAATCACACCACCTTTGCCAAAAATAGCGAAGCACAACTGGTTCCTCGCTCGATCAGACAACGGCAAAAGACTGATGATCATTCAGACACATGAGTCGAAAAAGTTATATTGCAAAAACCCCACTGTATACAAGCACCGTGAAATACGTGAGTATCCGGACAGTGGTTGATACGTCTATGAGCATGATACCAGCTTTTTGGGGCCTTCAGGATTATTTAGTTGGAGGCGGGTAAACAGCCTTGGTTCACACTCTCTGTTTCTCGGACTCAATTATCCGATTAACCAGGAGATCACCGTTGGCGAGGACCTTGATGGCAGAGAGGCTCTGTTTGCTATGGAAAACTGTGTCTACACAGCGAGCCCTAGGAGTTCGGGAGCAAACTCCCCTGATTGTCAACGATACAACCTACAGCCAAAAGAAGGTGAGAATGACAAAGGCATCTAGATTAACTTTGATCCTTGGATGTCTCAATTACGACAGACAGTGATGTGGTTCAAGCCTTCAGGTTGATAGGTAATTGGGCTCTTGCGTCAAAAGGGTGGAGTACTGGTGTCTCTGGATCATTGGTCGCTGAAGCGGGGCTGCAAATTATGATGGTGTTTGATCATCTCTTCGAATGAATTTGTTGTCTTTGCTGCTTGTTCTGGATGGGTAGTTCTTTCTTTTGTTATGCATATTCCTTGTCATTTGGTCATCCTCGTCTATGTCACTCTTACTATGTAATAGTTGGATCATTTTAGAATGTCATTCTCGTGCGGATCACGAGAGTCCGAGCGCCGCAGATGGGTGCGTTTTGCTGGTGTAGCAAAACTTCTTATGAACTATCATGTCTTGTTGTTTATGTCAGTAATAGTCACTAGTCAGTGTTTGAATGTTGTATATATTGTTGTTTCGAACTGTTTATTGTCTCGAACTACTGGTGGGCTAAATGAGGGCATCACCATTCTCCAGTGTTCAGAGTGTATCTCCTTTTTTCAAGTTATATAATTTGAGATCAGTGTTTTTTCGATGATGTACACTTGTTTGGGCCAGTGAGGTGTCGTTGAATATGGGCCGAGTAGTAACGCAATGCCAAACATGTCAATTATGACTCTCAGGCCGGGCTCTCAAAAGATCCTAAAAAAGGCCGGGCTCTCCAAAAAAGAAAGAATAAGGACTCTTAGGCCGACATGTGGGCGCCGCCGGTGTTTTTGTGCGCTTGCGCGTCGAGAGCATATTGGCGCGTGTTCGAAATTCAAGCTACCTTTTCATCCCCAATCTCCCGCCCCTCCCCCACCTCTGGAATCTTGATTCCTACTCCAGTTCTCCCAAATCCCCCTCTTGTACTCCCTGTACTCAAGCTCACTATCATGTCGCCGGTCAACGCGGATCTCCGAGCCGGGGATCCTGAGGTCTGTCCTGCCTTCAATCGCTGCATGCTGTCGCTCAACAGTGGCATGGCGGCGCTTGACGACCAGTTTGCCGGAAAAGTGCTGATGGTAACCATCAAAAGTGACCGGCATCCCGTCTCGCCGGACGACCTTGTCAAAGCTCTTGGCATTGTGCACGGCATCCAAATAAGTGACTTGCTCGTCGAAGTCTGTCCGCCACCGGCTGATTTCTTTGTCAGGTTCTTGACAACTTTCGACTACGGTCATGTGTTCGAATCTTCCCAACGTTTGTTCTACGATGGCGCGCTGGTGAGCTTTGATCGGTGGCACCCAGGATGGGGCTCGGTGCCCTCTAAGCTTGAGTTTATAACAAAGCTTTCCTTCCACAGCATGCCTCGACGTGCTTGGAACAGCGAGTCCATGAATGAGCTTATCAACGACCTTGGAGGTGAGCTCGTAAGTATGTTTGTTCCTCCAGACAGCTGGCCTCTGACGGTTATGGCATGGATGAAGAAGCCGTCCACCATACCGAAGGTGATTGGTGTTGAGATATCGGTGCAGGAACCGGGGCTATACTATTCGTCGCCACCGAGGCCGCCGCGGACCATGTTAGGGATGTACCTGTATCGAGTGTTTGTGCATGTCGAAGAAGTGGTCAATCCATCAATCGAAGTCCTGCCGCCGCCACTGGTGCTAGGGTCCGTCGACGACGTCCATTACAGGAGTCAATGTTAGACTTTCCCCGTGTTGCTCGGAATGATGGATGGCACAGGGCCTACTCCATCGCGCGGCGGAGGCCACTGCTTCTTTGGGAGAAGAGGCATGGCTGGCTGCCTGGATGTGCTCTAATTTGAGGTAACAACTGAATCTTGTCAGATACTAGTTAAATCCGAGCTATGGGTGTGAAGTACTGATGTGCCAGTACATTTGATTGCGACCTGTTCTAATTTTGTACCTGAACTTTTTTTAGAAAGGGTTGTACATCAACTTAATGTGCTAGCAGAACTTATTGTGTTGTCTGTCTGTTTTCTTTGCACAACATTCAAGATATTTCCCTGTCATTGATAAAGACGATGAACCGTTATGTACGAGTTCGTTGGTTTCAACATAACCCTACTCGTAGCGATCCACTGCTTCCATCCTGATTGTGTGGCCTGTGTGAAATTTTTGTATGCAAGTTCAGTGTGCTATGATGTTCTATATGATTGTGTCAACTATATAAGTTTTTACTGAGCATCAGCGATGCATATGGCTGAAAGATGTATTTACGAGCATCGACCGATGGGTCTCTCTCTCTCTCTCTCTCTCTCACACACACACACACGCACACACACAAGTGGGACCCGTTGAATTATTTCTTTGCTCGTGACAACTTTTAATTAGGTTCCACTATAATCTAACTTTTTTCTTAAGTTATTAATTGAGCTCATTGACTTCAAAAAGTTGTCTGTAAGCCTTTTTTGGGCATTTTCGGTGTCGCTGAATGTGGACTGTGTAGCAATGTAAGGTTGTCTTGTACTACATGTGCCTTTTTTAAACATCAGCAATGCAATCGGGCCGACAGGTTGTACACAATATCCGGGTCAACTTGTTATTCTACGCTTGTTGGCTGCAAACTTTCCTAGGAGGTATGCATTAGGCTTAATAAGAAAATGGACTTTAAGAAATAATAAATGGGATGTAATTATACTAACTGGGCAGTAACTTTAAAAAAATGCACCAAACCCGTAATTAGTTTAAAAAATATATTATTTTCATAATTGAAAATTTTAATTTCATTACTTGTTGCGCGCGCAATATTTCGTTGAATTTTAACGTAATACAACTTTATTTTGAAATTATATTTAATCTGACTAGAAATTTCGTATAAAAATATTTCGGATCCCATGAAAATGTGGGAATTTTTTATGAATTCTGTTTTGAGCGGTTGGTTGAAATTATTAATCGTTGTCCTAGCTAGAAAATGGGATGTACTTTTAACAAACTCGCAAATGGGCTATATGTTCTTTGCCACACACTTGCATGCCTTCTAAGTTGACGCGTCCCCTAAAAAAGCTAAGTTGACGCGTATGCAAGGCTATGTCAACAACACATGGTTCTGGCAGCTGTGGCCGTTGGATGTCCATCCAACGGATGTCGTGCTTCTTCTTCAATCTCGGATATTCTTACTTCAGCCGCCCAAAAAATGATTCCTCCACCTGATATCTGGGGCGCACCGTTTCGGAGGCTGACATGTGGGCCTACTAAGTTGACGCGTACCAAGGGCTTTGTCAACTTAGTCAATATAAACGATTCTAGCTGCAGTGACTGTACGATGTCCTTCCAACGTCCGTAGTGCTTCTTCAACCTCTGGTCTTCTTACTCCAGCCGCCCAAAGCAGCGTCGGTCGTGCCGCGTGCTCCTGCCTCTCGTGGCCGGCTGTGATGCCGCGGAGGCCTGACCGCCCCCTACTACTCCCACTGCTGGCCATGGCATCCCTCTACTCAGCCACACCCCCTGTTATTCCGCGGCGATGGCAGCCTCACACCGCAGCCGAACCAGTGAACCCTCGTACTCCTCTCCGCGCGGGCTTCCACTGCCGCGTCTTCCCTGGCTCCGCGTCATCCCCTTCCTAGGCCTCGACGTCGTCCACCGCCCTGGTGCTCTCGGCGCGGCGTGGTCAACGTGGTTAAGGAATGGCTTCCATCGGACGTGGATCAGACGTGGAGAGGTCGATACCGGGTCCACGACGGCAGCAAGAAAGTGCCTCCTTATTACGTGGAAAATAATGATTCCTCCACTTGATAGTGGGGACCCACCGGATGGGCCACCGTATTTCGCGAAAAAAACGTTTCCCCCCTGACTGCTGGGGCCCACCGGACGGGCCACCGTATTGCGCGAAAAAATGCCCCCCCCCCCCGTTGTCATCTCAGACCCACTGGAAGTGCCTCCTTATTACGCACAAAAAATGAATACTTGATAATCCACAAGTATAGGGGATCGCAACAGTTTGAGAGGGTAGAGTATTCAACCCAAATTTATTGATTCGACACAAGGCGAGCCAAAGAATATTCTCAAGTATTAGCAGCTGAGTTGTCAATTCAACCACACCTGGAAACTTAATATCTGCGGCAAAGTGTTTAGTAGCAAAGTAATATGATAGTGCTGGTAACGGTTACAAAAGTAAAGACAACAAAAGTAATATTTTTGGTGTTTTGTAGTGATTGTGACAGTAGCAACGAGAAAGTAAATAAGCATAAACCAGTATATGGAAAGCTCAGAGGCACCGGATCGTTGATGGATAATTATGCGGGATGGGGTTCATCATGTATGATCATAACATAGGGTGACACAGAACTGGATCCAATTGATCAATGTAATGTAGGCATGTATTCCGAATATAGTCATACGTGCTTATGGAAAAGAACTTGCATGACATCTTTTGTCCTACCCTCCCGTGGCAGCGGGGTCCTATTGGAAACTAAGGGATATTAATGCCTTCTTTTAATAGAGAACCAGAACAAAGCATTAGCACATAGTGAATACATGAACTCCTCAAACTATGGTCATCACCGGGAGTGGTCTCGAGTATTGTCACTTCGGGGTTGCCGGATCATAACACATAGTAGGCGACTATAGACTTGCAAGATAGGATCAAAAACTCACATATATTCATGAAACAATAATAGGTTCAGATCTGAAATCATGGCACTCGGGCCCCAGTGACAAGCATTAAGCATAGCAAAGTCATAGCAACATCAATCTCAGAACATAGTGGATACTAGGGATCAAACCCTAACAAAACTAACTCGATTACATGATAAATCTCATCCAACCCATGACCGTTCAGCAAGCCTACGATGGAATTAATCACGCACGGCGGTGAACATCATGAAATTGGTGATGGAGGATGGTTGATGATGACGACGGCGACGAATCCTCCTCTCCGGAGCCCCGAACGGACTCCAGATCAGCCCTCCCGAGAGGTTTTAGGGCTTGGCGGCTCCGTATCGTAAAACGCGATGATTTCTTCTCTCCTATTTTTTTCTCCCCGAAAGCCAATATATAGAGTTGGTTGGCGTCGGAAGGTGTCCAGGGGGCCCACGAGGTAGGGGTCGCGCCCTAGGGGGGGCACCCCCACCCTCGTGGACTGGGTGTGGGCCCCCTGGTCTTCATCTTTGGCGAGGATTTTTTTATTAATTATTGTAAGGTATTCCGTGGAGTTTCAGGTCGTTCCGAGAACTTTTGCACATAAAACAACATCATGGCAATTTTGTTGAAAACAACGTCAGTCCGGGTTAGTTCCATTCAAATCATACAAGTTAGAGTCCAAAACAAGGGCAAAAGTGTTTGGAAAAGTAGATTAGACGGAGACATATCAACTCCCCCAAGCTTAAACCCTTGCTTGTCCTCAAGCAATTCAATTGACAAACTGAAAGAGAAAAAGAAACACTTTTACAAACTCTGTTTGCTCTTGTTGTTGTAAATATGTCAAGCCAGCATTCAAGTTTTCAGCAAAGATTATAACTAACCACATTTGCAATAATTCTCAGGTCTCACAATTACTCATATCAATAGCATAATCAACTAGCAAGCCATAATAATAAATCTCGGATGACAGCACTTTCTCAAAACAATCATAATATGATATAACAAGATGGTATCTCGCTAGCCCTTTCTGAGACCACAAAACATAAATGCAGAGCACCTTTAAAGATCAAGGACTGACTAGACATTGTAATTCATGGTAAAAGAGATCCAATCATAGTCACACCCAACATAGATTAATAGTGATGAATGCAAATGACAGCTGTGCTCTCCAGCTAGTGCTCTTTAATAAGAGGGTGATGACTCAACATAGAAGTAAATAGATAGGCCCTTCACAGAGGGAAGCAGGGATGTGTAGAGGTGCCAGAGCTCGGTTTTGAAATAGAGATAAATAATATTTTGAGCGGTATACTTTCATTGTCAACATAGCAACTAAGAGATGGCGATATCTTCCATGTCACACACATTATAGGCGGTTCCCAAACAGAATGGTAAAGTTTATACTCCCCCTCCACCAACAAACATCATTCCATGGCTTGCTCGAAACAACGAGTGCCTCCAACATACATCAGGTCCCAGGAGGAGTTTTGTTTGCAATTAGTTTTGATTTAGTTTGCATAAAGCATGGGACTGGGCATCCCGGTGACCAGCCATTTTCTCGTGAGTGAGGAGCCAAGTCCACTCCTCTTGAGAATAACCCGCCTAACATGGAAGATAAGGGCAGCCTTGGTTGATACATGAGCTATTCGAGCATACAAAACAGAATGTTTATTTGAAGGTTTCGAGTTTGGCACATACAAATTTACTTGGAAGGGCAGGTAGATACCGCATATAGGAAGGTATAGTGGACTCATCTGGAACAACTTTGGGGTTTAAGGGATTGGATGCACAAGCAGTATTCCCGCTTAGTACAAGTGAAGGCTAGCAAAAGACTGGGGAAGCGACCAACTAGAGAGTGACAACAGCCATGTACATGCATTAAAATTAATAAACATTGGATGCAAGCATGAGTAGGATATAATCCACCATGAACATAAATATCGTGAAGGCTATGTTGATTTGTTTCAACTACATGCATGAACATGTGCCAAGTCAAGTCACTTAAATCATTCAAAGGAGGATACCACCCCATCGCATTCACATCATAACCATTTCAATAGCATGTTGGCACGCAAGGTAAACCATTATAACTCATAGCTAATCAAGCATGGCACAAGCAACTATGATCTCTAATTGTCATTGCAAACATGTTTATCCATAACAAGCTGAATCAAGAACGATGAACTCATCATATTTACAAAAAAAAGAGGTTGAGTTCATACCAGCTTTTCCCATCTCAGTCAGTCCATCATATATCATCATAATTGCCTTTCACTTGCACGACCGAACGATGTGAATAATAATAAGAGTGCACGTGCATTGGACTAAGCTGGAATCTGTGAGCATTCAATAAATAGGAGAAGACAAGGCAATATGGGCTCTGGGTCAAATCAACAATGATGCATATAAGAGCCACTTCAACAATTTAATCATGGTCTTCTCCTGCTGACCCCCAAAGAAAAGAAAAGAAATAAAAACTATTTACATGGGAAAGCTCCCAAAAAGCAAAAGAAGAACGGGAAATATTTTTGGGTTTTCTTTTAAATTACTACTACTACAGCATAAAAATAAACTACTACTAATTTTTTTGTTTTTCTTAAGGTTTATCAAACACACAAGAAGAAAACAGGAAAAAGAAAATAAACTAGCATGGATATTACAGTGAAAGAGTATGAGCACCGACATCTAGCAATGAGTGTGTGTGAGCATGAATGTAATGTCGGTGAGAAATACGTATTCCCCAAGCTTAGGCTTTTGGCCTGTTGGTCTATTGCCGAGGATAGCTTTGGCGGATACCCGTAGGTGTAGCCGGGTCGATCATGACGAAGAATAGTTGGGATCATCTTGTGATGAAGAAGACTCGATCGCCATTGGCTGACAGCCATCTCTGGATCCCAAGAATAAACAAATTGTCGTGGAGGCTCATCTTGTGGTTCCGGTTCCGGGGCTGGTGCAGGATTCCGGTAAGCTTGAACGGCAGCCCACGTAACGAGATAAGGTCCTACAAACTTAAACAAAGAAGGAGCAGGCAAGGTAATAGTTTCGTGGATGATGTTTATCAAAGAATAACTTATATTTGAGCTCTCCATCCCTGCCCTTAACAAGAAAATCATGTGCTATCATACTCTTATAATCTAAATAAGCACTAGGCAGCAATTTTTCTTCTTTCTCATGAAGCCTAATAGCTATGTTAAAATGTGCAGCGAGGCGTGTAGCATAAATGCCTCCAAAGATGGGACCCTTAGTACGGTTCATACTTAACCGTCTAGCAATAATTCCGCCCATGCTAACACTGTTATGGCGGTATAAACCATGGAACAAAATAATAATATCAGGAACGCTAAGGTTCCCACAGTTCCCGCGGCCAATCAAGCAACGACTAGCAAATAAGGCAAAATAGCGTAAAACGGGAAAATGTATGCTAGTAATTCTTGCATCAGAAACCTTCCTGGTTTCTCCCACATAGATAGTGTTAATAAACGCTTCCACCTCTTTACGTGGTGGTTCCTCTAAGGTACCCTCAGGGGGAATGTTGCAGACTGCGCAAAATTCAGACAATGGCATTTTCTTCACAACGTCATATAAATGAAACTCTACTGAAGGAGGTGATTCCTTAGGGAAAAAGTGGAAGTTTTGCACAAAAGTATTTGTGAGTAAGAGATACTGTGGACGTTGGTCGAGGACGAAGTCGGTGAGGCTGGCATTATCAATCAATGAATAGAAATCCTCATAAATGCCGGCCTGTGTCAAGAAATTATCAGAAGGCCATTCACACGGGCGGATCTCAGCGGTGCGAGGCAAATTATATTTGGGCCTCTATGCTTCTTCATTTTGTTTCTCCTTTGAGCTTCGGCTCGATGAGCCCCTCAAAAGTCTCTTCATCATTTTCTGAAATAATCTGAAATTTTTAGTAACTTCAAACAAAAGTGAACCAACTTCAATAAAACTGATAGCAACTACTCCTACAAGTGTCTAGAGCCTATATCAAGCATTAGAACTACTTGGAACCATATAAATTTGACATGCAAGCTCAAGAACATGGTCAGTATGCAGCACAAATTTGCAAAGAATAAAGCACTAGAACAAAAACTAATTGGACCAATGGAGGAGTCACATACCAAGGAACAATCTCCCCAAGCAGTTTTGCGAGAGGTGCTTTGAGCAAGGAGATCGAAAATCACAGCAAAGAGGGCCGGAACTCGTGCTTGAGTTGGTTTTTCGTGTTTGTGTGAGGAAGAGGAAGAAGATGGGTGTTGGGATAAGTGGAGGAGGGCCACCGTGGGCCCACGAGGCAGGGGGCGCGACCAGGGGGTAGGGCGCGCCCTCCACCCTCGTGGCCAGGTGGCAGCTCCCATGTAATTTTTGCACAAGAATCCTCAAATATTCCCGAAAAAATCATATAAATTGGCATGTCATTCTGAGGACTTTTATTTTCGGGATATTTTTATATTGCACGGATAAATCAGGAAACAGACAGAAAATACTATTTTTACTTTATTTCCACTAAGGAACAGAAAGTATAGAGAGGGTGCAGAAGGTGGTGCTTCTAGTTTCATCCATCTCATGCTCATCAAAAGGAATCCACTAACAAGGTTGATCAAGTCTTGTTAACAAACTCATTCCGATAATCATGAAACCGGAGAAATTTTGAATAACACTATGTTACCTCAACGGGGATATGCACATCCCCAATAATTATTATATCATATTTCTTTTTAACAGTAGGAAGAGGAAATTCAAAACCTCCAAATATAATTGATGGAATTTTTCCAATAGAGTTGATACTATGAACCTGAGGTTGTTTCCTTGGAAAGTGTACCGTATGCTCATTACCATTAACATGAAAAGTGACATTGCCTTTGTTGCAATCAATAACAACCCCTGCAGTATTAAGAAAAGGTCTGCCAAGAATAATAGACATACTATCGTCCTCGGGAATATCAAGAATAACAAAGTCCGTTAAAATAGTAACGTTTGCAACCACAACAGGCACATCCTCACAAATACCGACATGTATAGCAGTTGATTTGTCAGCCATTTTCAAAGATATTACAGTAGGTGTCAACTTATTCAAGTCAAGTCTATGATATAAAGAGAGAGGCATAACACTAACACCAGCTCCAAGATCACATAAAGCAGTTTTAACATAATTTCTTTTAATGGAGCATGGTATAGTAGGTACTCCTGGATCTCCAAGTTTCTTTGGTATTCCACCCTTAAAGGTATAATTAGCAAGCATGGTGGAAATTCTAGCTTCCGGTATCTTTCTTTTATTTGTAACAATATCTTTCATGTACTTAGCATAAGGATTCATTTTGAGCATATCAGTCAATCGCATACGCAAAAAGATAGGTTCTCTTTCTTTACCATGTTTCCTAGCAACAAAATCTCTCTTATCATAACATTGATTCTTTGATTGTGGGTTATCAAGATCAACAGCAGGTTCAATTTCTACATCATTATCATTACTAGGTTGAGCATCATCTTGAACATCATCATTAACATTTTCATTAGGTTCATGTTCATTACCAGATTGTGTTTCAGCATCAGACATAGAGATATCATTTGGATTATCAAGTGGTTCAGCAATAGGTTCACTAGAAGTTTGCACAGTTCTATCATTTTTCTTTTTCTTCTTTTTAGAAGAACTAGGTGCATCAATATTATTTCTCTGAGAATCTTGCTCGATTCGCTTAGGGCGGCCTTCGTGGATACAAAGGTTCTGAGTCATTCTACCAGTTCTAGTAGCCACTCTATCAAGCATAATCATTTTTCTTACTATTCATTTCATCGAAAGCACTTCTTTTGGGCTTTAAGTACTTGTTCTACTTGAGTGGTGACCATAGAAGCATGTTTGCTAACAAGTTTAAGTTCACCTCTAATATTAGCCATATAATCACCCAAGTATTTAATCATATCGGAATCGTATTTCAATTGTCTACCAAAATAAGCATTAAAATTTTCTTGTTTGACAATAAAGTTATCAAACTCTTCTAAGCATTGTCTAGCAGACTTGTAGTGAGGAATATCACCTTCATCAAATCTATAGAGAGAATTTACCTTTACTACCTATGTCGGGTTATCGGGATCAGGAGGTTCTTCAATAGGTAATGGATCAAGATCATATGTTTCTTCAATAGGCGGTAAATTAAGACCATGTATTTCTTCAATATGAGGTAAATTCTTAGCATCTTCAGCTTTAATACCTTTTTCTTCCATAGATTTCCTTGCCTCTTGCATATCTTCGGGACTGAGAAATAGAACACATCTCTTCTTCGGAGTTGGTTTAGGAATAGGATCATTAATTGGAGCAGGAGCTGGCTCAGGAGCGGGCTCAGGAGGTGCCAAATTATTTTCACTTGTCAACATATTATTGAATTTCAGCTTCATCCGGTGTTCTTTCCCTGAAAAGAGAACCAGCACAACTATCCATGTAATCTCTGGAAGCATCGGTTAGTCCATTATAAAAGATATCTAGTATTTCATGTTTCTTAAGAGGATGATCAGGCAAAGCATTAAGTAACTTGAGAAGCCTCCCCCAAGCTTGTGGGAGACTCTCTTCTTTAATTTGCACAAAGTTGTATATTTCCTTTGAAGCAGCTTGTTTCTTATGAGCAGGGAAATATTTAGCAGAAAAGTAATAAATCATATCCTGGGGACTATGCACACAACCAGGATCAAGAGAATTAAACCATATCTTAGCATCACCCTTTAATGAGAACGGAAGTTTTGAGGATGTAAAAGTAGCGCGATCTCTCATCATTAGTGAACAGGGTGGCTATATCATTTAATTTAGTAAGATGTGCCACAACAGTTTCAGATTCACAACCATGGAAAGGATCAGATTCAACCAAAGTAATTATATCAGGATCAACAGAGAATTCATAATCCTTATCAGGAACACATATAGGTGAAGTAGCAAAAGTAGGATCAGGCCTCATTTTATCTCTAAGTGACTCTTTGTTCCATTTAGCTATTAACCTTCTAAGCTCATCATTATCATTGCAAGCTAAAATAGCAGCAGAAGCCTCTCTATCAAAAATATAACCTTCAGGAATAATAGGCCTATCCTCATCATCATTTTCATCAATATTATCAGATTCAATAATTTCTTTCTCTCTAGCCCTAGCAATTTGTTCATCAAGAAACTCACTAAGGGGCACAATAGTATCAGGCATAGAAGTAGTTTCATCATAAGTATCATGCATAGCGTATGGCATCATCTATAACATGCATATATCGTAATCTAATAGCGTAAGGTGTTTAGGTGTCGCAAGCTTACTCATAACAGAAGGTGAATCAAGTGCAGAGCTAGATGGCAATTCCTTACCTCCCCTCGTAGTTGAGGGATAAATTTTTGTTTTCTCGTCTTTCAAGTTCTTCATAGTGTCCAGCAGATATAAATCCCAAGTGACTCAAAGAATACAGCTATGCTCCCCGGCAACGGCGCCAGAAAAAGGTCTTGATAACCCACAAGTATAGGGGATCATAGCAGTTTTCGAGGGTAGAGTATTCAACCCAAATTTATTGATTCGACACAAGGGGAGCCAAAGAATATTCTCAAGTATTAGCAGCTAATTTGTCAATTCAACCACACCTGGAAACTTAGTATCTGCGGCAAAGTGTTTAGTAGCAAAGTAATATGATAGTGGTGGTAACGGTAACAAAAGTAAAGACAGCAAAAGTAATATTTTTGGTGTTTTGTAGTGATTCTGACAATAGCAATGAGAAAGTAAATAAGCGTAAACCAGTATATGGAAATCTCGTAGGCACCGGATCAGTGATGGATAATTATGCCGGATGCGGTTCATCATGTAACATTCATAGCATAGGGTGACATAGAACTAGCTCCAATTCATCAATGTTATGTAGGCATGTATTCCGAATATAGTCATACGTGCTTATGGAAAAGAACTTGCATGACATCTTTTGTCCTACCCTCCCGTGGCAGCAAGGTCCTATTGGAAACTAAGGGATATTAAGGCCTCCTTTTAATAGAGAACCAGAACAAAGCATTAGTGAATACATGAACTCCTCAAACTATGGTCATCACCGGGAGTGGTCCCGATTATTGTCACTTCGGGGTTGCCGGATCATAACACATAGTAGGTGACTATAGACTTGCAAGATAGGATCAAGAACTCACATATATTCATGAAAACATAATAGGTTCAGATCTGAAATCATGGCACTCGGGCCCTAGTGACAAGCATTAAGCATAGCAAAGTCATAGAAACATCAATCTCAGAACATACTGGATACTAGGGATCAAACCCTAACAAAACTAACTCGATTACATGATAAATCTCATCCAACCCATCACCGTCCAGCAAGCCTATCATGGAATTACTCACGCACGGTGGTGAGCATCATGAAATTGGTGATGAAGGATGGTTGATGATGAAACCGACAACGAATCCCCCTCTCCGGAGTCCCGAACAGACTCCAGATCAGCCCTCCCGAGAGGTTTTAGGGCTTGGCGGCAGCTCCGTATCGTAAAACGCGATGATTTCTTCTCTCCTATTTTTCTACCCGAAAGCCAATATATAGAGTTGGAGTTGGCGTCGGAAGGTGTCCAGGGGGCCCACGAGGTAGGGGGCGCGCCCTAGGGGGCGCCCCACCTCGTGGACGTGTGGGCCCCCAGGTCTTAAACTTTGGCGAGGATTTTTTATTTTTTTTATTGTAAGGTATTCCGTGGAGTTTCAGGTCATTCCGAGAACTTTTGTTTTCCGCACATAAAACAACATCATGGCAATTCTGCTGAAAACAGCGTCAGTTCGGGTTAGTTCCATTCAAATCATACAAGTTAGAGTCCAAAACAAGGGCAAAAGTGTTTGGAAAAGTAGATACGACGGAGACGTATCAATACTCCCCCTGCTGGTTGGGACCCACCTTGGTGGGAGGCTGACTTGTGGGCCTACTAAGTTGACGGGGACGGAGTGCTTTGTCAACTTAGTCAATATGAAAGATTCTAGCTCCAGTGACCATACGATGTCCATCCAACGGCCGTAGAGCTTCTTCAGCCTTTGGTCTTGTTGCTCCAGCCGCCCAAAGCAGCGCCGATCGTGCCGCATGCTCCTGCCTCCCGTGGTCGGCTGTGCTGCCGCGGAGGCCTCGCCGCCCCCTACTATTCCCAACGCTGGCCAGGCCATCCTTCTACTCACCCACACCCCCTGTTATTCTGCGGCGACGGCAGCCTCACACCGTAGCGAACCAGTGAACCCTCATACTCCTCTACGCGTGGGCATCCACTGCCGCGTCTTCCCTGGCTCCGCGTCGTCCCCTTCCTAGGCCTCGCCGTCGTCCACCGCCCTGGTGCTCTCGGCATGGCGTGGTCAACGTGGTCAAGGAACGGCTTCCATCGGACATGGACTGTACGTGCAGAGGCTGACAGCTGGGTCCACGGCCGCAGCAAGGAAGTGCCTCCTTATTACGCGCAAAATAATTATTCCTCCACCTGACAGCGGGGACCCATCGGACGGGCCACCGTATTTCGTGAAAAAAACATTTCCTCCTGACTTCTGGGAACCACCAGCCACATCTTCACACGCAAGGAAGTGCGTCCGGGCAAAAAAAAAACGATTCGCTCCCTGACTGCTGGGACCCACCAGCTACATCTTCGCACGCAAGGAAGTGCCTGACAGTCGGGGCCCACCTGGTCGAAGCGTACGTAGCGTTGTCATTCTGGTCGCGAACGTGTACGTACATACTGGTCGATGTAGAGGCGCGCAGGTGACGTAGTAGAGGCGCCAGACGTAGCATGTACACGCACGCACAGCCGCCGATGTGCAAGAAAGAAAATACGCCACATACGTACATACGGGCAGGGGCTTGAACGCCATCACAAGACACGTACAGCCAGGGCTCGTGTACATGGCTGGGTCGGAACGGAGAAACCGCATCGTCATTGTCTTCATGGGGAGCAAAC
The DNA here is from genome assembly GCA_021605145.1 of Aegilops bicornis. Taxonomy (NCBI): domain Eukaryota; kingdom Viridiplantae; phylum Streptophyta; class Magnoliopsida; order Poales; family Poaceae; genus Aegilops; species Aegilops bicornis. Next base: position 339,416,624 of record CM038675.1, read on the forward strand.
CGGCTGGGTCGGAACGGAATGCGTCGTTGTGTTCATCGGGAGGGCTTGGATGGAACAGCTGAAGTAAACGAGGCTTGGGGTACCGCAGAACGGAGGAAACGACCTTGTGTTCGACCGACCATGTTTGAAACGGGATCCTGTTCATCGGGAGGGGTCTGGCGTACCGCAAAACGGAGGAAACGGACCTCCTATGGTCGAAACGGGGGTCTTGTTCATCGGGAGGAGTGTGGCGTACCGCAAAACGGGACTCCACGGGATATTGTTCATCTCCATTGTCGACCCCCTCCAGCCTCCACGGGCTACTGTTCATCCATCGTCGACCTCCTCCAGCCTCCACCTGCGACTTTTCATCCACGGGCTCCTGTTCATCCAGCCTCCATCGCGCTTACTCCACCGCCATCGCTCAACCATCCCTCTCCACGGGCTCCTGTTCAATCACCCCTCCACGGGCTACAGTTCATCCAGCCCTCCACCATCTACTATTCATCCAGCCCTCCACGGGGTGGTCCTGTTCATCCTACCCTCCACGGGGTCCTGTTCATCCAGCCCCAACCGGCTCGATCGATCGGGGTCCTGTTCATCTAGAGGCAACACCATGGGGTCCTGTTCATCCACCCCCACCGGAAACTGTTCATCCAAACCCCCCAGCAATGCTCACTGTTCATCTAGAGGCAGCATCGATCGACTTTAGTTAGCAGCAGTAGCGAAGGAATCACTCGATCAGGTTCAGTTAATAGCCATCGATCGATCGCTCGGGTTCAGTAACGCGTAGCCTGTAGTGCAATCCCTCGGGTTCAGTTAGAGCCCAACGCCTCGCTTGGGTTCAGTTAGAGCCCAACGTATCGCACCCACGCGCGTGCGTGTACGAGAGAAACGCGCATCGCTCGGCCCCGACCACCCACCGTTAACGGGAACACCCCGATATTTTCCTCGCCCTCGCTTCTACCACGGTTTTTTCCGTCATGGACGGCCCAAAGAATGTCATGCAGCTGCGCTCAGGCCCACCCAGGACGAAAAGGCTATTTCCTGTCATAATTTTTTGTCATAGAAGTAGGACCCCACCACATCTTTGATGATACCGGGTTTTGTCACAATTATCGTCATAGAAGTGTCATAAGTATGACATAAATTTTTTTCGTTCGGCCCAAAATGTCACGGATGTGTCTTTTTTTTGTAGTGCAAGCAGCGAGCTAGAGTATGCGGGCATGTCTCGCCGCCACGGCCACGACATCGAGGTCATCAACAGCGCGGCCTGAGGCGGGCTATGTCACAGGTTAAGTGGCCCACCCCAACCCCTCGGGTTCAACCGCCGTCGATCTCATCCATGGCCCCGCCCCTGATCTCCTCTGGCTCGCTGTCAACAATTTGCCATCCTACATCGCCATTGAGCCCCTTTTGTCATTTCTGAAGGATACGCTCCGCAACGCTGGCTTGGGATCCACAGCTACCAAGTCAGACCTCATCGACGGCGACCATGAGGAGGGCACCCTTTCCGGCTCTTCCAAGGGGAAAGAGCCCATCTGTTCTTCCAAGGGGAAAGCGCCCATCTGCGACATCAGGGAGGGCACCCTATAGTCGTGCTCTTCCAAGGGGAAGTAGCCCATCTGCGACAACATGCAGCGCATCCAGGTTCCGTGCTCTTCCCACAGGGACGAGCCCATCTGTGACAAGTGAGGAAACACATGATTTGTTTTGTCGCGCCTCTTCACACGGGGAAACCCATGATTTGTTTTTTCGAGTCCCTTTTGTAGTTAATTGATATATCTGGTTGTTTGCAGTATGCCTTGTTTATTTCAGTTGTTCACAATGTGATGCTATATATGTGCAATTATTTACCGTGGCAAAGACATTTCATCAATCCAGTTTTAAACATACTGATAGGAATGCATATATTTGCTTGCTGTTAAGCCTGTTATAGCTAGCATATGCCTCATCTAAAGTTTTTTGATTGTTTGGTTGTTTGTAGTTAGCATATGTCCAGTTTCAAATGCTATTTTTGTTGTTCTAAGTATGCCTTGTTTATTCCAGTTATTCACAACATGATGTTCTATATGTGCAAGTATGAACTGTGCAGTTCAATTTCATCACTATCAGTTTCAACAATACCACTATGAATGACTACATTTGGTTGCTGCATCTTGTAGTTAACACGCCTTTCCATTTCTATTTAACAATAACCAGTGTACTTAGACCGGCACAATACCAGTTTGAATGACTACGTTTGCTTGTTGTTAAATGTTAGGCCTGTTGCAGTTAACACACCTTTCCACTTGTTTTGCTTTACTAACGTGCTTAAACCCGCATTAATGAAGCTATCTTTTGGAGATTATTTTGTGCGCCATGGATAATTTTGGTTGATGTTTAGCCTTGTTGTGATTAACATGCTTCTCGATGTACCTAAACAGGACAATTTTTGGAACGACTGTTGTTTTCCATCGAGGTTAGTTTCATCCCATGGCTTATATATGCTCACTGTTCAGGTATCGGTAGCTGGTACCATATAGGCCGGGGGCTGATAAGGGACTAATCGATGAATCGGACTTTTAACTGAATATATCTGCAACCCATTTATCGTTAGGTTAACTAGGGCCATAGGTAATATAAATGAGGCCACATAGCAACATGCACTGTACTTAATGTCTAAATATGCAATCCTAGGCTACATAGCAACAAGGAAGAGTGTTACATTAATGTTCTGATGATGTCTAGATATACGTAGAAGAGCAGCAGCTACAACAACAACACGTCCATGTTTGGATACTCAACTTAGCTAGAGGTTAGAGTTAGTTTCTAGCTCATGACTAACCCTGAACTAACTCCATCCAAAGAGTTGTTTGGATGGCAGGGTTAGATTGACAATAAATGCACTAGGAGAACTAGCTCCAATTGGCACCTCTTGGGTTGGATAGTTTTTTTTGGGTGGGTTATAGGTGTAACTAGCTCAAACTAGCCCTCATGTTTAGATATACTTTAGGGATATTTCAGCTCAAACTAGCTCAAACTAATTGTAACCCATGGATACAGCAGCAGTTAATCAGCCGATAATTTGTAAGAATGCACTAAACTCCTTCTGGCCCATAATTTAAGATGTTAATTCATCTATATGTGAGTATATTGGATGTTATAAGATATTATAAAAGAGTGTTGTACTACATCATTGTGCAATTTTTGTTTATCTTATAGTATTAACTTGGTGCTTTTAGGTACATATGTCGTTGGTAAAGATCCGCACTTCGACCCTTTCTGCATATGGGGCAATGAGATATCGATGAACCAGCATCAAGTGAGGAGCTCATAAAGATTGTTAGTAAAATGGGTCCAAAGATGGCAATTAAACTATTTGTTTACACTTTATCCAAGACAACAACGAACTGCAGGATGGTAAGTAAGAACTCTGCAGCCTTTTACTGCCCATAAGGAGTTGTGTTAGATGATAATGTCTGAATCTTTTTTCTTTGCAATGGTTGCCAAAGTAGTTTACTCAAGATTACCTCTCAAACTACATGATTGGTGGGCATTCAAAGGTTAAAGTATTTCTACCAGAACACAATGATTATCTAGATGTTTTCATGAAGACCGTGAAGGATGGGCGGTCGGCCATCACAAGGGGTTGGACTAGAGTCGTGCATGCCTTCTGCATGGAGGAGGGCACAATATGGGCATTCCGCTTCACCTTGTTCAGCAACTAGAATGTATTTCACCTCTTTCTTTACTGTCTTTAATAGTACAAGTATGCAACTGTGGTTCATCATTCTTTATTTGGTTCTTATGTAATTCTTGAACATATGTACCTACGAATCTAATAATGCATTGGTTGTTTGAACCTAATGGATATGAAGAAAGTTGTAGCATACATTCAAATTCAAATTCAAATCCGGTACAATTTGAAATAGCAGCAATTAAATTATGGTGAAATTACGCTCTCCAGGTCGTTACGGCACACACGGTTGGTAAAACACAAACGTTTGTGATATACACCATAATCCGAAATGGTTCACGGAGAGAAAACGTGTGCAAGCATGCACATAGTTGCCGTTTGCAAAGCGTGTGTGATGTTAGACTATCACAAATGGTGCGGGCAAATTAAATGTTCGTGTTAGTTGCCTTATCGTACACGATTTGCAACGATCAACTGGTTCTGATGAAGTATGCATCGTAAACGTTGCACCACAGAATAGCGTGTGCGATAATTGTCATGTACGATGATGTTACGACGGTCTGACGTTTCGTAATCCTGTCTGACACTCGTACGATGATTAGCTAATATTCTTAATTAATTATCGCATACGTTTTGGGAAAAGCGAATGTGTGTGATTGTATGCTTATCATAGACATTCTATAATAGTGAACCGTTTGTGATGGGCCGTGCATCGTAAACATAGTAGCACCAAAGAATACCGAGTGTGATGACAATGCGAGCACAAACAAGTAGGAGTACTGTAGGGTCCCTATCCCCGACGGTTTCTGGGTCATGTGGGAAGGACCTCCCTATCGCCGTCACTCACTAGGTGACGGTTCCAAATGCCGTCACGGAAAGGGGTTAAAAACCGTTTGTATAGCACCGACGCGTACCAGTGCACATTGCTTGCAAGGCTTATAGTGATGTGCATTACCAAGAGGGCCTAGATATACCTCTCCGATACTCGGAGTGACAAATCCTAATCTGTATCTATGCCAACCCAACAAACACCTTCGGAGACACCTGTAGGGCATCTTTATAATCACCCAGTTACGTTGTGACGTTTTATAGCACACAAGGTGTTCCTCCCAGATCCGGTAGTTGCATAATCTCATAGTCAGAGGAATATGTATAAGTCATGAAGAAAGCAATAGCAATAAAACTTAACGATCATTATGCTAAGCTAACAGATGGCTCTTGTCCATCACATCATTCTCCTAATGATGTGATCCCATTCATCAAATGACAACACATATCTATGGTTAGGAAACTTAACCATCTTTGATTAATGAGCTAGTCTAGTAGAGGCATACTAGGGACACAGTGTTTTGTCTATGTATCCACACATGTATCAAGTTTCCGGTTAATACAATTCTAGCATGAATAATAAAAATTTATCATGATATAAGGAAATATAAAATAACAACTTTATTATTGCCTCTAGGGCATATTTCCTTCACTCTCATGCTTGCACTAGAGTCAGTAATCTAGATTACATTGTAATGATTCTAACACCCATGGAGTCTTGGTGCTGATAATGTTTTGCTCGTGGAAGAGGCTTAGTCAACAGGTCTGCAACATTCAGATCCGTATGTATTTTGCAAATCTCTATGTCTCCCTCCTTGACTTGATCGCGGATGGAGTTGAAGCGTATCCTGATGTGTTTGGTTCTCTTGTGAAATCTGGATTCCTTTGCTAAGTCAATTGCTCCAGTATTGTCACAAAAGATTTCATTGGACCTGATGCACTAGGTATTACACCTAGATCGGATATGAACTCCTTCAGCCAGACTCCTTCATTTGCTGCTTCCGAAGCATCGATGTACTCTGCTTCACACATAGATCCCGCTCTGCTTGGAACTGCACCAACTGACAGCTCCACCATTCAATATAAATACGTATCCGCTTTGCGACTTAGTGTCATCCGGATCAGTGTCAAAGCTAGCATCGACGTAACCATTTACGACAAGCTCTTTGTCACCTCCATAAACGAGAAACATATCCTTAGTCCTTTTCAGGTATTTCAGGATGTTCTTGACCGCTGTCCAATGATACACTCCTGGATTACTTTGGTACCTCCCTGCTAAACTTATAGAAAGGCACACATCAGGTATAGTACACAGCATTGCATACATGATAGAACCTATGGTTGGGGCATAGGGAATGACTTTCATTTTCTCTCTATCTTCTGTAGTGGTCGTGCATTGAGTCTGACTCAACTCACCTTGTAACACAGGCAAGAACCCTTTCTTTGACCGATCCATTTTGAACTTCTTTAAAACTTTATCAAGGTATGTGGTTTGTGAAAGTCTAATTAAGCGTCTTGATCTATCTCTATAGATCTTGATGCCCAATATATAAGCAACTTCACCGAGGTATTTCATTGAAAAATTCTTATTCAAGTATCCTTTTATGCTATCCAGAAATTCTATATCATTTCCAATCAACAATATGTCATCCACATATAATATTAGAAATGCTACAGAGTTCCCACTCACTTTCTTGTAAATACAAGTTTCTCCAAAAGTCTGTATAAAACCATATGCTTTGATCACACTATCAAAGCATATATTCCAACTCCAAGAGGCTTGCACTAGTCCATAAATGGATCGCTAGAGCTTGCAGAATTTGTTAGCACCTTTAGGATCAACAAAACCTTCTGGTTGCATCATATACAACTCTTCTTTAAGAAATCCATTAAGGAATGCAGTTTTGACATCCATTTGCCAAATTTCATAATTATAAAATGTGGCAATTGCTAACATGATTCTGACAGACTTAAGAATCGCTACGGGTGAGAAGGTCTCATCATAGTCAACTCCTTTGAACTTGTCTAAAACCTTTCGCAACAAGTCGAGCTTTGTAGACAGTAACATTACTGCAGCGTCAGTCTTATTCTTGAAGATCCATTTATTTTCTATGGCTTGCCGATCATCGGGCAAGTCAACCAAAGTCCACACTTTGTTCTCATACATGGATCCCATCTCAGATTTCATGGCCTCAAGCCATTTTGCGGAATCTAGGCTCATCGTTGCTTCCTCATAGTTTTTAGGTTTGTCATGGTCTAGTAACATGACTTCATGAACAGGATTACCGTACCACTCTGGTGTGGAACGTACTCTGATTGACCTACGAGGTTCGGTAGTGACTTGATTTTAAGTTTCATGATTATCATCATTAACTTCCTCACTAATTGGTGTAGGCATCACTGGAACTGATTTCTGTGATGTACTACTTTCGAATTCGAGAGAAGGTACAATTACCTCATCAAGTTCTACTTTCCTCCCACTCACTTCTTTCGAGAGAAACTCCTCCTCTAGAAAGGATCCATTCTTAGCAACAAAGATCTTTCCTTTGGATCTGTGATAGAAGGTGTACCCAACAGTTTCTTTTGGGTGTCCTATGAAGACGCACTTCTCCGATTTGGGTTCGAGCTTATCAGGTTGAAGCTTTTTCACATAAGCATCGCAACCCCAAACTTTAAGAAACGACACTTAGGTTTCTTGCTAAACCATAGTTCATATGGTGTCGTCTCAATAGATTAAGATGGTGCCCTATTTAACGTGAATGCAGCCGTCTCTAAAGCATAACCCCAAAACGATAGTAGTAAATCGGTAAGAGACATCATAGATTGCACCATATCTAACAAAGTACGGTTACGACGTTCAGACACACCATTATGCTGTGGTGTTCCAGGTGGCGTGAGTTGCGAAACTATTCCACATTGTTTCAAATGAAGACAAACTCGTACCTCAAATGTTCGCCTCCGCGATCAGATCATAGAAACTTTATTTTCTTGTTACGATGATTTTCCACTTCACTCTAAAATTCATTGAACTTTTCAAATGATTTTCAAATGTTACGACGTTCAGACCGCATACATCAGTATGTATTATTTCCAATAAGTCAGTGGCTCGCTCTGTTGTTCCGGAGAACGGATCTTAGTCATCTTGCCCATGAGGCATGGTTCGCAAGCACCAAGTGATTCATAATCAAGTGGTTCCAAAAGCACATCTGCACGGAGTTTCTTCATGCGCCTTACACCAATATGACCTAAACGGCAGTGCCACAAATAAGTTGCACTGTCCTTATTAACTTTGCATCTTTTTGGCGTCAATATTATGAATATGTGTATCACTACGATCGAGATTCAACAAAAATAGACCACTCATCAAGGGTGCATGACCAGAAAAGATATTACACATATAAATAGAACAACCATTATTCTCTGATTTAAATGAATAATTGTCTCGCATCAAACAAGATCCAGATATAATGTCCATGCTCAACGCTAGCACCAAATAACAATTATTCAGGTCTAATACTAAACCTGAAGGTAGATGTAGAGGTAGCGTGCCGACGGTGATCACATCGACCTTGGAACCATTTCTGACGCGCATCGTCACCTCGTCCTTAGCCAATCTTCTTTTAATCCGTAGCCCCTGTTTTGAGTTGCAAATATGAGCAATGTAACCAAGATCAAATATCCAGCGCTACTACGAGCATTAGTAAGGTACACATCAATAACATGTATATCAAATATACCTTTCACTTTGCCATCCTTCTTATCCGCCAAATACTTGGGGTAGTTCCGCTTCGATGACCGGTCTCTTTGGCAAAGAAAAGCACTCGGGCAGACTTAGGTCCAGACTTGGGCTTCTTCCCGGGAGCAGCAACTTGCTTGCTATTCTTCTTGAAGTTCCCTTTCTTACCTTTGCCCTTTTTCTTGAAACTAGTGGTTTTGTTAACCATCAACACTTGATGCTCCTTCTTGATTTATACCTCCGCAGCCTTAAGCATCGCGAAGAGCTCGGGAATTGTCTTTTCCATCCCTTGCATCTTATATTTCATCACGAAGCTGCCGGTGTACAAAACTAGGGGCACATTTTTGCACCCCTTTACCTGTGCACGGGCAGGCAGAGGCGCGCCCACGGCCACACCAAGCAGAGCGAGGGAGGTGAGCCAAGGTAAGACCGAAGCACAAGGAGAAGCAAAGCAACAACAAGGACCAAGGCCACAAAGATCAGATGGACGAAGCAGGTTTCCCCGGCAAGGACCCTTGCCAGGGCAGCCTTAGCGGCCCCGGCAAGACCCTTGTCGGGGAAGCTCGCCCACGCCAGCCGAGCGAGCCACCCTCGAGCCCACCAACACTCGACGAAGGCATTGGGACAGGGCTCGAGAGGCACCTCTGTGGTGGCATGCATATCTTCGTGAAGACAAAGAGTAGTCAAACTCAAATGAGGATAGGAAGGCAGCCATCCTCACCGAAGAAACCCACAAGACCCCCAGCAAGATCCTTGCCGGGGACGCCTGCGCGCCACGGCAAGACCCTTGCCGGGCCACCCTGCAAGGCCCTCGCTAAGCGCACCAGCAGGCCACCGTCAGCCTGCACCAGCCAAGTCTCCGCCAGCCAGATGCAAATGCCGACCCAACCAGTCAAGGTGCACTGCGTGGCAACATACAAAACTTTGTGGAGGCTCCACCACCGCGCCACCTCAGCTGCCTGCCTGCCTACATGGCGCCGCATGCATCGCTGGCCAGGGCGCGTGTCAAAGCTTGGAGGAGCGGCGACGGACGGGACGGGCCCTGCTCCCGCCCCCAATAAAGTGAAGGGACACCTAAGCCTCGCATTAAATGCACTTTGTCCTGTAATACCAGGATAAGCTCAAGAACATTGCCTTTTCCACCTCTGTGTGCCACCGTGGCAACCCCTTTTTCTATAAAAGGAGGCCCAAGGCGATTTAGGGAAGGATACGGCTTTTTGGAGCTCGTTACACTCTGTAGCTAGCTCAAGAACTCAGAATACATCCACCAAAGCAGGACTAGGGTTTTACGCATCCTCGCGGCCTGAACCTGGGTAAACGAACCGCGTACTCTCTGTTAGACCCGCTCTTCTCTCAACCCCGTGCCCCGCAAGCGCAGTAGGGATTCTTGTGATCCCATAGATGTCGTTTCCCACCGACATCTTTGGCGCGCCAGGTAGGGGGCGCAATTGTGAGAATCTGGTCTGCTAGTTAGCCTAGCGGTTCTTCGTCGCCATGGCCCCTAGGAAGAAGACAACCACAACGATCGTCTCGTTGGGGGCCGAACGGCCCGTGCCGGTGCAGACGAGCAGCGGGCCGGTCGCGGACAGGACTCGGGCCGCGGCCCGCGAACACCAGCACCACCTGTGCGGAGTTCGAACTGGCGAAGCGGCGCTGCTCAGGCACCAGACGATCGACTCCACGCCGCCGGACCCAAGGACGGAGCTGGGCCCCCTGCCGGCGGTGCGGGGCCCTCCGGGGGTGTCGTTGCACCGACTCCGGGCGGCGCGGCGACCTCCAGGACGCATACACCAGCGACCACTGCGCGTTCTTCCCATGGTGTGCGCGCCGAACAGCGTCACCACGTTGGTGACCCTGGGCACCGCCGTGGGAAGAGCCCTGTGCGTCGTCAGGAAGACGAAGGAGTTCAACACGCTCGCCGACGCACTGGTGAAAATGGCACCTAACTGCTGGGTCGTGACAGAGCTCCTTCTAACATAGTTAGAAGTCGAAGCGCTCCGCGATCCACTCCGCTGTCACCGCCACCCATGCCAGCGGAAGCCTTGGTGCGTGCACAGCTGCTCCTCGACTTCCCTCCTGCTGCGGAGAAGCTCGATGAGTGGAGGGCCACCATCCGGAGCCTCGTCGCCATCGCGAACAAAGACGATCTGTGACCGGCGGGGCCCTCGGGTCGGCGCTCCACCGAACCACCACATGCTGGCGCTGGAGGACCGGGGGAGCTACGGCCACGGAGCACTCTCCTCCTCCTCACCAACCGCCGCGGGCGTCGACCCGTCGTGATGACGCTGGTGATAACATCTCCATAGCATCAAACGATCCGCGGACCCTCCGCGACCAGCGCCAGGTCCTTCGGGAGCGAGCTCACGAAGACACTCGAACCACCGTCGAGCGCCGATGCGAAACACGCCGCCAGTCCGACAAGCGGGAGGGACCCGCTACGGACCACCCGACATCAGGGGGCCTCGGCGGCCTACCTTACGAGGTGGGTTGCCCGGCTTTTACCCGTGAGCTGAGGCAGTTCCAGTGGCCGTCCCACTGCACGTTCAAGCCCGACGTCGGCGAGAAGTACACCAGCAAGACCCATACGTCCGAAGTTCTCAAAGATTTACACCATCGCGATGCAGGCCGGGGCTCACGGCGACAAGGTGCTTGTTAACTACTACCGGGCGCTCAAGCCCAATGTAATGTCTTGGTTGATGCACTTGCCGGTGGACTCCATCTCTTCCTGGTCAGATCTGTGCCATGAGTTCGTTGGTGCCTTCACAGGAGGTCACCAAGCTCATAGCCAGGCCAGTGATCTGCATATCATTCCCAGAAGGAAGGAGAGACCCTGTGCAAGTACATCCAGAGATTCAGCTGGGTGCAGTACAACATCCCTGACATTCATCCCGCCACTGTGATTAGCGTGTTCCATCAGAACATGCGCAATCGCAAGATGCGCGAGGAGCTAGCGATGACCAAGGTTAAGGATGTGGCCGAGCTCTACGTTCTGGCCGACAGGTGCGCCTGCTACCTCTTGAGCACTGTGTTGGATCTCCTTGAAGAGGAAAGGGTGATGCAACAGAGTAGAGTAAGTATTTCCCTCAGTTTTTGAGAACCAAGGTATCAATCCAGTAGGAGGCTACGCGCGAGTCCCTCGTACCTACACAAAACAAATAGCTCAACGCAACCAACGCGATTAGGGGTTGTCAATCCCTTCACGGTCACTTATGAGAGTGAGATCTGATAGATAATATTTTTGGTATTTTTGGTATAAAGATGCAAAGTAAAATAAAAAGGGCAAAGTAAAAAAGCAAAGCAATAATAAAGTGATGGAGATTGATATGATGAGAATAGACCCGGGGGCCATAGATTTCACTAGTGGCTTCTCTCAAGAGCGTAAGTATTCTACGGTGGGTGAAAAATTACTGTTGAGCAATTGATGTAATTGAGCATAGTTATGAGAATATCTAGGTATGATCATGTATATAGGCATCACGTCCGAGACAAGTAGACCGACTCCTGCGTGCATCTACTACTATTACTCCACTCATCGACCGCTATCCAAAGCATGCATCTAGAGTATTAAGTTCAAGAAAACAGTAACGCCTTAAGCAAGATGACATGATGTAGAGGGGTAAATTCATGCAATATGATAAAACCCCATCTTGTTATCCTCGATGGCAACAATACAATACGTGCCTTGCTGCCCCTCATCATTTGGGAAAGGACACCGCAAGATTGAACCCAAAGCTAAGCACTTCTCCCATTGCAAGAAAAATTAATCAAGTAGGCCAAACCAAACAGATAATTCGAAGAGACTTGCAAAGATAACCAATCATACATAAAAGAGTTCAGAGAAGATTCAAATATTGCTGATAGATAATCTTGATCATAAACCCACAATTCATCGGTCTCAACAAACACACCGCAAAAATAATATTACATCAAATTGATCTCCACGAGAGAGGGGGAGAACTTTGTTATAAATCTGAATTCATGAGCAAAAAGATTGTAGCGGCACGCTTAACAGAAGAATGCGCGATATTAGAAAATCCTATATATGCAAGGATGCATGTGCATAAATTGCCTTTCAAGTTCAACGATAAGCATGGCAATAGCGTCCGCAAGACTACTAATTCTATGGACAATAGAACCGCCCATAGAAGGCAAAGCGCCGGCACAAGTAAAGAAATCTTGAATAACTCCTTTTCCAATAATATTACCACTACCAATTCGAAATGTTTTTGTATGCAAGGTAGGGGGTTCTTCAGCAGGAGCATCAAAATTTTCTATGATATTATTATTGTCCCTATCGGCAATAATTTCCCAATTTCAGACATAGCGACAGAGAAAGCGAAGGGCGAAAAGAAGGCGAACGAAAAAGAGAGGGCGAATAAAACGGCAAGGGTGAAGTGGGGGAGAGGAAAACGAGAGGCAAATGGCAAATAATGTAATGCGAGAGATAAGGGATTGTGATGGGTACTTGGTATGTTTGACTTTTGCGTAGACTCCCCGGCAACGGCGCCAGAAATCTTCCTGCTACCTCTTGAGCACTGCGTTGGATTTCCTTGAATAGGAAAGGGTGATGCAACAGAGTAGAGTAAGTATTTCCCTCAGTTTTTGAGAACCAAGGTATCAATCCAGTAGGAGGCTACGCGCGGTCCCTCGTACGTACACAAAACAAATAGCTCAACGCAACCAACACGATTAGGGGTTGTCAATCCCTTCACGGTCACTTACGAGAGTGAGATCTGATAGATATGATAGATAATATTTTTGGTTTTTTGGTATAAAGATGCAAAGCAAAATAAAAGGGCAAAGTAAAAAGCAAAGAAATAATATTGTTCATAGATAATCTTGATCATAAACTCACAAGTCATCGGTCTCAACAAACACACCGCAAAAATAAGATTACATCGAATAGATCTCCACGAGAGAGGGGGAGAACTTTGTATTGAGATCCAAAAAGAGAGAAGAAGCCATCTAGCTACTAACTATGGACCCGAAGGTCTGAGGTAAACTACTCACACTTCATCGAAGAGGCTATGGTGATGACGTAGAAGCCCTCCGTGGTGGATTCTTCTTCCGGCGGAGCTCCGGAATAGGCCCCAAGATGGGATCTCGTGGGTACAGAAGGTTGCGGCGGTGGAATTAGGTTTTTTGCTCTGTATCTGATCGTTTGGGGTACGAAGGTATATATAGGAGGAAGGAGTACGTCGGTGGAGCTAAGGGGGGCCCGCGAGGAAGGGGCGCGCCCTAGGGAGGGCACCCTCCACCCTCGTGACCGCCTCCTTTCTTTCTTGACGGAGGATCCAAGTCTCCTGGATCATATTCGGTGAGAAAATCACGTTCTCGAAGGTTTCGTTCCGTTTGGACTCCGTTTGATATTACGTTTCTTCGAAACACTGAAATAGGCAAAAAAATAGCAATTCTGGGCTGGGCCTCTGGTTAATAAGTTAGTCCCAAAAGTAATATAAAAGTGGAAAATAAAGCCCAATATGGTCCAAAACAGTAGATAATATAGCGTGGAGCAATCAAAAATTATAGATACGTTGGAGACGTATCAGGCATCCCCAAGCTTAATTCTTGCTCGTCCTCGAGTAGGTAAATGATAAAAGAAAGAATTTTTGATGCGGAGTGCTACTTGGCATAATTTCAATTTAATTCTTCTTAATTGTGGTATGAATATTCAGATCCGAAAGATTCAAGACAAAAGTTCATATTGACATAAAAATAATAATACTTCAAGCATACTAACTAAGCAATTATGTCTTCTCAAAATAACATGGCCAAAGAAAGTTCATCCCTACAAAATCATATAGTTTAGTCATGCTCCATTTTTGTCACACAAGAATGCTCTCATCATGCACAACCCCGATGACAAACCAAGCAATCATTTCATACTTTAATAATCTCAAACTTATAAACCTTCACGCAATACATGAGCGTGAGCCATGGATATAACACTATGGGTGGAATAGAATATGATGATGGGGGTTATGTGGAGAAGACAAAAAGGAGAAGGTCTCACATCAATGAGGCTAATCAATGGGCTATGGAGATGCCCATCGATTGATGTTAATGGAAGGAGTAGGGATTGCCATGCAACGGATGCACTAGAGCTATAAATGTATGAAAGCTCAACAAAAGAAACTAAGTGGGTGTGCATCCAACTTGGTTGCTCACGAAGACCTAGGGCATTTGAGGAAGCCCATCGTTGGAATATACAAGGCAAGTTCTATAATGAAAAATTCCCACTAGTATATGAAAATGACAAAACAAGAGACTCTCTATCATGAAGATTATGGTGCTACTTTGAAGCACAAGTGTGGCAAAGGATAGTAACATTGTCCCTTCTCTCTTTTTCTGTCATTTTTTTGGTCCTTTTCTTTTTTTATGGCCTTTCTATCTCTTTTTTTATTCCTCACTTGGGACAATGCTCTAGAAAATGATGATCATCACACTTCTATTTATTTAGAACTCAATGATTACAACTCGATACTAGAACAAAGTATGACTCTATATGAATGCCTCCGTGATGTACCGATATGCAATGAATCAAGAGTGACATGTATGATAGAATTATGAACGGTGGCTTTGCCACGAATACTATGTCAACTACATGATCATGCTAGCAATATGACAATGATGAAAGTGTCATGATGAACGAAATGGTGGAAAGTTGCATGGCAATATATCTCGGAATGGCTATGGAAATGCCATAATAGGTAGGTATGGTGGCTGTTTTGAGGAAGATATAAGGAGGTTTATGTGTGAAAGAGCATATCATATCACGGGGTTTGGATGCACCGTGAAGTTTGCACCAACTCTCAATGTGAGAAAGGGCAATGCACTGCAACCGAAGAGGCTAGCAATGATGGAAGGGTGAGAGTGCGTATAATCCATGGACTCAACATTAGTCATAAAGAACTCATATACTTATTGCAAAAATCTACAAGCCATCAAAAACCAAAGCACTACGCGCATGCTCCTAGGGGGATAGATTGGTAGGAAAAGACCATCGCTTGTCCCCGACCGCCACTCATAAGGAGGACAATCAAATAACACCTCATGTTCCAAATTTGTTACATAACGTTTACCATACGTGCATGCTACGGGACTTGCAAACTTCAACACAAGCATTTCTCAAATTCACAACTAGTCAACTAGCACGACTTTGATATTATCACCTCCATATCTCAAAACAATCATCAAGCATCAAACTTTTCTTAGTATTCAACGCACTCAAAAGAAAGTTTTACAAATCTTGAATACCAAGCATATTATTATTATTAAGCAAATTACCATGCTATTTAAGACTCTCAAAATAACCTAACTGAAGCATGAGAGATCAATAGTTTCTATAAAACAAATCCACCACCGTGCTCTAGAAGATATAAGTGAAGCACTAGAGCAAAACTATAAAGCTCAAAAGATATAAGTGAAGCACATAGAGTATTTTATCGAATTACAATTCATGCATGGCTCTCTCAAAAGGTGTTACAGCAAAGATTATTGTGGTAAAATAAAAGCAAAGACTCAAATAATACAAGACGCTCCAAGCAAAACACATATCATGTGGTGAATAAAAATATAGCTCCAAGTAAAATTACCGATGGAAGTAGACGACAGAGGGGATGCCTTCCGGGGGCATCCCCATGCTTTGAATTTTTGGTGTCCTTCGATTATCTTGGGGGTGCCATGGGCATCCCCAAGCTTAGGCTCTTTCCACTCCTTGTTCCATAATCCATCAAAAGATTTCACCCAAAACTTGAAAACTTCACAACACAAAACTCAACAGAAATCTCGTGAGCTCCGTTAGCGAAAGAAAACAAAATACCACTTCAAGGTACTGTAATGAACTCATTCTTTATTTATATTGGTGTTAAACCTACTATATTCAAACTTCTCTATGGTTTATAAACTATTTTACTAGCCATAGATTCATCAAAATAAGCAAACAACAAACGAAAAACAGAATCTGTCAAAAACAGAATAGTCTGTAGTAATCTGTAACTAAAGCAAATTTCTGGAACTCCAAAAAATAAGCCAAAATAGGACGACCTAGGAAATTTGTTTATTGATCAGCAGCATTTGGAATCACTATTTTATCACATTCTGGTGATTTTTAATAATTGTTTTCATGAACATAAAGTTTATGGAAATTACAGCAAGATTAAATAACTATCATCCAAGAAGATCCTATAGGTTTAACTTGGCACAAACTCTAATTAAAACGTAAAACCACATCTCAACAGAAGGTAGATGGATTATTTATTCCTAAACAGAAGCAAAAACTAAAAAAAAAACTAAAAATAAGATTGGGTTGCCTCCCAACAAGCGCTATTGTTTAACGCCCTTAGCTAGGCATAAAAGCAAGGATAGATCTAGGTAGTGTCGTGGTAATAAGATAGATCGGTGAAACTAATTTCATATTCTCTAAGTTCGGCAGCAAGTTTTCTTTGAGGCAAGAAAAAGTAATCAAAAGGGCTAAATTTAAAAGACAAAAGTCCCAAAATCAATTTTAGGAGGTATAGGTTCCTCTTTCGGCCCTTTGTATTGCACAACCAATTCATCATTATAAGCGTTCTTTTGACAGAACCTTGTGAGCCTATACTCAAGAGAGTATCCTAGATCATTATTTCGAATAGCCAAATCATCATTAAGTTCAGAGATTTTATCAACTAAAATATTGGTAGGCACCTTTTTTCTAAGGTTTTCATTGAAAGCAACATAGTCAAGAGATTGAAAACGCATTATTTCTTCTTGATCAAAGAAGATAGATTCTATGGGAGGACGGCCAGCGTCCACCCTATAATGTGCAAAGATTTCTTTGGCCTCTTTTATTATAAATCTGAATTCATGAGCAAAAAGATTGTAGCGGCACGCTTAACAGAAGAATGCTCGATATTAGAAAATCCTATGTATGCAAGGATGCATGTGCATAAATTGCCTTTCAAGTTCAACGATAAGCATGGCAATAGCGTCCGCAAGACTACTAATTCTATGGAGAATAGAACCGCCCATAGAAGGAAAAGCGCCGGCACAAGTAAAGAAATCTTGAATAACTCCTTTTCCAATAATATTACCACTACCAATTCGAAATCTTTTTGTATGCAAGGTAGGGGGTTCTTCAGCAGGAGCATCCGAATTTTCTATGATATTATTATTGTCCCTATCGGCAATAATTTCCCAATTTCAGACATAGCGACACAGAAAGCGAAGGGCGAAAAGAAGGCGAACGAAAAAGAGAGGGCGAATAAAATGGCAAGGGTGAAGTGGGGGAGAGGAAAACGAGAGGCAAATGGCAAATAATGTAATGCGAGAGATAAGGGATTGTGATGGGTACTTGGTATGTTTGACTTTATGTAGACTCCCAAAGAACGGCGCCGAAATCTTCCTGCTACCTCTTGAGCACTGCGTTGGATTTCCTTGAATAGGAAAGGGTGATGCAACAGAGTAGAGTAAGTATTTCCCTCAGTTTTGAGAACCAAGGTATCGATCCGAGGAGGCTACTGTGAGTCCCTCGTACCTACACAAAACAAATAGCTCAACGCAACCAACGCGATTAGGGGTTGTCAATCCCTTCACGGTCACTTACGAGAGTGAGATCTGATAGATATGATAGATAATATTTTTGGTATTTTTGGTATAAAGATGCAAAGTAAAATAAAAGGGCAAAGTAAAAAGCAAAGAAATAATAAAGTGATGGAGATTGATATGATGAGAATAGACCCGGGGGCCATAAATTTCACTAGTGGCTTCTCTCAAGAGCGTAAGTATTCTACGGTGGGTGAACAAATTACTGTTGAGCAATTGACAGAATTGAGCATAGTTATGAGAATATCTAGGTATGATCATGTATATAGGCATCACGTCCGAGACAAGTAGACCGACTCCTGCGTGCATCTACTACTATTACTCCACTTATCGACCACTATCCAGCATGCATCTAGAGTATTAAGTTCAAGAAAACATAGTAACGCCTTAAGCAAGATGACATGATGTAGAGGGATACATTCATGCAATATGATAAAAACCCCATCTTGTTATCCTCGATGGCAACAATATAATACGTGCCTTGCTGCCCCTCATCCTTTGGGAAAGGACACCGCAAGATTGAACCCAAAGCTAAGCACTTCTCCCATTGCAAGAAAAACCAATCAAGTAGGCCAAACCAAACAGATAATTCGAAGAGACTTGCAAAGATAACCAATCATACATAAAAGAGTTCAGAGAAGATTCAAATATTGTTCATAGATAATCTTGATCATAAACCCACAATTCATCGGTCTCAACAAACACACCGCAAAAATAATATTACATCAAATTGATCTCCACGAGAGAGGGGGAGAAGTTTGTATTGAGATCCAAAAAGAGGGAAGAAGCCATCTAGCTACTAACTATGGACCCGAAGGTCTGAGGTAAACTACTCACACTTCATCAGAGAGGCTATGGTGATGATGTAGAAGCCCTCCATGGTGGATTCCCCTTCCCATGAACTCCTAACAGGCCCCAAGATGGGATCTCGTGGGTGCAGGAAGGTTGCGGCGATGGAATTAGGTTTTTGGCTCCGTGTCTGATTCGTTTGGGAGTGCAATGAGGTATATATAGGAGGAAGGAGTATGTCGGTGGAGCAAAGGGGGGCCTACGAGGCAGGGGGCGTGCCCTAGGGGGCGCCCTCCACCCTCGTGACCGCCTCCTTTCTTTCTTGACGGAGGGTCCAAGTCTCCTGGATCATATTCGGTGAGAAAATCACGTTCCCGAAGGTTTCATTCCGTTTGGACTCCGTTTGATATTCCGCTTTCTTGAAACACTGAAATAGGCAAAAACAACAATTACGGGTTGGGCCTCCGGTTAATAGGTTAGTCCCAAAAGTAATATAAAAGTGGAAAATAAAGCCCAATATGGTCCAAAACAGTAGATAATATAGCATGGAGAAATAAAAAATTATAGATACGTTGGAGACGTATCAGCGCCCGGGCTGAAGAGGGAAGGAAGTACCCCGGCGAGGACGCCGGCGCGGAAACCGACTCTAGTGATGAGGACGCCGCCGCCCCGACGAAGAAGGGCCAGCATCACAACAGGAAACGCAAAGGCAAAGTCGTGCTTGCCGTTGAGGGATCTGACGATACCGGTGCCGGCAAGAAGGTCAAGGCAGACACCAACGGCAAGGAGATTGCCGGGTGTGCCGCTTGCCGGGCCTTGGCGGCTACCGACAAGCCAGGAAGCTCCGGCAAGCACTACTGCAAGATCCACCGCACCAAGGGCCACGATCTCCAGAACTGCCGACAAGTCGAGCTGCTTGCTGAGAAGCAGAAGGCTGAGTACGAAAGGCGGGACAAGGAGAAGGACCAGGATGGTGTTGAGGGATCCGGCAAGAAGCATGGCGGCCAAGGAGGCCGCCCCGGCAAGGACGACCAGCAAGAGAGGCCCGCCCGGGGCCGCGACAAGAAACAAGAAGACGATGATCATGACGAGGACGACGAGTCCGGTGAGGAAGGGTTCCAGAAGGCTACGGAGGCCATGTGCGTCGATGGCGGCGCCTTGCTGCATGCCTCTCACCGCCAGCTCAAGCAGTGGGCGCGAGAGGTTACAGCAGCAGAGCCGTTGTTCGATGCTCAGAGGCCACTAAAGTGGTCCAGCACGCCCCTCATCTTTGAATCCGAGGACCACCCTGATCGCACTACCGCGGTCGGGTATTTGCCGTTGTTGGTTTCGCCAACAATACGCAACCTCAGGGTGAACAAGATGTTGGTTGACGGCGGGGCCGGCCTGAACCTGATCTCGCATGTCGTGGTCAAAAGGTTGCAAATCCCTGACGGAGACCTCGAGGAAACGGGCACGTTTCAGGGGGTCAATCCGGGGAGAAGTCAGCCAAAGGGAAGGTCACACTGCCCGTGACATTTGGAGGAGAGTTGAACTACCGGACGGAGAGGATCGTCTTCGACGTGGCCGAGATCCCCTTGCCCTACAACGGGATCCTCGGCCGCCCGGCACTAGCCAAGTTCATGGCGGCATCACACTACGCCTACAACATGCTAAAGATGCCCGGGCCGTTGACCATCATCTCCGTCCCCTCCGACAAGAAGGACGCGCTGATCTGCGCCGACCAACTCTACTGGGAAGCAGTTGTAGTAGATGCCGTCAAGGCACCTGCTCCTGCCGCCGAAGGCCCGAGAGGAAAGAAGGAGCCCGACAAGACCTCTCGCACCCACTCCGGAAAGCGCACCTCCTCGGGGTGTTGTGCTACCATTGAGGACGTGCCAGAGAGCTCTGCCGACAGGAGCAAGAGGTCCAGAGCTGAGCCGCAGCAGACCAAGAAGGTGCCCGTCGCGGAGGACGGCACGGGAGGGGCCTTCATCATAGGCTCCACCCTCAACAGCAAATAGGAATGCGAGCTCGTCACCTTCCTGCGGGCAAATGTCGACGTGTTTGCATGGCAAGCATCTGACATCCCTGGTGTTCCCAGGGAGGTGATTGAGCACCACCTAGCTGTCTGCCCCACGCGGCCCGTCCAAGCGGAAGGTCGAAAGCAGGCTCGGAGAGGCAGGAGTTCATCATGAGAGGAGATTAGGAAGTTAGAAGCGGCAGGTTTGGTGAGAGGGTGCTCCATCCGGCGTGGTTGGCCAATCCGTAGTGGTGCGCAAGGCGTATGGGAAGTGGAGGCTGTGTATTGATTACACAGATATCAATAAGGCTTGTCCTAAGGACCCCTTCCAATTGCCGCGCATCGACCAAATTGTTGACTCCACGGCCGGGTGTGATCTATTATCATTCCTCGATGCCTACTCAGGCTACCACCAAATCTTCATGACAAGAGAAGATGAAGAGAAGACAGCATTCATCACCCCATGTGCTCCATAGAAATATGGAAGCCTACATGGATGACATAGTGGTCAAAACCAAGGACGGGCCGACTCTTGTGCAAGACCTAGAAGAGACATTTGCCAACCTACGCAAGATCAACCTCAAGTTGAACCCTGAGAAGTGTGTCTTCGGCATCCCGTTCGGCAAGCTTCTCGGGTTCTTCGTGCCACAGCGCGGGATCAAGGCAAACCCAGACAAGATCAAGGCTATTGAGCAGATCGAGGCGCCCAAGCGGATCAAGGATGTGCGTCAGCTCACCGGCTGCGTTGCCGCCATGATCCGGTTCATCTCCAAGTCTGCCGAGCGGGCCCTTCCCTTTTTCAAGATCTTGAAAAAGGCGGCTCCAATAGAGTGGACCCCAGAAGCCGAGGCCGCGCTGCAGGACCTAAAGAAATACCTTTCCTCCACGCCAATACTAGTTGCGCCTAAACCACAAGAGCCATTACTGCTGTATCTGGCAGCGACGAATCAAGTGGTCAGCGCCGCACTAGTGGCATAGAGGGAGGTCGACGAGGAGGCAGCAATGGCAGCGCGATCAGCGGATGGCAAGCTGAAGATTCCCCCAGCAGGGCCTGCTGCTGACAAGGTGCGGCCCCCGGCAGAGTCTGGTGTCACCAAGGTGATGCCGCGTGGTCAAGTGAAGTGGTGCCCAAGAAAAACATGATGCAGCACCCGGTTTAGTTTGTCAGCTCCCTCTTGCAGGGGGCTAGGTCAAGGTATTCCGGTGTGCAAAAATTGCTCTTCGGCCTCCTTATGGCCTCGAGGAAGCTGCGTCACTACTTCCAGGCCCACGAGATCACTCCGTCACCCGCCTCCGTTACAGCGGATCTTGCACAACTTCGGACGCAACCGGAAGGATTGTGGAATGGGCCTTGAGTTGTCAAGCTTGACTTAAAGTTTGAGAGTACCTCAACAATTCAGAGCAGAGTCTTGGCGGAGTTCATCGCGGAATGGACCTCGGCGCTGACGAAGAAATCCAGGAGACTACTCTCCCCGGCAAGGAAGCAGACCGCAACTGGATCATGTACTTTGATGGAGGCTTCTCGCTGCAAGACGCCGGTGCCGGTGTGCTGCTCGTCGCACCCACCGGAGAGCACCTCAAGTACGTAATCCAGATGCACTTCCCCAGAGAGATGTCCACCAATAACACCGCCGAGTACGAGGGATTGCTTGCCGGTCTCAGGATCACGGTAGACCTCGGGGTTAAGAAGCTCATCGTCAGGGGTGACTCGCAGCTCGTTGTCAGGCAAGTCAACAAAGATTATCAGAGCCCACTGATGGAAGCATACGTAGATGAGGTGAGGAAGTTGGAGGAACGCTTTGACGGTATCCAGGCGGAGCACGTCCCCCGAGCGGAGAACGACATCGCCGATTACCTGTCAAAGCGTGCCGCATTCAAGCTACCTGTGGAACCAGGTACCTTTTTGCTCCGGTTAACTCAACCATCCGTCGATCCATCTGCAGGGCAGAGCAAGCGGAGAAAATCAAGGCCCGGCAAGTACTTTCCTACCGAGCCCCCCGGGGCTGCCGGCAAGGGTACTGTCACGGACGCTGAGCCTTCCCAGAGCAATCGGCTCCGGGCGTCGAGCCTCGTCAGAGAGACAACCTCTCCCATGGCGGAAGAGATGCCTTTGGTCCTTGCTGTCGAGCCTCAAGCTCCGGCATGGGCGCAGCATACCGTCCAATTCCTCCAACCAGGGGAGCTTCCTGAGGAGCAGGAAGAAGCGGAGAAAGTAGCCCGTCGGTCCGCCTCTGCACTGGGCCGATTCGCCGATGACGTCTGCATCAAGAGGGCCGAACGGTGTGAAACTCAAGTGCATCCCGGGAGGCAGGACTAGAGCTGTTGGCAGAGATACATGGAGGCATATGTGGCTGCCACATAGGGTCAAGGGCCCTTGCCGGGAAGGCATTCCGGCAAGGTTTCTTCTAGCCCACCGCCCTCCAGGATGCGACGACACTAGTCACCAAGTGTGAAGCATGCAAGTTCCATTCAAAGAAGCTTCATCAACCAGCTCAAGCCCTTCAAACAATCCCTCTCTCCTGGCCATTCTTGGTCTAGGGGCTCGATATACTGGGCCCTTCCCCTTGTTGTCGGGGCTTTGAGTACTTGTACGTTGCAATCGACAAGTTCACAAAGTGGCCAGAGGTGGAAGCAGTGAGGAAGGTGACTGGTCAGTCAGCCGTCAAATTCTTCAAAGGACTGGTCTGCCATTTTGGTGTGCCAAATAGTCATCACCAACAACGGCACGCAGTTCACAAGCCACACCTTCATGCAATACATCCAAGACCTCGGCAACAAGGTCTGTTTTGCTTCCGTGGCACATCCACGGAGCAACGGCCAAGCGGAGAGGGCAAATGCTGAAGTGTTGCGAGGCTTGAGAAAGAAGACCTTTGACAAGATCCACAAGAGTGGAAGGCGCTGGATTGATGAGTTGTCGGCGGTTCTTCGGTTGATCAGGATGATGCCAAATCGAGCCACCGGCCAGACACCTTTTGCCCTGGTATACGGGGCGGAGCAGTTCTCCCCACGGAACTCATACACGGGTCACCTCGAGTGCTCGCTTATGATGAGCTTGAGCAAAAGCCGTTGCGCCAAGATGACGTGACGCTCCTTGAGGAAGATCGTCTTCGGGCGGCTGTGAGAGCGGCACGCTACCAGCAAGCCTTGTGCCGCTACCATAGCCGCAAGGTTCATGCCCGAAGCTTTGAGGAAGGCGACCTTGTTCTTCGGCGTGTTCAGTCGGCCAAGAATTCCAACAAGTTGACGCTGAAGTGGGAAGGCCCTTATCGGGTAATACGGCTCGCCAGGCCTGGCGCAGTCCGCCTGGAGACAGAGGATGTCGTGCCAGTGAGCAACTCCTGGAACATCGAGCATCTTCGCAAGTTTTACCCATAAGGCGCGGCTTGCCGGGCCTCCCGGCAAGCCACCTTTTGTACGAGCTTTGCTGACAAGGCATGTGATGTAACACCCCAAAATTTTTAGCCTTGTTTAATTAATTAGAATTTTGCCAGGAACTTAAACTTTTGTTTTCTGGATTTTCTTTTGATTTCAGAACCTTTCTTCCCTTTATTTTTATGGAGTTTTTACCCCTAGTGAAAAACTTCCCAATTTTTATTGGACTCTTTTACCCTCTCAAATAAAAAATTCTTTTATCAGTGGGAATTAATTATATAATTATTTTTCCCTGAGCTTTATCTCCCTAATTTGGTTTTTCATAAGTTTAGGGTCCCATTTGCACTGCAACCCTTTTGTAAAGTCATTAAAAAATTCCACAAAATTTGGAGATGTCATGTGATGTCACCAAACCACTTTTATGCAAAATGATATTTCATTCCTTGGATATTTTGAGTTCTACACCAAATTTTCAAATCTGGTCCACTGGGCAGTTTTGCACTACAACCTATTTAAATATTTCTTTAAAACTTCTACCAAAATTTTGGGATGTCAATAGGAGCATATTATTCCACTTTATGCAAAAACCCAGCTATGTTTTTTGAAAAATTTGAGTGAATCATCCTCATTTCCATTCTGGTCCAACTTGAGGATTTGTAATACAACTATATTTTAACTTGCTCCTGTTCTTTGTGATTCCTTTTCCTACTTGTAGTCCTCCTGCAAAACCCTTAAGACCAGGAGCATGAGCCCATTGGAAGATTTTTGACCCATGAGGTGACAGCCTCCAGTTTCTGCCAAAAACTGTTTTTCTCAAATTATTGCACTAACAAGTTTCTTCATTTGGCAAACTAACCTCACCACACTCTCATTCATCTAAAGAGACCCCACTCTGGAAGATTTGACCACTCCAAGAAATGCCTAGGTGCATGTGGCATTCTGTCAAACACTTTATGGGCACGGCCAGTTCTGACATGAATTTTAGTTTGCACTATGAACTTGCTCCCCTGGCCTAACAACCTTGTCCAATAAACTCCTACCCCAACCTCACCCAAGACCTCTAGCACGCCCTAGCATTTTGTCGAGCACGTCCCGTGCGTGCTCTGGGCGTGAGCAGAGCGCGCGTTTTGCACGTGCCGCGCCCGAGCCGCCGCGTCGCGCCCCTAGGATTTACCCACTCTGCAGAGCTGCACCACTCACTCGACTGCTCACCGCATCATGCCAAGCAGCCCTGGTGCCCCACAACACCGCCGACAGAGCCCCTTGGCGGGACGCCGGCGTCTGCAGCGCGTCTCTGCCAGGTCGGTGCTGCCCGAGCCGCCAGCGCTCGCCACCTACCCTCTGGAACAGTCCAAGCCTATCCCTCACTGCTCAAGCGCTGTCAGCCGCCACGTCCTCCTGCAGCTACAGAACGGCGGTCACCGACGAACCTATCCACGGCCGCCGCAAACCAACCTCGTTGCACTATAAGAAGAGGCCCCCGAGCACGTCCCGTTCCACAGGCAGCCTCAAAACACTCCCCTAGTTCCCCCGTGGCAGCCAATCGACCCGGGGAGGTCTTCTTCCCCATCTCCGGCAACCGTAGCCGCCGCCACTATCCCGGCCATTCCGGCGCCACCAGAGCCTCCCCCTCTCCACTCTCTTCACCAGGAGCTCCCTCTCCCCCTCATGAGTCCACCCCCCTGCTAAATTTTGATTGGGACTCGCCACGGGAGAAAACCCACTCTGCCCGACGGCCACCGTCCGCTGCGGAGCTCGCCGCCGGCAGCTCCTTCCACCCCAGAGACCAGAACGACTACCGGAGAGACCTCCTCGACCCCCTGAGCCCACGGGTGACCTCGGTTTCCCGAATGGTGCCGCCGTTCGCCGGCGAGCATCGCCGGAATCCCGCCTCCGTTCGGGCAGGGGAAGAGGAGGGAGGAAAGACCAGTCAAACCTGACCAGTGGGCAAGGCGGGCCCACTGGCAGTTACTCACGCGCCGTCCACGCTGGAGTAAGTGGTGACGTAATTCCAAAGTACGCCTTCAACGTATACCTGATCGAAACATTTTCTTTTTCTGTTTTATTTTTAAAAGCAGATTTTGACCACAACTTTGACTACCTATAACTTTTTAAATATAGCTCCAAATGAATTGATTCTTTTTCCTAACTCTCTCAAATTTAACCTAGTTTATTTTAAGATTTATTTGAAAAAATTTCAGACAACTTTTTGGTACTGTTTTTGAAACTTTATATTGAATCAAAATATTTTTTAAATAGGATTTTTGGAGAGAGGAGAAAACTTTCAAAAGTTTTGGGGTGCACCCTGCCTTTCCACACCTTGAAGGCAAGCATTCTGAACCCTGGCATAATACTCTACATGCGTTTTTTGATACGATTATGAGACCACCTCAGTACTTAGAACTCGTTATTTTATGTGGTGATATGATCATTTGCATGAATGCTTATTTGAAACTTCCTTGCTATTGGAAATGGACATGCTTGTGATAATTATCATCCTCGTATTCCTTTGTGCCTACCGGAAGGGAAACGGGAAAGTCTCTGTCTTGGGTAGACCCGAGCTTGTCCCTTGTTCCTCGTCAAGACGATGGTGTTCGGCATGGCATGAGGGGTATGATGAGTGGAAATTCGGTCTGTGGATGAAATATTTTCGTTATGCTAATCATCCAGGGAATACTTAAACCTCCTAAGTCGACCCTAGATCGAGTCTTGTTCCAGTAACCCCCATACTTGTTCGTACTACCACTTGTCCCTACAACAAGTAGGGTACGGTTCAGTAAGTCGTCAACCTCTTTCTAGCACACACCGTACAAAGAGGCCATGGTGGAAGATACCGGTTGTAGCTGGTAGGCAGGCCACCGTCCGGGGCATGGGTGTTTCGGTTGAGACCTAGAGGGAGGCCACCCCTTAGAGCGCGCGATATAAATTTGATCCCATGCTATGCGAGGCTGTTGCCTCCCCACTTAGAGTTTTGCTTAACAAGTGTCGTGGGTGATTCCAGACACCGGTAAGTTAAGCTGGTGTGTGCAAGTTAGGTGTGTTTTCAACTAAAAGGCCGTAGACGGAATTAGTCCCGATGGACTAAAGGAATCCATTACTCGTGGGTAAAGAGTACACCCTCTGCAGAGATTAAACCTATTCGAATAGCCGTGTACATGGTTAAAGATTACAGTCTGGGATGGGTCAAGTGTTGGTCTTAGTGTCGGTATTCGGAGGAGAAACTATTAAACCAAACTTGGATACTGGCTTGTGACTTGTAAGGACCATGATTATTATTTTTGTTATGGACTAAACCGTTTTATTATTTGAATTATCGAGTATCCCTGGGATGGTTCTACCTCCTGGATATTCACTGTGATTATTTATAAGCCCTTTATGTGGTGTCGCAGAGACGCTTGACTGTGGCATGCTTGTTACTTATTTACTTTATAAGCCCTTTATGTGGCGTCACTGAGACGCCCGACTGTGGCATGCTTGTTATTTATTTTACTTTATTAGCCCTTTATGTGGTGTCGTAGAGACGCCCGACTGTGGCATGCTTGTTACTTAATTACTTTATAAGCCCTTTATGTGGTGTCGCTGAGACGCCCGACTATGGCATGCTTGTTATTCATTTACTTTATAAGCCCTTTATGTGGCGTCGCTCAGACGCCCGATTGAGGCATGCTTGTTATTTACCATCATTTCGAGACGTCGCTTCAGACATCCGAATGGTGCATTTTATTTCCTACTCTATCATTACATATTCATTGTTACATATTAATAACCTGCTTGCATGCATCAAGGAATTTATTTTTATGACTGATGTTGTGATCATAGAATATTTTCAGAGCATGATTATCGGTTGTTATATTATACCTGTGTTCATAATGTTTGCGAGAACATTCAAAGTACTCACTAGCTTGTCCCTGGTTATTGTCTTGGCCAGATTCCTTGCGTGGAGAGGAACGTTGCGATGACAGCCCCGGAACCTACGCAATGGTGATAGCAGCCTCGCGAAGATAGGAGTTAACCTGGTGAGCTGTTCCTGTGGGAAATGGAGTCCCATAGACGCTGATGATCCACAAACCGCTTCCGCCATCAACCACTAGAAACCATTTGTTGTACTCATGCACTGTAATGGTCTTGTACTGCATATTTTGTATTTTGCTTGGAATTTCTGTCTCAAGTTGGTGCCTTATCAGCTAATAGTAATCCTGGGGCTGGTGAGCACAACGGCCATTTTCTGGAATTTAATACCCGAAAAAACGGTCGTGACAAACTTGGTATCAGAGCCAGGCTGACCATTGGCTAATCCTATCTTAGCCGGGTCAATGAACCTAGGTAAGCCAAACCACCAGACCTTAGCCTGAACCCAGCCAAGATTCTCATGCAAGATAGCCACACAGTGACCCCGACACTTTTGGCAGTCGGTGCCCAACCTATCAACCTAGCCTGTCGATCACGCGCCAGTGACCGACGCCTATAGTGCCTCATTCGCAAGTGTGTGAAGGAAGATTTCGTCCCCTTTTTCTATAAAAAGGGCAGGCTCGCCTCAACCTAGCAAAGGACAGCCTCTACCCCAAACCGAGCCATAATGCCTGGCCCCGTAGTGCACAATGAGACCACGGCAACCAACCTTGGAGGTTTCGTGACCATACTCGCAAACCTCACCCGTTGTGCCTATGCGTTAGAAGAGCCCCCAGAATATGTTGTGTACCAAGGATCCATGAGCGGTGAGAGCCGTCAATTCTGGGCCACAGTGCACATCTATGGTAGGGGTCTATCTCCTGAACGCCCCTACAGGATCACCGGAAGGACAACTTCCTTCGAGCCACAAGCCATCCAGCTAGCTGCTCGAGAGGCTATAGTTCAACTCCGGCAGTTGTCGCCCAGAGTTAATCGTCGCCGTTCTACTACTACCCTGCACGTGAAGGGTATGGTAGACCACCCGAGTTGCCAACGGAGATCACGAGACGGATCCTGCCTTGTTGCACCTAGTGCACTATGTAGGTGCACTAGAGGAACTATTTGATCAAATCACCATTGATCTGATCGCAGCTCGTGGAGAGCTGGTTCGTCGAGCCCCGGCGAGAGGAGAAGATGAGCCCGACGCTGACAGCCCAGTCATGCTGTTCGGACAACCAATCGAGACCTTGAGGTCAGCCCCAGCCATCAGCCAAGGTGCTTTGATGACCCCAGAAGTGCTTCGTCGCCTTCTGGGAGCACACTCCAACGAGATTGTGGCCAACAATCCCCGCGATGGTCATCATCGCTACCCCGACCCTGCAGTCCCTCAACCACCTCCAGCTAATCCCGACGGTGAGACCCGTGGAGAAGCCTCGACGCCCTCTAGGCAGTCTCGTTTAGATATAAACGAGGTAGACTAAGTCACCGAGTAATGCCGAGTCTCAGTGTACCCTCGCCTTGAAATCGTGTGACCTTGTAAATTAGCGCAGCCTGTTGTTGTGCCTCTGTTTTAAATGGTAACCTTGCATAACTATGTCAGCACGCAGTTGCATATTCTCCGGGCACAGCTACCAAAACCACCCCGACAACCCCCACAGTGATACGTCACTTTGCTGAGATATGTATCTGTGGCTTTGACCCCGACCCTTGGAGCTGAGCTGGCAAATTAGTTACCCTTCACCACGGTAAAATGACCCAGCTCTAGTGCTATAAGAGGGCCACCTCGTGATCCTTGCCAAGCACCCCTCACCTTGTGCACCACCCTCACAACCATTTCTTGCCATGCCGAGCCCTAGTATTTATCTGAGAACCCTAGATGCAACCCCGGGTAGTTTTGTAAAAATATTGTGGGATTTTACCTGCAGTACCATGGGGTCTACCCAGCCACCCCAGTACGAGCTGTTCAAATCGAGAATCACCCTTCCACCTAGAAATATTGGGCAGCAGTACACATCCCTCCCGTAGACTCCAACCAAGACCCAACGGAGGTATCCTTCATGGGGAAATCTATGCCAACTCCACTAATGGCCATAGAAGCGGCTGCACACGAAGCACTTGCTCGCCTTTGATTCGCGGTAACCTATGCCAGTGAAAGAGGATATTATTACTTTTCGAGCCGTGCAGCACCCGGAGAAGTAACATCTTTTCCCGATGGACGGATTGAGAGAGACCCCGTACTGGCTAACCTGGTCCAGTATGTCATCGCTCAAGAAAGTTTGACCCAACGAGTAATGGGTTATCTCCAGAGTCTCACGGATTTAAATCCTCAGATTGCCATCGGCAGACCACTGAGGCCCGACCAGGAGAGACACATACATCGACTAGTCAATCCACTCCCTCCGATAGAAGAGGAGTGTTTCCCAGTACCAGAGACGTTTTGTCGGGACCCCGTCCAGTTACCGTTTGCATTATAGACGTCACTTCTGTGTTTATTATTGCAACATTTATTTATGCATTGTGACTTATGCGAGGTACCCCGACCTTGTGCGACGTGTAAATTATTTAGTTTCTATTAATGTGAGTAGTTCTGTTGCGGTTTGACACTAATATATTACTATTGTTCTCTCGCGAAAAATCCTGGAGTGAGATTTCTTTTCCCTGAGTTGCTGCATCATATATCTTCTCACGACATGGATTATTTTTATTCACGTAGCACCACAACCACTCGAACACATGCACTGCCTGCAAAAACACGTAACCGTGGAGTATTTGTTTTTCAAAACAACTCTTAACATATCTCGAGGACGAGATTTTTTCTTAAGGGGGGTAGTGTTGTAACACCCCAAATTTTTTAGCCTTGTTTTATTAATTAGAATTTTGCCACGAACTTAAACTTTTGTTTTCTGGATTTTTTTTTGATTTCAGAACCTTTCTTCCCTTTATTTTCATGGAGTTTATACCCCTAGTGAAAAACTTCCCAATTTTTATTGGACTCTTTTACCCTCTCAAATAAAAAAATTCTTTTATCAGTGGGAATTAATTATATAATTATTTTCCCTGAGCTTTATCTCTCTAATTTGGTTTTTCATAATTTTAGGGTCCCATTTGCACTGCAACCCTTTTATAAAGTCATTCAAAAATTCCACCAAAATTTGGAGATGTCATGTAATGTCACCAAACCACTTTTATGCAAAAATATATTTCATTCCTGGGATATTTTGAGTTCTACACCAAATTTTCAAATCTGGTCCAGTGGGCAGTTTTGCACTACAACCTATTTAAATATTTCTTTAAAACTTCTACCAAAATTTTGGGATGTCAGTAGGAGCATATTATTCCACTTTATGCAAAAACCCAGCTATGTTCTTTGAAAAATTTGAGTGAATCATCCTCATTTCCATTCTGGTCCAACTTGAGGATTTGTACTACAACTATATTTTAACTTGCTCCTGTTGCTGTGATTCCTTTTCCTACTTGTAGTCCTCCCTGCAAAACCCTTAAGACCAGGAGCATGAGCCCATTGGAAGATTTTTGACCCATGAGGTGACAGCCTCCAGTTTCTGCCAAAAACTGTTTTTCTCAAATTATTGCACTAACAAGTTTCTTCATTTGGCAAACTAACCTCACCACACTCTCATTCATCTAAAGAGACCCCCACTATGGAAGATTTGACCATTCCAAGAAATGCCTAGGTGCATGTGGCATTCTGTCAAACACTTTATGGGCACGGCCAGTTCTGACATGAATTTTAGTTTGCACTATGAACTTGCTCCCCTGGCCTAACCACCTTGTCCAATAAACTCCTAGCTACTCCTAACCTAGGTCTGTTAAACCCCAACCTCACCCGAGACCTCTAGCACGCCCTAGCATTTTGTCGAGCACGTCCCGTGCGTGCTTTCAGCGCGAAAGCAGCGTTTACTGCGTGCTGCGGCCTCGAGCCGCGTCAGCCTGGGTTTTACCCACTCTGCAGCCGCACCACTCACTCATTGCTCACCGCATCATGCCAAGCAGCCCTGGTGCCCCACAGCACCGCCGACAGAGCCCCTTGGCGGCACGCCGGCGTCCGCAGCGTGTCTCTGCCAGGTCGGCGCCGCCCGAGCCGCCAGCGCTCGCCACCTACCCTCTGGAACAGTCCAAGCCCATCCCCTCACTCGTCTGCAAGCGCTCGTCGCCGCCACGTCCTCCTGCAGCTACAGAACGGCGGTCACCGATGAACCTATCCACGGCCGCCGCAAACCGACCTTGTTGCACTATAAGAAGAGGCCCCCGAGCACGTCCCATTCCACAGGCAGCCTCAAAACATTCCCCTAGTTCCCCCGTGGTAGCCAATCGACCCGGGGAGGTCTTCTTCCCCATCTCCGTCAACCGCAGCCGCCGCCAATGTCCCGGCCATTCCGGCGCCACCAGAGCCTCCCCCTCTCCACTCTCTTCACCAGGCGCTCCCACTCCCCCTCATGAGTCCACCCCCTGCTAAATTTTGATCGGGACTCGCCGCGGGAGAAAACCCACTCTGCCCGATGGCCAACGTCCGCTGCGGAGCTCGCCGCCGGCAGCTCCGTCCATCCCAGAGACCAGAACGACTACCAGACAGACCGCCTCGACCCCCTGAGCCCACGGGTGACCTCGGTTTCCCGAATGGTGCCGCCGTTCGCCGGCGAGCATCGCCGGAATCCCGCCTCCGTTCGGGCAGGGGAAGAGGAGGGAGGAAAGACGATCAAACGACCCGGTGGGCAAGGCGGGCCTTGGCGATTACTCACGCTACCGTCCCACTGGAGTAAGTGGTGACGTAATTCCAAAGTACGCCTTCAACGTATACCTGATCGAAACGTTTTCTTTTTCTGTTTTATTTTTAAAAGCAGATTTTGACCACCTTGTGATAATGATCATCCTCGTATGCCTTCGTGCCTACCGGAAGGGAAACGGGAAAGTCTCTGTCTTGGGTAGACCCGAGCTTCTCCCTAGTTCCTCGTCAAGACGATGGTGTCCGGCATGGCATGAGGGGTACGATGAGTGGAAATTCTGTCTGTGGATGAAATATTTTCGTTATGCTAATCATGCAGGGAATACTTAAACCTCCTGAGTCGACCCTAGATCGAGTCTTGTTCCAGTAACCCCATACTTGTTCGTACTACCACTTGTCCCTACAACAAGTAGGGTACAGTTCAGTAAGTCATCAACCTCTTTCTAGCACACACCGTACAGAGAGGCCATGGTGGAAGATACCGGTTGTAGCTGGTAGGCGTGCCACAGTGCTGGGGCATGGGTGTTTCGGTTGAGACCGAGAGGGAGGCCACCCCTTAGAGCTAGCGATATAAATTTGATCCCATGCTATGCGAGGTTGTAGCCTCCCCACTTAGAGTTTTGCTTAACAAGTGTCGTGGGTGATTCCAGACACCAGTAAGTTAAGCTGGTGTGTGCAAGTTAGGTGTGTTCTCAACTAAAAGGCCGTAGATGGAATTAGTCCTGATGGACTAAAGGAATCCGTTACTCGTGGGTAAAGAGTACACCCTCTGCACACATTAAACCTATTCGAATAGCCGTGTCCATGGTTAAGGATTACAGTCTGGGATGGGTCAAGTGTTGGTCTTAGTGTCGGTCTTCGGAGGAGAAACTATTAAACCAAACTTGGATACTGGCTTGTGACTTGTAAGGACTATGATTATTATTTTTGTTATGGACTAAACCGTTTTATTATTTGAATTATCGAGTGTCCCTGGGATGGTTCTACCTCCTGGATATTCACTGTGATTATTTATAAGCCCTTTATGTGGTGTCGCAGAGACGCCCGACTGTGGCATGCTTGT
Source organism: Aegilops bicornis (assembly GCA_021605145.1). Classification (NCBI taxonomy): domain Eukaryota; kingdom Viridiplantae; phylum Streptophyta; class Magnoliopsida; order Poales; family Poaceae; genus Aegilops; species Aegilops bicornis. The sequence continues at coordinate 339,450,283 of CM038675.1, forward strand.
TACTTATTTACTTTATAAGCCCTTTGTGTGGCGTCGCTGAGGCGCCCGACTGTGGCATGCTTGTTATTTATTTTACTTTATAAGCCCTTTATGTGGTGTCGCAGAGACGCCCGACTGTGGCATGCTTGTTACTTAATTACTTTATAAGCCCTTTATGTGGCGTCGCTGAGACGCCCTACTGTGGCATGCTTGTTATTCATTTACTTTATAAGCCCTTTATGTGGCATCGCTCAGACGCCCGACTGAGGCATGCTTGTTATTTACCATCATTTCGAGACGTCGCTTCAGACATCCGAATGGTGCATTTTATTTCCTACTCTGTCATTACATATTCATTGTTACATATTAATAACCTACTTGCATGCATCAAGGAATTTATTTTTATGACTGACGTTGTGATCATAGAATATTTTCAAAGCATGATTATCGGTTGTTATATTATACCTGTGTTCATAATGTTTGCGAGTACATTCAAAGTACTAACTGGCTTGTCCCTAGTTATTGTCTTGGCCAGATTCCTTGCATGGAGAGGAGCATTGTGATGACAGCCCCGGAACCTACGCAATGGTGATAGCAGTCTCGCCAAGATAGGAGTTAACCTGGTCAGCTGTTCCTGTGGGAAATGGAGTCCCATAGACGCTGATGACCCACAAACCGCTTCCGCCATCAACCACTAGAAACCATTTGTTGTACTCACAGACCAGAATGGTCTTGTACTGCATATTTTGTATTTTGCTTGGAATTTCTGTATCAAGTTGGTGCCTTATCAGCTAACAGTAATCCTGGGGCTGGTGAGCACAACGGCCATTTTCTGGAATTTAATACCCGAAAAAATGGTCGTGACATGTGACCCTCTGTACAAAGCCAGGCGCAGACCCTGAGCATAAATAAACGAAGCGCTGGCGCCCTAAGTAATAGCATGCATGCTAGGTCAAGTCTCGTCCTTGGTTAGGGTTGATAGTGCCTAGCGGCGGCTAACCCCTAGCTTAGAGGTCGAGTGCGCGTCTTTCTGTTCTTCTCTGTCTTCTTTGGTTCGCAGGACACATGAATATCCTCGCCAAGCTACTTTGGAAGAAAGGGGACGGACCGGCGTCCGGGCCCCGGCAAGCCAGTATTGCCAGGGGCTTCAAGAGCAAAGATCCACCCGCGGCAAGCCAAGGTTGCCGGGGGCTGTAGATTCAGATAAGTTCTCTATCCCTTATCATGCGTTCCGTTATGGACTGAGGTATGTGAAAGCTTGTTTTATCCTTAGGCTACCGTGCTCCCCTCATTCCGGACCCTAGGACTCGTTTCCTGGGACCGAATTTGGTCGTGGTCGCGGCAGCAAGGAAATGAAATGAGGAGCCTAAGCCCACCTCATCCCTGCCTCCGCCGAGGGCGTGAGAAAGGTCGAGCGAAGTGGGGGGACGGCAAGGCCTGTTGTCGGGCGAGAAAACATTTATCTTAAAGGTAACAAGGATTTACTCCTTGTCGCGGGTTTTACCTGCGAACGAAAAACCCGGCAAACATCCCTTTTTCATCAAAAAACATCCCGTACAGGTACAGTTCATACGGAATGAAAAACATGAACAATGGGATTACAAGTTCTAAAGTTAACAAAGGCCCGAAGGCTTACAAGACTAAAAAGAACTAAGATGCCCGTAATCCCTTTCTTGTCCCTCTCCTCAGGAGGCAGGTCAAGGAGGTGAAAAGGGCAAAAGGGGCGCCTAGGCGAGCTACGAGCAGCAGAAGACGCCGAGAGAACACCTCGGCGGCCACCCATGGGCAGGCCGGTGATGACGGTGCTGGGAAAAGAGCTGGAAGATGAGGCGGCAAGACCGGCGGTACGCGATGAAGGCGTCGGTACCCGCGTACTCCGAGTTGACGGCCTTTCCGCCCGCCCTCTTCCGCTTCCGCAGCCTCCCGACGCCAGCCGCCCAAGGAGACGGCCCCGAGAAGTTCAAGGAGCTGGCCCCGCCCCCGGCAAACCCCTGCCGGAGGAGAAGCCAGGTGTAGATGCTGCTGCTGCCGCACCCGCCCAGGCGCGGGGCGTTCGACGCCTACTCGGACTCATCCCCGCTGTCCTCCTCGTCACTTTTGTTCGAGGGAGAGCTTCCATCATCAGAATCTCCATCGAAGGAGCTCTCCACGCAGCACTTCAGGCGAGTCCCGAACTCCCCGAAGACCTTGACGGAGAGTGGGCCATCCTCCATCAATTTGAAGTAGAGGATGAGCCCCGTCGTCAGGCTGTTGATGCGAGCGAACGTCTTCCACCCATGACGGAGGTACATGACTCGAGGAGCCGGGAAGTCGACGTTGAACCGCGTGCGCCCGTTCCCGCAACCCATCATGTGCAATCTGAGGGATTGGGGCCGGTCACGCTCCATCTCCCGAGCAAACGGGGCGGGAAGACGAAGAGGGCGACCCGGAGGCCGGCGCAGCCTAATGAAGAACTTCATGGCTGGTCTCCGACATGGCCTTCCATCGGGAAAGGCACCATGGGCGGGGGCGAAGCTGGCGCGCCGCCCCGCCCTCCTCTTCCCCGAGCACTGCGACCTCTGCCCCGGCCTCGCCCACGGCCTCACCCCTTCCCCCTTCCCCTCGCAGCCGGCTCTGTCACCACGGGTGCAGGAGGAGGAGGGACGCGTTGTCGAGGGGCGAGCCTCACCGCCACCATCGAAGGACCGGGGTTCCCTTTCTCCATGACGAAAGAAAGGAGGGAGCGGAAGCAAAGGGAGGTAGAAGATGGAAGAATGCGGGATGCCAACTCCCCTTCCCGCTCTTTATAAAGGAACGGGGTTGGGGCTCGGCCGCCCCGCTCGGCCAATCAAGACACGGGAGGCGCAGGGAACCAGGACCGACCCGCTGCCCCAACCAGCGACGGCCCGGTTTCCCGCCTCCACCGTTTGCCACCCCGAGCGCATGAAAGACGTGTGGCAGACGTGCAGAACCGAGGGGACAGGTGAGAAGACCTCTCCCCACCCCGTGATCGTGGGGAGTGGACGCCTCGATGACCACGCCCCGGCCCCATTCAGTAAATGAGTCGCGCCTCCATGCCTCCCTCCCTTTACGGGGAAGGCGCGAGTCGCCTCTTTACTACAATGTGACGCATGCGCGTCAAAAACCTCCCCGCGCATGTCGCCCACGTCACGCACGCCCCTCCACGCCGTGCCGCGCGCGCGGGTCGTGGGAAGCACAGCGCACGAAAAATCTTACCACGGTAAAAACCGCCCCGCCTGCCCGTGCACCGTTTTGGGCCCGACCCAACAACTTGTCGCGCTTATGTGTGGCCCAGGCCCCGGGGCTCCTGTCGGTGTACAAAACTAGGGGCACATTTTTGCACCCCTTTACGTGTGCACGGGCAGTCAGAGCCGCGCCCACGACCACACCAAGCAGAGCGAGGGAGGTGAGCAAAGGTAAGACCGAAGCACAAGGCGAAGCAAAGCAACAACAAGGACCAAGGCCACAAAGATCAGATGGACGAAGCAGGTTTCCCCGGCAAGGACCCTTGCTGGGGCAGCCTCAGCAGCCCCGACAAGACCCTTGCCGGGGCAGCTCGCCCACACCAGCCGAGCGAGCTACCCTCGAGCCCACCAACACTCGACGAAGGCATTGGGACAGGGCTCAGGAGGCACCTCTGTGGTGGCATGCAGATCTTTGTGAAGACAAAGAGTAGTCAAACTCAAATGAGGATAGGAAGGCAGCCATCCTCACCGAAGAAACCCAAAAGACCCCCGGCAAGATCCTTTCCGGGGACGCCTGCGTGCCATGGCAAGACCCTTGCCGGGCCACCCGGCAAGTCCCTCGCCAAGCACACCAGCAGGGCCACCGTCAGGCCTGCACCAGCCAAGTCTCCACCGCCGTTCGCATGCAGCTGCCGACCCAACCAGCTAGGTAGGCACCTGCGTGTCAACATGCATCCCTTCGTGGAGGCTCCACCACCGCGCCACCTCAGCTGCCTGCCTGCCTACATGGCGCCGCATGCATCGCTGACCAGGGCGCGTGTCGAAGCTTGGAGGAGCGGCGACGGATGGGACGGGCCCCGCTCCCGCCCCCAATAAAGTGAAAGGACACCTAAGCCTCACATTAAATGCGCTTTGTCCTGTAATACCAGGATAAGCTCGCAACACTGTTGCCTTTGCACCTCCTGTGTGCCACTGTGGCAACCCCTTTTTTCTATAAAAGGATGCCCAAGGCGACGAGGGGAAGTGTCGGTGTCAAAACCGGCAGATCTCGGGTAGGGGGTCCCGAACTGTGAGTCTAGGCGGATGGTAACAGGAGACAAGGGACACGATGTTTTTACCCAGGTTCGGGCCCTCTCGATGGAGGTAAAACCCTGCTCCTGCTTGATTAATATTGATGATATGGGTAGTACAAGAGTAGATCTACCACGAGATCGGAGGCTAAACCCTAGAAGCTAGCCTATGGTATGGTTGTTTTTTCGCCCCACGGACTAAAACCCTCCGGTTTATATAGACACCGGAGAGGGCTAGGGTTACCCAGAGTCGGTTACAATGGGAGGAGATCTACATATCCATATCACCAAGCTTGCCTTCCACGCCAAGGAAAGTCCCATCCAGACACGGGACGAAGTCTTCAACCTTGTATCTTCATAGTCCAGGAGTCCGGCCAAAGGTTATAGTCCGGCTATCCGGACACCCCCTAATCCAGGACACCCTCAGTAGCCCCTGAACCAGGCTTCAATGATGACGAGTCCGGCGCACAGATTGTCTTCGGCATTGCAAGGCGGGTTCCTCCTCCGAATACTTCATAGAAGATTTTGAACACAAGGCTAGTGTACGGCTCTGCAAAATAAGTTCTACATACCATCGTAGAGAGAATAATATTTACACAAATCCAACCTGCTGACGTATTCCGCAGCGTGACTTCACACCACGGCCAAGCCTTTATTCGAATCGTTTTTACTGTCCCACCTCAGCGCACTTAGCGAGGCGGTTTCCTTGGCACGTCTTGTCGAAGTAGAGATCGTGTCCCCTTATTCCAGGATTCTCATCAATACGGGCATGGGTAACCCAACCGTGCCCGTTGGTATGTCTCCTCAATCGAAGGCGAGTCCCAAACGGTCACGGGGAGGGCTCTTGGTATTCAACCTCTTTATAAAGAGACCAAGGCTCTATTCCTTTCTTTCAATCTCAATCGAATCCGCCCCTCACCTCGAGTTCCAACACCCAAAGCTCCAGATTCAGGCACTTCGGACCTTCGATGATGTCCGACTCCAACCTTCAAGGCCGGTGAATGCCTTCCTCCATTACGGAAGAAGACGTGCTAAAGCTAAGAGATGTCAGGTATCTAACCGGCGAAATCCCGCATAGGCTGCCTGCTCAAGGGCAGGTTATTCCCACTCCCAAGCCTGGTGAGAGCATGGTGTTCGTGTCTCACTTCCTTCGGGGCTAGGCTTCCAGCGGACCCCTTCGTGAGGGCTCTGTTTTATTATGGGCTGGAATTTCACGACTTGGCTCCGGAGCCCATCCTCCACATCTCATCGTTCATTGTCGTGGTGCGGCCTTCCTCCGTATTACTCCTCACTTCGGATTGTGGCTTAAGACCTTCAAAGTAGAGCCGAAGATGATCGAGGGGCAGCACGCGGAGTGTGGAGGTGCTGTTATAAGCAAGAATGCTAACGCTCCATGGCCCTAGGGCTCTTTTCAAGAGGAGTACAGCTTATGGCAACGAGAGTGGTTTTATATCACAGCTCCTAGGGGCACCAAGTGGGTGGCGCCACCTGCCTTTCGCTCGGGTCCCCCACCACAGCTAGCATCATGGGTCAATGAAGGGTTCAACTGGGGGCCGTCCAAGGACGTGCCCTTGTTGCAGGGCCGCATTCGAGATCTCCTAGAAAGAGACATCAATCTGGTCGTAGTGACGCAGGTCATGTTGATTCGCCGCACCCTGCCCTGCAAACGTTGCCCTCTCCGCCTGTGGGAGTTTAATCCGGAGGGACCACGAGCCATCCAACATTTTACGGGCGTGACGCTCATGGAGATGTACAAATTGTTCTTCGGATCACAAGCAATGTGTCCGGACTCGACCGAGGACGAAGCTCTTAGCTGCAATCGCCCGGATACTCAAGTAAGTAGCCCTGTACCCGGGAACGCTATCCGTATATTTATCATAAAATTGCCCTTAAAAGAGTTGTCCCTTAAACAGGAGTGGATAGTGAGAGCAAAGCTAATCAGGTGTCCGGCCCCCCTCCCTGAGACCACGCCGGATCCCGTGTTAACCAGGATCTTTGGAGGTTGCGCCTTTGGAAGAAGGCGAAGGGGGGAACAAGGAAGCTACCGCCTCCCCGAAGGAGGCTGTTAGGAAAGGAGGAATCGAGAATTCCTCTATCCAGGGGAAGAAGAGGACCGCCTCTGAAGACCCGGAGACCATGGTCTCAAAGCGGGGGAAGAAATCTTCGTCAGAGGGTCCTGCACCGGGGGATGCCTCGGCCGCACTGTGCCCCTAAGTGGATCAGCCCTCCACCGAGCCGTAAGTAGAGAGGGGAGTTTTAAAATGAGAGACATCCCTGTTCTATTTCTGAGGAAGATAACCGAAATTTTACCTTGTAGTTCGGATCTCAGCCCTTCTCAGCAGAGCTCATCTTCAGGGGATCTTCGTCCGGAGATGATGGAGAGCAGAACGCCTCCCCTTGCCGTACCGTCTTGCGAGGCGGGCGACCCTGAGGTGTCGTCACGGAGGGTTTCTCTAAATCCTGCAGGGCCGGAAGGCAGTCGTATGGCCGCCCAAAGCCCTCCGTGTCCGACCTTCGAAAAAGGCCATCGGATGAGTCCGGCACCATCCGGTGCACGGTCGGAGGAGCTGAAGGATCTGCTCAGGCGAGCGTCTATCTTAGAAGAATACCGTGCATTGATGGGTACGGTGATTGAAAGGATTTCATCCGCGGAGAGCGGGTTGTACGAGGCCGTCTGGAATTTACTGAAAGGTTTTGAGGTACGCGAAATGATGTACCTTTTGACAGTTCCGCATATATAAGATGCTCCCTGTGTAGATAGTAGCCCCTGAGACTCTGTGTGTTGTCGAAAATGACGGCGCGCCGAGGATCATAATCCTAGGTATAATATGTCGCCCTTCGTATGTAGGTGGCGAAGTGTCCGGTGGCTACCCGGACTGATGGATTTGCCGAGCTAAAGCGGCAACTTGACGTGGCAGATGCCCACATCGCGCTTGTCAACAAGCGGCTTGACGAGGCACAAGGTATGTAATTTCTCCGAAGACACCTGGTAAGAGGAGCTTGATGCCTGTATCTTACAACATGTGTGCTTGATGCAGATGGTGCCGCTGCCATGGAGAACCTTCGGGCGGAACTTGCCCGATCCAAGGAGCAGGCCAGGAAAAGCGATGCGGCTGCCTTAAAGGCGGCTGAAGAGCTGAAAGCCGAACAGGCTGCTCACTGCCGAAGCAAGAAGGAAATGGCCGATATGGCTATGAAGTTGAAGAACGCTGCCGACCGCTACAAGCTTCTTGAAAAAGAAGATCGGGCAGAACAGAAGGACCTGGAGAAGGCCACATTCGAGGCCAAGGATACTCGCTCTGCGATGAGAGCTATGAAGGAGGAGCTACGTCAGGCCGGAGATATCGCGGCTAGAAAGCCCTTTATGCTGCAGATGAAGTTCGGGATCCTAAATATGCTCCGTTGGACCGGCTGTGGAGTGCGGCGGACACTTACCTAGACTTGGCGGCGAGTGCATGAATGGCGACGAACACTTCCGAGATCAAAAGGATCGCGAAGTGGAAAAGCTTTTTTGGTCGCAGTTCCACAATCCAGAGCGCCCACTTCCATTAACCGATCGTTTGGCCGCATGGGCGGAGCTGAATAGGTTATTCGGACTCGCCATGAAGTATGTCGTGAGTCATCTGTGGCCGGAAAGGCCCGAGCTGAAGAGTTATTTTTAGCTTGGTGCAGCAGTTCCTTGGTGCGGTGCCGCATATTAATGCAATGAAGAGGTCAGCGTGCATAGAGGGTGCACGGATGGCTCTTGCCCGTGTCAAGACATACTGGGCGGAGATGAAGGCCATCGTTGTTGCATCCCAAGATTCGGACGGGAGCCGAGTACCGCCGAGCACTATTTTCGGGAAGTTCTGCGAGGCGCTCGTTTAATAGAGACGCAGCGATGCTTTCGAAGGATATTATGTTTGAATAACATGTATTATTGTAAAACAATGTTTCGAGGAATATAAAAGCTTTTTATACTTGTGCCTTCAAGAATTAAAATACCTCCGGTGCGGCCGTTAATGTATATGTGTATATAACACGAAAGATGGCGGTCTTGACATTTCACGCATATAATGCGGGGTGTTCGCATAGCGCATTTTCACACTTGATCCAACGTCTTGGTCCTATTAAGGAGGTGATAGCGTAGCGAACTAGGCAACCGGACTATAATGCTTTATCACTTTCACTTAGCCATAGGAGTTTGACAGTGGGGCTACTATATAGCCCCTAGGGGCACTGCTCACCCGAATTCGAGTGCGTGTGTGCTGGCGAAACGGACCTTCGTTAATCTGGAGGAATCCTAAAGATTCCGGCGGGTCATCGAGTGGTTGACCAGTCTCACGCTATATCATGATCAGTTTTCGGCTTTCTCTCGAGGTGCTCGCTTTGGCGAACCGGGCTGTCGTAGTAGTAGTTCTCCGGTGCCGCCTTAGCCGATAGAGCGGAACGTAAGGCAGCAAAACACAGGAGCCGGGCAAACCCAACATTTGACCAAAGACATGATTCGGAGCTGATGCATATAAGGCCAAACTCGCGATGCCGTACACTCCCTAAGGTATTTGTTCTTTATGAAAACATGCTGAACAACGCCCTTGGTAATAAGCCCTCGTGTCCAGTGCACGCAAAAATTCAGCGTGGCCACATGCCAAGACGCCAGCCTCCTCCTCGGTTATACCAAGAAACCGGGGATGTGTATCAACAAGAGACAGTGAAAAAGGTTTACGCAGGGTCTTAATCTAAAAGAATCCTTGAAGCGGGTCCCTCACCGCACGTGTGCTCGTGTCTCCGTTGTGCCGTATCCTGGACGGGTGTAGCACGGTGTTCATCTGTAAAACAGAGGAACTTAGTTGAAAAAGATCGTGTGAAAATGTATGTTATATTAAATAAACAAAGTATAATTCAAAAAATGGATAAAACTGAGCTTTATTGTCTCTTGTTGTACATGCACGGAGCCCCTTGTACGGGGGTATGCGGCTAGTAAGCCCTTGTATGCCGGACTCGTCTAGCCATGTCCGAGGTCTGAACGACCTGTTTAGGTGCTTTGATTAGTGAAGCCAGTTTAGTGTGTGGCTGTCAAGGCAGCCGCACAGTCTTCCGCACTCGAGGAACACTCGATATTTCCCTTTAATGAGATGATGCCTCGCGGACCGGGCATTTTAAGCGTAAGAGATGCATATTGCGGTATTGCGTTAAAGCGGGTGAAAGCTTCGCGTCCCAGTAGCGCTTGATAGCTACTTGTAAATGGGGCGATGTGGAAGGTTAGCTTTTGACGGCGGAAGTTGTCGGCGGAGCCGAACATAACTTCTAGCAGGAGAGAACCCGTACAATGGGCATCTGGGCCTGGCGTTACCCCTTGAAAGGAACTGTTGCTATGGCGAATTTTTTTTGGGTTTATCCCCATTTTGCGGATTGTGTCCTGATATAGCAGGTTTAGACCACTGCCGCCGTCCATTAGGACTTGTGTAAAGTGTAGTCCGTCAATTATCGGATCTAATATCAAGGCAGTCCAGCCTACATTCCGGATACTTCTAGAGTAATCCTGACGGTCGAAGGTGATTGGTTTTAACGACCAGTGGCAGGACTCCTCTGGGATAGGCCGTATGGCGCATATCTCTATAGGTGCCCCTCTGTTTTTCCCTTTTGTTACATGAAGTGACTTCTTGTGGGAAATTCTTTTGTTTTCCGGTGCTCTGCTTGTGGGGTTCGTCATCGTCCTCGCTTGGTGTGTCGAGCCCCTTGTGTTCGGCGTTGAGTTTGCCGGATTGCTTGAAGACCCAACAATCTCTGTGGGTATGGTTTGCAGGCTTCCCGAGAGTACTGTGGATTTGGCATATCTTGTCCAAGATTTTGTTTAGGTTAGATAGCTCGTCCTTTATCCTTGAGGGGCAGCTTTTTTCTCGATTCTGCCGAGAGCTTTTGAATCCGGCGTGATCGTCGTGCTTTCGTCGGACTGTTTCCCTTGGTCCGCGCTGGTCCTTGCTGCGTCGCGGTTTCCGTTCCATCCCTAACCCGGGTGTACTTGGGTCGCTGATGCGCATCTTGCCAACCAGCTATCCTCTCTCGCATAAAAGCGGGTCATGAGGCTTGTTAATGCGGCCATTGTTCTTGGCTTTTCTTGGCGAGGTGTCTAGCGAGCCATTCGTCTCGAACGCTGTGTTTGAAAGCTGCTAAGGCTTGACATCCGGACGATCGACTATCTGGTTCTTTTTAGTAAGAAATCTGTTCCGAATTTCCGGGCTGACTCTCCGGGTTGTTGAGTTATATGACTTAAATCGTGCATCCGGAGGTCGGACATAGGTCCCTTGAAAATTTGCCCGAAAAAGCATCCTCGAGCTCTTCCCAATTTCCAATGGTGTTTTCAGAAGGCTTTTAAGCCAATGCCGGGCTGGCCCTTTGAGCTTGAGGGGTAAGTATTTTATGGCGTGGAGGTTGTCTCCTCCGCCATGTGTATGTGGAGGATATAATCCTCAATCCAGACTCTGTGGTATGTTGTTCCGTCGTATGCCTCTATGTTTACGGGCTTGAATCCCGCTGGAAATTCATGGTCTAGCACCTCATCGGTGAAACATAGGGGGTGTGCGGCACCCCTGTACTTGGGTGTGCCGTGTTGTTCGGATATTTGTTGTGTTGCATTGCTTTCTAGAGCTTGCTTTCTTGGCCTGTAGATAGATCTGGCTGGGCCATCTTTGTGATGTGAATCCTTGGGTGGATTGCGTGCTGGCTTGGGTGCGGCGCCGTTTGCCGCTCTATGTTGGCCATGGGGTTGTTTATCCGACCGGGTGGCTTCCTTATTTTTTGATTGCGGGGGCTCTAGGGCCTCCTCATCAAATTCCGGCAGTAATTTTCGCTTCGGATAGCTCTTTGTGTGGCGACTGTCGCCGTATTTGTCTGCGGTGTTGAGTACTTTGCTCCATCTAATTCTGAGTGCATCTTTCGCTATTTTGCGCTTCCGCTTACCTTTTTTCAGGCTACAGCGATGTGGCTTGAGCCTTTTGTGGAGGTTCTTCTGCTCCAGCAACTTGTCCGGCGTGAGGTCGTCCGGACTGTTATCTTCCCCGGGGACGGGTTGTTCGGTTTGTTTATCCAAGTTGCCCTGTTAGGACGGTTGCTTGATGGCATGTTAAATCGTCCGCCGGTTTGCCACCTTTCGTGGCTGGGTGCATGTATGGCTCTTGTCTCTGCCGAGGTGGGGTTTGGGGCGGCGCTTACGCCGTCGCTTTGACTGCTTTTCGAGGGAACGATCCCTCGTTGCGTCCCTTTGTTCCTCGTCATCGTTTCTTTTAGGTGTGTCCACCATGTATACATCGTGAGATGAGGTGGTTGTCCCGTGCCCTATAGGCACTGCTCCTGTTTGTCTCCTACATCGTCGTCCATACCGTCGATGTCTTTGGAGTCAAAGTCCAGCATGTCGGCTAAATCGTCGACAGCGGCTACGAAGTGGGTGGTGGGTGGGTGTCGAATTTCTTCGTCGTCCGCATCCCAATCCTGCCGGTCATAATCCGACCAGGACTCTCCTGACAAAGAGAGAGACCTTAGTTAATTCAGAATGTCGCCGAAGGGCGAGTGCTGAAAGATGTCCGCGGCGGCGAACTCCATGATCGGCGCCCGATCGGATTCGATTGGCAGGGGCGCGGAAGGTTCGGAGTCCGGAGAGGAGTCCGGCACCTTGGAGTCCGGCACCTTCGCAGAGGACAAGGCTGGTATTCGGCTCGATCGCCGTAGAGATTGCAGCCCCCGAGGCGGTGTCCAACCACCCGTCCTCGATTGGCGCAGTCGGCTCCGAGCTAAGGGTCGGAGCGGTTACGGGTGCGTCCTCCAGGGCACTGTTCGGCGGCAGAGCTAGATCATGCCTAAAGTGACAGTGCGGCTCGCTCGGCTGTGGCTCGGATCCATCAAAGATCAAGTCTCCGCGGACGTCAGCCGTGTAGTTTAAACTTCCAAATCTGACCTCATGGCCAGGGGCGTAGCTTTCGATCTGCTCCAGATGGCCAGCGAATTAATTGGCCCGATGCAAAGCCGCCAACTCAAGATCTGTCTGGGAGAAAAGTCTCACCTGGACCGCATCGTCGTTGATGATCGGAGGAGCCATCGGGCCTAAAGATGACGACAGAGGAACTCTCAATGAAAGCACCAATGTCGGTGTCAAACCGCGGATCTCGGAGTAAGGGGTCCCGAGCGTATGCGTCTATGCGGATGGTAACAGGAGACAAGGGACACGATGTTTTTACCCAGGTTCGGGGCCTCTCGATGGAGGTAAAACCCTACTCCTGCTTGATTAATATTGATGATATGGGTAGTACAAGTGTAGATCTACCACGAGATCAGAGAGGCTAAACCCTAGAAGCTAGCCTATGGTATGGTTGTTTTTTCGTCCTACGGACTAAAACCCTCCGATTTATATAGACACCGAAGAGGGCTAGGGATACACAGAGTCGGTTACAATGGGAGGAGATCTACATATCCGTATGGCCAAGCTTGCCTTCCACGCCAAGGAAAGTCCCATCCGGACACGGGACGAAGTCTTCAACCTTGTATCTTCATAGTCTAGGAGTCCGGCCAAAGGTTATAGCCCGGCTATCCGGACACCCCATAATCCAGGACTCCCTCAGGAAGGATTCGGCTTTTTGGAGCTCGTTAGACTCCATAGCTAGCTCAAGAACTCAGAATACATCCACCAAAGCAGGACTAGGGTTTTACGCATCCTCGCGGCCTGAACCTGGGTAAACGAACCGCGTGCTCTCTGTTAGACCCGCTCTTCTCTCAACCCCGCGCCCCGCAACCGCAGTAGGGATTCTTGTGATCCCATAGGTGTCGTTTCCCACCAACAGAAGCCTTTATAGCTTGGTGGCAGCGATTGAAGAATTCTGTCAATGACACTATCATCCGGAAGACTAACTCCCAGCTGAGTCAAATGGTTATGGTACCCAGACATTCTGAGTATGTGTTCACTGACAGGACTGTTCTCCTCCATCTTGCAGCTATAGAACATGTTGGAGACTTCATATCTCTCAACTCGGGCATTTTCTTGAAATATTAACTTCAACTCTTGGAACATCTCATATGCTCCATGACGTTCAAAACGTCTTTGAAGTACCGATTCTAAGCCGTAAAGCATGGCACGCTGAACTATCGAGTAGTCATCAGATTTAGCTTGTTAGACGTTCATAACGTCCTAAGTTGCTTCTGCAACAGGCCTTGCACCTAGCGGCGCTTCCAGGACGTAATTCTTCTGTGCAGCAATGAGGATAATCCTCAAGTTACGGACCCGGTCCGTGTAGTTGCTACCATCATCTTTCAACTTAGCTTTCTCTAGGAACGCATTAAAATTCAAGGGAACGATAGCATGGGCCATTGATCTACAACAACATATATATGCAAAAACTATCAGGACTAAGTTCATGATAAATTTAAGTTCAATTAATCATATTACTTAAGAACTTAGATAGACATCCCTCTAGCATATAAATGATCACGTGATCCATATCAACTAAACCATGTCCGATCATCACGTGAGATGGAGTAGTTTTCAATGGTGAACATCTCTATGTTGATCATATCTACTATATGATTCACGTTCGACCTTTCGGTCTTAGTGTTCCGAGGCCATATTTGTATATGCTAGGCTCGTCAAGTTTAACCTGAGTATTCTGCATGTGCAAAACTGTCTTACACCCGTTGTATGTGAACATAGAGATTATCACACCCGATCATAACATGGTGTCTCGGCACAACGAACTATCGCAATGGTGCATACTCAGGGAGAACACCTATACCTTGAAATTTAGTGAGGGATAATCTTATAATGCTACCGCCGTACTATGCAAAATAAGATGCATAAAAGATAAACATCACATGCAATCAAAACATGTGACATGATATGGCCATCATCATCTTGTGCCTTTGATCTCCATCTCCAAAGCACCGTCATGATCTCCATTGTCACCGGCATGACACCTTGATCTCCATCGTAGCATCGTTGTCGTCTCGCCAACTATTGCTTCTACAACTATGGCAACCGCATAGTGATAAAGTAAAGCAATTACATGGCGATTGCATTTCATACAGTAAAGCGACAACCATAAGGCTCCGGCCACTTACCGATAACTTTTACAAAACATGATCATCTCATACAATAACTTATATCACATCATGTCTTGACCATATCACATCACAACATGCCCTGCAAAAACAAGTTAGATGTCCTCTACTTTGTTGTTGTAAGTTTTACGTGGCTGCTATGGGCTTCTAGCAAGAACCGTTCTTACCTACGCATCAAAACCACAATGATTTTTTGTCAAGTGTGTTGTTTTAACCTTCAACAAGGACCGGCCATAGTCAAATTCGATTCAACTAAAGTTGGAGAAACAGACACCTTGACCACCTTTATGCAAAACAAGTTGCATGTCTGTTGGTGGAACCGGTCTCATGAACGTGGTCATGTAAGGTTGGTCCGGGCCGCTTCATCCAACAATACCGCCGAATCAAAATAAGATGTTGGTGGTAAGCAGTATGACTATTATCACCCACAACTCTTTGTGTTCTACTCGTGCATATCATCTACGCATAGACCTGGCTCGGATGCCACTGTTGGGGAACGTAGCATGCAATTTCAAAAAAATTCCTACGATCATGCAAGATGTCTCTAGGAGATGCATATCAACGAGAGGGGGAGAGTGTGTCCACTTACCCTCGTAGACCGAAAGCGGAAGCATTAGGTTAATAGGATTGATGTAGTCGAATGTCTTCGCAATCCAACTGATCAAGTACAAAACATACGACACCTCCGAGTTTAGCGCACATTCAGCTTGATCCTTGATAACGTCCCTCGAACTCTTGATCTAGCAGAGGGTCGAGGGAGAGTTTCGTCAGCACGACGGCATGGTGACGGTGATGGTGATGTGATCCGCGCAGGGCTTCGCCTAATGTAACATCCCAAATTTTTAAATTTGGATTGTTAATAGGATCATTACTTTTCATCATGATTTCTATGCTTATTTAAATTTTCTGAATATTTAAAGTGTTTTCCAACTCAAGGCAATATATTTGGAGTGGAGATAATATGACTTCTTTCTTTCTAATTATATTTGGAAAATGCTAAGAGTATATTCTGGTGTCTACCGAAATTATTTTGGCTTGGTAGTAACTCAAAATTATTTTATAGTTGTTATCATACTCTTTATATGCTTGTATTGCAAAATATTGTTTCTTGTGAATTTGTGTTTTAAAAATGTTCACTATTTTATAAAGTAGTAATAATGTTTTACTATGTGTTCTGGTATTTTTTATTAGGATTTTATTGATCTATATTTTACTTCCTATAGTAATAGTTGTTTACAAAAATAGAAATCGGACACTGTGGAGCCCAACTTCTTTTTCCTCGCCTGGCTTAAGCATCAAGTAGCAAAACAAGCGGTGCCGGCCCATTTCCTCGCTCAACCGCAGCCCATCCCGCAGCTTCCCCCTCTATCATGTTTTTTCCCTCTTCCACTTCTCTCTACCACTGACAGACATGGCCCATCTGTCATCACCTTGCTCCATACGTGTTCTTCCTGGAGACTATATTTGGCCATGGGCCGGGCCGGGCCGGGCTTGGGCCGGGCCTAAAAAAGCCCACGGCAGAAAACTGAGGCCCAAGCCCTCCCAGGCCCTACCATCGGGCCTACTTTTCAAGCCCAAGCCCGGCCCATCTGGTAAAAAGCCCTCAAAAGCCCTTAGGGCTTAGGGCCGTGGGCGAGGCCTCTTCCTTAAAATTCCAATATGCCAAGCCTAAGCCCATCCAGGCCCTGCTGGTGGGCTCAAAACTTAGGCCCAAGCCCAGCCCACGAGCAAGCCCATCGGGCCTAGGCCCTGGATTTTAGGGCTGGGCCTGGGTGGGACGACAGGGCCAGGCCTGAGATGGCCAGGACTACTGGAGACCAATCCTGACTCCAATCCTCGTCGATTCACATCTGCTGTTGATCTTTCTACCACACCCGACCCCTATAAATTCTGCTCGAATCCTCCTCTAACGTTTTTCACAAAAACGGGGTCCTCCCGTGCCCTAGAACTCGCCGCTGGATCTCGCCGGAGTTCCACCGCTGCTGACCTCCGCCGCCGTCATCTCCGTTGTCTATAGAGGGTCCCTGAACCTCCCTTCCACTTTGTTCTCTTTGACTTGGTTTCATCCATCTCCCCAACTCCTAGTTCGCGCAGGAACGCTCACGATTGAGCAAGCCAATCTTGGCCCGAAGCTCTTGCCGCCAGCGTGACTCCAGCCAGTCATCATCGCCACCCGAGGATCTCCCAGTCACCACCGACGTCGCCAAGATCGCCCCCGATGGAGTGTGCACCCGTAAGCCACCCCTTCTTCGCCGGACCTTCGTAGCCGTCGCCGGCGTTGAACTCCGAGCCGCCGCACGTATTCTACACCAAGTCCGGCGCCCACTTCCTCTGTTTTCCGGTGAGTTTCCCCGCGTCTGTTCGATCTAGGATGGACCGCGCAGATTAGATCCAGGCTGTGTTTTTATTTGTTAAACCGGCAAGCACTAATTAGTGGCCGTACACCGTTTAGACCTCGATGCGAACACATCCAATCCAATAGAAACGGGCCATGTGGCGACGCCCACAGCAGTCGCGGCAGTTCTTCCCAGAACGATTTTATGGCATAATGTTTCTTTGCAGATTCCATATCAAACTTTCGTTTAGGAATATCCTGAGATCCATAACTCCAATTTCATCGATTCTTTTTCCCGTGTACTCATATTGACCAGGAGCATCTAGTAGAACCAAAATTTCATATTTTTGAACTGTTTAAATATAAATTTGCTCAAATTTGAATTTAACCTTCCGGAGGCCGTATCCTTCAAACCGTTGATCCTAATTAGTTGATTCTTTTTGCATTGTGATCCTACTAGCATTTAGATAATATATACCTACTGATATGTTATGTTATTTAAGTTTTATTTGAATTATTTATTGTTGGCTTATTGTGATTGTTACGTCAGTACAGTTTATTTATTGGTGACTTCGTTAATCATATAGATTGTCCAGAGTGCGAAGCCGATCAGAATTAAGCGTTAGAGTACTTCAACACCGTTCAAGGCAAGTTTGCACTTTTGATTTTGCTTATCCTATATTTTTCTATGCGTGTGTGGTTTTATGCTATGCTATATGTTTGGCTTGATATGTGTATTCCGTGTGTACCATGTTTTGTTGTTAATTGTGGTATGTGATGGTGTGATCAACTTGCTATGGTAGACGCGGGCATGTGTCGAGTGATCCATGAAAGTGGTGAGTGTTTATAGCCGTAGGCTCGGGATCATTAACCAGGTGAATGCGCCAACGGGCAGAAAGCGCTCTATTGTCCCTAGAGAATGCGCCATTAACTGAGCGCACTTGAGGCGAGGTATAGTTTTTGGAACTTAAATCAGGTGAATGCGTCCTTGGCAGAGCGCTCTATGGTTCCTAGAGAATGTGCCACTGACAGAGCGCACTTGAGATACTTCTGAAGTTCTTGTCATGTTTATTTAGAATCTTTGGGATACCTTGGGCGAGTAAATTAGAGTCGTGTAGCGACCCGACCTCAGATGGTCAAGTCTCTGTGTTTCAGTGTCATCCCTGGATCAGTAATGCTGACACACACAGTACTCGAAGGATTTATAACAGAGTAGAAATCACACACTTATTAAAAATGAATGTCTCAAGAGAGAACTTATTACAATAATATGGCTTAAGGCCATCTAATGCGATAACAGCGGAAGGCTTGGAAGATAAAGTGAGTCCATCAACTCCAACGGCATAGCCGAGCTGCACGGCAACGACCTAACAATCCTTACTCCTCGTCTGAAAAGTCTGCAACATAGTTGCAGCCCGAGAACGGGTCAGCACATGGAATATGCTGGCAATATAACACAGTAGAACAGGAACAAAATAATGCTATCACTACATGCATATATGGCTGGTGGAAAGCTCTATGGTTATGGTTTTGCGGAAAGCCAATTTTTCCCTACCACAAAGGAATATATTTTAATTTAACTATCATGGTGGTTGAAACATCGTTGAGAAGGTATAACCCCAACTCAATCCCAATTAAAGTAATTAACATCCCAGCAATATTAATATAGAGTGATGAGATACATGTGAATACTCAAGTACTAGATACTCAGAATTGTCCATAACCGGGGACACAACTAACCATGATTAGATTGTACACTCTGCAGAGGTTTGCGCACTTTTCCCCACAAGACTCGATCGCCTCCGTTGATTTCTCGCACTACATGGTGTTGAGAAACGGATGACCGAGACACAGTCTTTCAGAAACATTAACTCTCTACTCCGGGTAGACCATACCAAACCTACAAAACCCACTACCTGCTGGTCTACCTCTCCAAGAGCTTCACGTAACTTACTCAACTATGCTAGAGCCCATAATAGCTTGTGGCTGCACACGGAAGTTTCTAGCATGAATAATCTCAGTTCCCTTTGAGCCTGGGTGGCGGTCCATAGGAAGATCACACGGGTACCCTGGGATTTCCAAAACAAAACAGACAACACTGGGTTCCCCAGGTGCCTCAATCCACCCAGATGTGTATTAAAGTTGCCACCTTAAGTTGAACCATTAATTAATAATCTCACATATGTCATGGAATACACTCAAACCCAAACAACGACTACGAGCATAGCATAGCAATAACAAGCAAGCGTAGAAGTAACTCCCAAGGGTTTGATAGTAACAAGGCAATAGGTTCTACCTCAATATCTACTTCCCAACCCACAAGTTAATGATAACCTAATCATGCAATGTTTGAGGATTGAAACTAATGCATAAAAACAGGGTATGAAAAGAGTATGATTAAAGTGTTACTTGCCTTGCTGACGATCCGCGAATCCTAGAGACTCGTAGTAACACGCTTCGCACTCCGGGAATTCTATCGCAAGCAAACAATAACATACATAAGCAACAAACAAAAATGCACAAGCAAAACTCTACTAAAAGAGGTTGACCGGAGAGTTCAATTTAAGAACTCCGGTTCGCAAAAAGAATCAAACAAAACCGAGCAACGAAACTCAAACGGCGAAAGAAATAAGATCCATTTACTAATCTGAACTAGGGTCAAATTTTACAGAGGCAAAAGCTGGTTTGAGTTGGTTATTCAGAAAGAGGGTTTCGAGATGAAACTCCAGGCGCTTGAATCGCCTGATTCCGATAAACGAGCGAAAAGTTATACTAGATCGAACATCGGATCAGAAATCGCGGAATAAATTCGATAAAAAGAAAACGGCGAACAGTTTAACGAACGGACGTTTGTTAACTGAAAATAAACGAAGAACGCGTTCGTTAAAACGAACGAACGGGCGAACGCTCGCTAAAAAAATAAACCGAAGAAATAAACCGATATAAAAAAATGCAACTAGGGTTTTAAAAAAACGAAACGGTTTTCTTCGGAAAACCGGGCGGCGGGGCGGCTACCACGTGGTGGTTCGGGCTCGGCCGACGGGCGGGGTGGCGGCGGGTTAGAGGCGGCGCGGCGGGCGGCGGCGGCGACTGGGTGGCGGCGCTCAGGCTGGCTCGGAGGCGGCGGCGGCGGTGGTGGCGGCTAGAGGGGGCGGCATTTATAGGATGGGGGTCCGGCTTGGAGGAGGGCAAGGCGGCGGTGGTGGTGTCCGTGGACACGGGCGGCATGGGAAGGCGGCGGCGGCTCGGGCCGGCCTGGCTGGGCCTCGCCCGGAAAAGTAGCAAGGCGCAAGTTTTTTTTAAAATAAATTCTGCCGAGAATTAGAAAAATCCTAGAAAAATAAATAAAAATCTAAAAATGGCAAAACAAATTTTCACCGTCTAAATGAAATATTTAGAACGGAATGAACATTTTCTTGGCCCCTAAAATGCAATTTTTTAAAACGTGCAAATTTTCTAGGGCAAATAAAATTCCAAATAAAATCAAATAAAATCCAAATAATGATTTAAACATTTTCCCTCCAATATTTCAATTGTTTTGGAGAAGTCATATTATCTCCCCTCATTTATTTTAATAAGAAATATCTTCCGGAGAGAAAAATAATTAAAATAAAAAATCCTCGTTTTCCAATATTTGATAAAATCAAATACGAAAAATCGGAAAATCCCCAACTCTCTCCGAGGGTCCTTGAGTTGCTTAGGATTTCGAGGATTGCGGAACGAAGATGCAATAAAATATGATATGCATGGATGACCTATGTATAACATTCCAATTTGAAAATTTGGGATGTTACAAACCTACCCCCCTTAAGATGAATCTCGCCCTCGAGATTCGGTTGGCTAGAGAATAGGTGCGGGTGGTCCTTGCGAATATCATCGTCTTGTTCCCAGGTGGCTTCTTCCTCGGTATGGTGGCTCCACTGAACTTTGCAAAACTTGATAACCTTGTCATGAGTGACTCATTGTCAAAGTCAACAATCTTTCTTGGCTTCTCCTCATAGGTCAAATTCTTGTCTAACCGAATCGCCTCCGGGGGCACTTTGTGTCTCTCAACGGTATATCAGCCATCTCAAAGATGACACTTCTTCAAGCGTGATACGTGGAACACATCGTGAACTCTGAAAATCCTTGGTAACTCCGACTTGTAGGCCACTTCTCCCATCCGCTCCAAAACACGGTGCAGTCCTGTAAATCTTGGGGCTAGTTTTCCTTTAACTCCAAAACGTTTCACTCCTCGCAAGGGTGATACCATGAGATAGGCTCTGTCTCCAATTTCATAGGTTACTTCCTTGCGTTTTGAATCGCATAACTCTTCCGCTCGGATCGAGCATTCTTTAATCATCACGGATTAGTTTAACCTTCTCCTCGATTCTTTGATCAAATCTGGTCCAAACAATCGACGGTCTCCTACCTCATCCCACATCGAGGTGTTCTACATCTGCGTCCATACAGAGCTTCAAACGGTGCCATCTTCAAACTGGCCTGGTAGCTATTGTTGTATGAGAACTCTGCGTAAGGCAAATTGTCATCCCAACTAGATCCATAATCTAGCGCACATGCTCTCAACATGTCCTCCAGAATCTGATTGACTCTCTCTGTCTGCCCATCCGTCTGCAGGTGGAATGCGGTACTGAACTCCAATCTTGTACCCAAGGTCTGGTGTAGCTGATGCCAAAATTTTGAAGTAAATTGGGTTCCTCTATCTGGTACAATGGTCCCCGGAACTCCATGCAAACATACGATCATGGACATATATATCTTGGCCAACTTTGCACTTGTATAAGTTGTTTTCACCGGGATGAAGTGAGCTATTTTTGTCAAACGATCCACTACTACCCATATTAAGTCATATCCTGCTTTGGTTCTGGGTAGTCCAGTGATAAAGTCCATGCCAAGTTTATCCCACTTCCATTCGAGTATCGGCATAGGCTGTAACAGTCCTGCTGGCTTCTGATGCTCTACTTCCACTCTCTGACATACATCACATACGGCTACATACTCGGCAATGTCCTTCTTCATACCAGTCCACCAGAAACGTTCCTTCAAATCCAAATACATCTTGGTGTTTCCGGGGTGTATCGAGTATGGTGAGTCATGGGCCTCTGAAGTATTAATTTCACGATCTACGGGTTATTGGGTACATAAACTCGGTCCTCAAACCATAAGGTATCGTGCTCATCCTCGCGAAAACCTTTGGCTTTTCCTTCGCTCATCTTCTCCTTTATTTTAGCAATCTCTTTGTCTTCCTTCTGAGCTTCCCGAATCTTGTCCAACAATGTAGACTGAACCTCCATCGTTGCAATGAAACCTCTTGGAACAATCTCCAATCAAGTTCCATAATATCCTCAGCTGACTCCTTTGGCAGTCCTCTACTTTCAAGGATATTAGCGTAACTCTTCCGGCTCAAGGCGTCTGCTACGACATTGGCTTTTCCTGGATGATAGTGCAGCTTCATGTTATAATCCTTTATAAGCTCCAACCATCTCCTCTGCCTAAGGTTCAACTCCTTCTGTGTGAAAATGTACTTCAAACTCTTATGATCCGTGTACACATCACAACGATTTCCAATAAGATAATGTCTCCAAGTCTTCAATGCATGCACTACGGCTGCTAGCTCCAAATCATGCGTGGCATAGTTCAACTCATGAGGCTTCAGTTGTCGTGAGGCATACGAAACAACCTTTCCGTCCTGCATAAGCACACATCCCAGTCCCAAGCGAGAGGCATCGCAATACACTTGAAACTCCTTGTGTATATCTGGCAATGTCAGCACTTGGGCTGTAGTCAACCGTTTTTTCAACTCCTGAAAACTTGCCTCGCAATCTTCTGTCCATTTAAACTTAGTATCCTTCTTCAGCAATTCAGTCATTGGCTTGGCGAGTTTGGAAAAATTCTCAATGAATCTCCGATAATATCCTGCGAGTCCAAGGAAACTGCGGATCTCGCCAACTGAAGTGGGTGCCAACCATTCAGTAACTGACTGAACCTTACTGGGATCTACTGCTATACCCTCTCCTGATATAACATGCCCAATAAATCCAACTTCCTTCAACCAAAACTCGCACTTGCTGAATTTGGCGTATAGCTGGTGTTCCCTGAGCTTCTCGAGAACCAAACGCAAATGCTCCTTGTGCTCCTCTTCGTTCTTCGAGTATACCATAATGTCATCAATAAACACCACAACAAACTTATCCAAATACTCCATGAACACCTTGTTCATCATACTCATGAAATAGGCAGGGGCGTTAGTCAGTCCAAACGACATGACCGTATACTCATATAATCCATATCTCGTGGTGAACGCTGTCTTGGGTATATCCTTCTCTCGAATCTTCAACTGATGGTATCCCGATCGTTGATCAATCTTCGAAAACACCTAAGCTCCTTGCAACTGATCAAACAGATCATTGATCATCGGTAATGGATACTTGTTCTTTATCGTTACTTCATTCAGGGCTCGGTAATCAACGACCATCCTCAGGGATTTATCCTTCTTCTCGACCAAAAGTACTGGTGCTCCCCAAGGTGATGAACTCCTTCGAATATAACCTTTCTCCAGTAACTCCTTGATCTGCTTCTTAGTTTCCTCCAGATCATTTGCGGGCATCCGATAGGGTCTCTTGGATATTGGCCCTGTACCTGGCAATAGCTCTATCAAGAACTCGATGTCTCGATCCGGTGGCATGCCTGGTAACTCCTCTGGAAAAAACATCCGGGAAATCTTTTACTACAGGCACTTCCTCCTGTACAACTCCCGTGAGGGCATTCACTTGGCTCCTCCTAGGCACATGCCTAGATACATACTTAATCCTTTTCCCTCCGGGGTGGTAAGGTGAATCGACTTGCTAGCACAATCAATACTTCCTTCATACTTTGACATCCAGTCCATACCTAATATCACATCCAATCCTTGCGACTCCAAGATAATTAGGTCAGACGGAAAAACATGTGTTCCAATGGTTAGGGGTATCTGGGTGCACCATCTCGCTAGCCATGTACTCGCTCCAAAGTAGCTCACTAACAGAGGGGTCCTAAGGGTTTGGGTTGATAACTTAAACTTATCCACAAATCCCCTTGATATGTATGAATGCGATGCACCAGTGTCGAAAAGAACAATAGCGGTAAATGACTTAACCAAAAACTTACCTATTACCGCGTCTGGCTGCTCTTCAACTTCCTCCACGTTAACGTGGTTCACTTGTCCTTTGTTGAATGGATTTGGCTTCTTCCCAGCGCTCCCATTTCCGTTTCCATTCCTTCCTTCAGGTCAGTCATTGGCATAGTGTCGGTGTACAAGAGTAGGGGTACCCTAGTATCCCGAACTTGTGCACAAGCAGTTGCAGCCCTCCGCGGCAAGGCTTACCGGGTGACCCCCAAGGTCCTCCGTGGTTCCTTTGGAGCCATTCAAGAACAAAGTATTCAAGCCAAGGAGACAAGGCCCCGGCAAGAGGAGCTTGCCGGGAAGGCCACCCCAGGCACCTAGGAGACAAGGCCCCGGCAAGAGGAGCTTGCCGGGAAGGCCCGGTGAGCGACAAGCTTCCGGACGCGACAAGACAACAACCCGGCAAGGCGCTTGCCGCGGCAGACCACCACTCAGATCAAGCGCTTCCAAAGACATCCACTAACGTGTCGCCTCAGACCTTTCTAGGCGCGTGGCAAGAGGCCGCGGCGGCCGTGAGCGGTGGCAAGCGGGCGGCCGACAAGATTGCCATCGTGGCAAGCGGTGGCGCCCGACGGTCCCTTTTTGCACTTTGTTAGGGGACGTGACGGGCATTTAATGCCTTTGTCCCCGCCGTCGGGGTTAGGTATGATACCTTTGTACAAGTAGCTATACCAACCACTCCTTTTCCATTTTACCCTTGTCTACGTTGCCACCTGTGGAGACCCCTTTAGCATATAAAGGAGGCCCATGCATAGCGTGGGGCGGGGGGTTTGAGTGGTTTGAAGCGAAGAACACTCACGCTCGGTCTCGTTAGCAGCTTGTGTGTACTATAGCACTTTCAGCGCTCTGAGCAAGAACTCAATACACTCGGACATGCAGCAAGAGGAGTGTTATTTCTCCGTGAAACTCGAGCTGGGTAAACGCTTTCGTGTGCCGCCTCGATCTGCTCTTCGTGCGACCTCCGCCCCCACTTGAACGAAGGGCTCGATCCGCCGGTCCCATAGGTGTTCGTGGGCCGATCAGCCTCCCGACATCTTTGGCGCGCCCGGTAGAAGCGTCGAGATTGTGTGAACCTGATCCGGCGTCCACACGAGCTAGATCTTCATCATCTTCATCGACATGCCACCGAAGAAGAAGGCTTCGGCGGCAGATGTTCCGTCCGCGTCGAACCCACCACCACCGGAGCAAACGGGTGGTGGGGTAGACACCGGCGGAAGAATGGACGTCGACGGGGGAGCCCACAGTGCTGCCAAGTCCAACGACAAGGCGACTCTGATTCAAGATTTAGACGAAACCTTTGCAAATCTGCGCAAGATCAACCTCAAGCTCAACCCTGAGAAGTGTGTGTTTGGAGTCCCTTCCGGCAAGCTTCTCGGGTTCTTCGTGTCTCAGCGGGCAATTGAAGCCAATCCCGACAAGATCAAGGCCATTGAGCAGATTGAAGCACCAAAGCGCGTCAAGGATGTACGAAGACTTGCCAGTTGCATAGCTGCTCTCAACAGGTTTATCTCTAGGTTCGCTAAGCGGCATACCGCCATTTTTCAAAATTTTGAAAAAGGCAGGTCCGATGAAATGGACTCCAGAAGCGGAGGCTGCACTGCAGGACTTGAAGAGATACCCGTCCTCCACTCCAACACTTGTCGCACCTAAGCCACAAGAGAAGTTGCTGCTATATATAGCGGCAACCAATCAAGTGGTTAGTTCTGCGTTAGTAGCGGAGAGGGAGGCAGATGATGAGCTAGCAACCATGGAAGATGCATCCAGCGGCGAGCAGGGGGCTTCACCGGCAAGCTCTGGTCCCGACAAGGATGGATCTACGCAGACGCATGAGAAGATGCGAAAAAGAATGGTGCGGCGCTTGATTTACTTTGTCAGTTCCCTTCTGCAGGGGGCTAGGTCAAGGTACTCTGGTGTGCAGAAATTGCTTTTCGGCCTCCTCATGGCCTCGAGAAAACTGCGCCAGTACTTCCAGGCACATGAGATCACAGTCGTCACTCGTTTTCCGCTGAAGAGGATTACCTGTGCTAGGGTCTGCAGTCAAGGTCTCCGCCACCAGGGGATCGCTGGTGCTGTCCCTTGCCGGAGAGTTGTCCCTTGCCGGAGAACTGCCCCTTACCGGAGAAGTCTCCCTTGCCGGAGAACGCTCCCTTGCCGGGGAATCCTCCCTTGGCGGTGTAGTCGAAGCAGAAGGCATGTCAGGAGCGGCTTCAGGGCACTCCTGGTAAGGCTACTCTGCTCCTACACAAATCAGCAGTCAGATATCAGGAAAGAAAGGGCACCCCATGCACGCCTAACAGCAGGAAGTAAACCATATACTTACACTGGGGGCTGCGCTGGGGGCTGCAGTGAGTTACGGCGTAACCCAGGCCGCGCGTGCCCGTGCCCTGTTTTGGGCCTGGCCCAACAGCGCTCGGCACCGTGTGTGGCCCAGGCCCGGGGGCTCCTGTCGGTGTACTAGAGTAGGGGTACCCTAGTATCCCGAACTTGTGCACGGGCAGTTGCAGCCCTCCGTGGCAAGGCTTACCGGGTGACCGCCAAGGTCCTCCGTGGTTCCTTTGGAGCCATTCAAGAACAAAGTATTCAAGCCAAGGAGACAAGGCCCCGGCAAGAGGAGCTTGCCGGGAAGGCCACCCAAGGCACCTAGGAGACAAGTCCCCGGCAAGAGGAGCTTGCCGGGAAGGCCCGGTGAGCGACAAGCTTCTGGACGCGACAAGGCAACAACCACGGCAAGGCGCTTGCCGCGGCAGACCACCACTCTGTACTTGCGCTACAGCACATCCACTAACGTGTCGCCCTGGGACCTTTCCAGGCGCGCGTGGCAAGATGCCGTGCAGCCAGCGGAGCGCGGTGGCAAGCGGCGCTGACAAGATTGCCATCTGGCAAGCGGTGGCGCCCCTGACGGTCCCTGTTTGCCTTTGTTAGGGCGGCGTGACGGGCATTTAATGCCTTTGTCCCCTGCCATCGTGGTTAGGTATGATGCAATCGTACAAGTAGCTGTACCAACCACTCCTTTTCCATTTTTACCCTTGTCTACGTTGCCACTGTCGGAGACCCCTTTAGCATATAAAAGGAGGCCCATGCACAACGTGGGGGGGTTCGAGAGGTTGAAGCGAGAGAACACGCACGCCGGTCTCGTTAGCAGCTTGTGTGTCTTGTAGCACTCAGCGCTCTGAGCAAGAACTCAATACACTCGGACATGCAGCGCCAGAGTGTTATCTCTCCGGGAGAGCTCGAAGCTGGGTAAACTGCTCGTGTGCTTCGCCTCGATCTGCTCTTCGTGCGACCTCCGCCCCCCGCCGAACCGAAAGGGGCTCGGTCCGCCGGTCCCATAGGTGTTCGTGGGCCAGATCAGCCTCCCCGACACATAGTGCCCTGTCTTCCCGCACTTAAAGCAAATAACATGGCTTAAGTCCCTCTTGGCGGGTGTAGGTGGGTTAGGGCGGTTCTGCTTGTTATTAACTCCGTTCCCATTCCCGTTCTTCGCACCGTTGTGGTTATGCGATCCTCCTCCAGTATTGTTATGGCCTCCATGGTTATGGACAAGTCCTCCCGAGTTCGGGGTCAAGCGAGGCTTCCGGTGAGCTCCTGAGTTGGACTTCCCTTGTCCATACTTCCTCTTACGACTCTCAATTTGCTGCTTTCCTTCAATCATGAGGGCCTTGTCTACCAACTACTGGTAGTTGTTGAAAGTTGCCACCATCAACTGCATGCTCATCTCATCGTTCAGCCCTTCCATAAACTTCTCCTGCTTCGCGGCATCTGTGGCCACATCATCAGGGGCATAGCGTGATAACTTGCTAAACTCATCCACGTACTGGGCCACAGTACGGTTCCCCTGGCGTAAGTTGCGAAACTCACGCTTCTTCATCTGCATGGCTCCAGTTGAGACATGGGCCGTGCGAAAAGCTTGTTGAAACTGATCCCAAGTGACATTGGCTATAGGAAAAGTAGCCGTGTAATTCTCCCACCATGCGGCTGCTGGTCCATCCAATTGATGTGCGGAAAAGCGCACCTTCTCAGCATCCGTGCATCCTGCGGTGGTTAACTCCCTTCCAATACGGCGTAGCCAATCATCAGCAACTATTGGCTCGGTGCTACTGGAAAACACCGGCGGTTGTAACCTCAGGAAACGGGCTAAATTGTCCACTGGCGGCGGGTTGTTATTGTTGTTGTTGTTGTTGCCCTGGTTCTGAACTAGCAATTGCATCAAGGCATTCTGCTGCTGGATCAACTGGGTGAGCTCCGGTGGGAAAACAAAACCGATGTCACGTCTCGGAGGCATCTGATGGGTTTAGATGGAAGAGATTAGAATAGAAAAAGGTCTAGTGAGAAAACACTACCCATATGCACATGAGGCAAACACAATCATTTCACTCAATCAATCAAGCAAGGGCATACAACGGTCTAGGACTATCAAAAAGTGCTCAGCTACTACTAGTTACATGGGGGAATACTACTAATATATGGTGGTCATCTAAAAGTTTTGATCGGTGGAAGACTCCATGATGTCTGCTCCAGCTTCGTCTTCATAGTCATCATCACTTGGATCGGAATCGGTGTAAATCGATGATGATGTAGTTGTCCGGCAAGTGGGATCTTCTTCCTCTTCTTCCGGTGCAGATCCTCCCATGAATACTCCGATCTTCTTGACTAGATCGCCGTTCTTCTCGATGAGTATCTTGATTTCCTCCTCATATCCATCACGTGTCAACTTGAGTTCTTCCTCCAGCTCGATGATCTTGGTCTTCGCCTTCTTCAACTCCATCATGTCTGCGCACATCTGGTTCTCCTGACGTCGAATGTGCTGGTTTAGCCCCTGGATGAAAGCTGCAATGGATCTATCCTTCTTGGTGCTGATTACTTCCCATTGCTCGTCACGACACCCACATATTTGGTAGATGGTGTCTTTAAGCTCCCTGTTGTAGACTTCTCCAATACGTCCCATGGTAATGTGAGCTGCCATACTCTTGCCTAAACTCCAGGTGGGTGCTTCGAAAGAAAACTTTATGGGCTAAGAAGTTGGCGAGAACGTCCTTCCTGGAACTTGTACTTGAATCATCTAGCGCTCCTCTTCTGGTAAAGTGGCGTTGTGCGTCTCGATGAAGCTTGGTATTCCAATGTTCAAGTACCTAGTGACTTCCTTCAAGTGGCGCCAAAAGGTGTGTCTTCATCCGGTTGTGCAAACTTGTTCTTCATCTCCGTCATCCTAAAGAGTGGAAAATGGAGAGGAGTCAGAAATGAGTAGAGAAGAGTGACCTATGGTTTATCTTAGTGGTCGTGTCCTACACTCAACGTGTGATCTGATACCATCTTGTAGCGACCCGACCTCACATGGTCAAGTCTTTGTGTTTCAATGTCATCCCTGGATCAGTAATGCTGACAACAGTACTCGAAGGATTTATAACAGAGTAGCAATCACACACTTATTACAACGAATGTCTCAAGAGAGAACTTATTACAATAATATGGCTTAAGGCCATCTAATGCAATAACAGCGGAAGGCTTGGAAGATAAAGTGAGTCCATCAACTCCAACGGCATAGCTGAGCTGCACGGCAACGGCCTAACGATCCTTACTCCTCGTCTGAAAAGTCTGCAACATAATACGTTGCAGCCCGAGAACGGGTCAGCACATGGAATATGCTGGCAATATAACACAGTAGAACAAGAACAGAATAATGCTATCACTACATGCATATATGGCTGGTGGAAAGCTCTATGGTTATGGTTTTGCGAAAAGCCAATTTTTCCCTACCACAAAGGAATATATTTTAATTTAACTATCATGGTGGTTGAAACATCATTGAGAAGGTATAACCCCAACTCAATCCCAATTAAAGTAATTAACATCCCAGCAATATTAATATAGAGTGATGAGATACATGTGAATACTCAAGTACTAGATACTCAGAATTGTCCATAACCGGGGACACGGCTAACCATGATTAGATTGTACACTCTACAGTGGTTTGCGCACTTTTCCCCACAATACTCGATCGCCTCCGTTGATTTCTCGCACTACATGGTGTTTAGAAACAGATGACCGAAACACAGTCTTTCAGAAACATTAACTCTCTACTCCGGGTAGACCATACCAAACCTACAAAACCCACTACCTGCTGATCTACCTCTTCAAGAGCTTCACGTAACTTACTCAACTATGCTAGAGCCCATAATAGCTTGTGGCTGCACACGGAAGTTTCTAGCATGAATAATCTCAGTTCCCTTTGAGCACTGGTGGCGGTCCATAGGAAGATCACTGCGGGTACCCGGGATTTCCAAAATAAAACAGACAACACTTTGGGTTCCCGGGTGCCTCAATCCACCCAGATGTGTATTAAAGTTGCCACCTTAAGTTGAACCATTAATTAATAATCTCACATCTGTCATGGAATACACTCAAACCCAAACCACGTCTACGAGCATAGCATAGCAATAACAAGCAAGCGTAGAAGTAACTCCCAAGGGTTTTATAGTAACAGGGCAATAGGTTCTACCTCAATATCTACTTCCCAACCCACAAGTTAATGATAACCTAATCATGCAATGTTTGAGGATTGAAACTAATGCATAAAAACAGGGTATGAAAAGAGTATGATCAAAGTGTCACTTGCCTTGCTGACGATCCGCGAATCCTAGAGACTCGTAGTAACATGCTTCGCACTCTGGGAATTCTATCGCAAGCAAACAATAACATACATAAGCAACAAGCAAAGATGCATAAGCAAAACTCTACTAAAATAGGTTGACCGGAGAGTTCAATTTAAGAACTCCAGTTCGCAAAAAGAATCAAACCAAACCGAGCAACGAAACTCAAACGGCGAAAGAAATAAGATCCATTTACTAATCTGAACTAGGGTCAAATTTTACAGAGGCAAAATCTGGTTTGAGTTGGTTATTCGGAAAGAGGGTTTCGAGATGAAACTCCAGGCGCTTGAATCGCCTGATTCCGATAAACGAGCGAAAAGTTATACTAGATCGAACATCGGATCAGAAATCGCGATTAGGAAAATCACGGAATAAATCCGATAAAAAGAAAACGGCGAACAGTTTAACGAACGGACGTTCGTTAACTGAAAATAAACGAAGAACACATTCGTTAAAACAAGCGAACGGGCGAACGCTCGCTAAAAAAATAAACCGAAGAAATAAACCGATCTAAAAAAACGCAACTAGGGTTTAAAAAAAACGAAACGGTTTCCTTCGGAAAACCGGGCGGCGGGGCGGCAACCACTTGGTGGCTCCGTGAACTCGGCTCGATGGCGGGTGGCGGCGGCTAGAGGCGGCGGCGGCGGCTCGGGCGAGGTGGCGGCTCGGGCTCGGGCTCCGGGAGGCGGCGGTGGTGGTGGCGGCTAGAGGGGGCATTTATAGGATGGGGGCGGCGGCGGGGGTGTCCGCATCGGACACGGCGGCAGCGCGGGGAAGGCGGCGGCTCGGGCCGGCCTGGCTGGGCCTCGACCCAGTCGGGTGCAGGCGCACGTGCGAGTTTTTTTTAAAATAAATTCCGCCGAGAATTAGAAAAATCCTAGAAAAATAAATAAAAGTCTAAAAATGCCAAAACAAATTTTCACCGTCTAAATGAAATATTTAGAACGGAATGAACATTTTCTTGTCCCCTAAAATGCAATTTTTTAAAACGTGCAAATTTTCTAGGGCAAATAAAATTCCAAATAAAATCAAATAAAATCCAAATAATGATTTTAACATTTTTCCTCCAATATTTCAATTGTTTTGGAGAATTCATATTATCTCCCCTCATTTATTTTAATAAGAAATATTTTTCGGAGAGAAAAATAATTAAAATAAAAAATCCTCGTTTTCCAATATTTGATAAAATCAAATACGAAAAATCAGAAAATCCCCAACTCTCTCCGAGGGTCCTTGAGTTGCTTAGGATTTCGAGGATTGCGGAACGAAGATGCAATAAAATATGATATGCATGGATGACCTATGTATAACATTCCAAATTGAAAATGTGGGATGTTACAAGTCGGTTGTGAGTTCAGGTAGTGGAGGTAGGTGAAGACATTCTTCTCCGAACTAACTTGTGTGTTTTATTTGTCATACATTGCTTTGTGGATGTAGGTTTGCTATATCATATTGTGTGATTTGCCAATACATTCAATGTATTGACCCTTTGTGACTGCAACTTATCATGTTGCAGGATTTTGAGATGATCAGTGAGATACAGTAGGGTTGCGTGTCTTCACTCAGCATTTTCGCCAGTGGACAGTGATGGGATTCATCGTTTATTATGCTACCATTCCGTTGTTATTATTGAATAAGTTAGTGATGTGCTATTCAGTTTGTAATACTTCATAAATTCTGGATCATACGTTATAGTAAATGATGCACTTGTTATTTGATATTCATATGTACTGTGTGTGCTAGCGAGTCGATCCAGGGACTAGCACAGTGAGCACAGAGACATCGAGTCTTATCAGATCCGGGTCGTTACAGATGGTATCAGAGCAGTGTGTTGTCTGTAGGTCATGACCCTAGAAAATGGATTAGAAGAGCCATAGGAGTGAAAACTTACTTTATAACTTGTTTTCTACTTGTTAGTTCATACTCTTGTACTCATATCTTTACTTTTCAAATATAGATGACCCCTGGAATTATATTAGTGTTATTTAAGGAGTTTAGTTGGCAGACCAACATTACTAAGTTGTGCCTAATAAACGATTTGCGGTAGTATGATGAGATCATATCTCTTGTGGATATGACCTTACCTGTAGGTTTTGCTTGTGTGGTGTGACTTGTGTGAATTGTGTGAATTTAGTGTTTTTTGTTGTTGGAGTTTTTGTTGCTAGCATGAGCATATGGGTAGTGTTTTCCCCTTAGGTCTTTATTCTGTCTATATCCTAATATATGCTGCAACCAAGTGATGATTTCAAGTTTTACCACATGCACCAAGATCTGACAAGGAGCAAGCACAATCTTGCTGAAGGAAGAACCCTAGCTGAAGCTATAATTCATTAATAGATGTTTTATTGTAGTTGATGCAAACTTGAGGGTTAAAGGGAACGATAGTTGATTTGTTTGGCATGCAGAACCAATGGATTTATCCGAACCCAGTTCGTGAACAAGAGAATCTTTTTTGCAGTACTTGTGAGGATGCCCGAGTGTTAGAATGCGAGATTTTCTAAACCATATGCAAAGTAATGATTTGGGTGCGGAATGGATTGATCACCATGCCGACTTACTTTTATTTTTCGCTTTTGTTATATGGGATGGTAATCTTGAGTGACATACCTATTAGAGAGATGACGTTGTTAAGCCTGAACCTTAGAATGGTATGACAATTAACCCTTGTAAGAGGCCCCCGTTGCCAATGGTAGGTTGTACGGCGAGAATAAACCAATACTCTTTTCTGCAGGAACCATTCTTGATGACCACCATGAGAGCATCGATATTTGTTTAGTATTGGCGCAAGACCTGTGAGCCATGAAGTTTTAGTTTATGGAAGACTGCTCTTTTGATAAGGGATTCGGAATTTCAAAGGAGTGTAAGACATATATGTGGAGGATTTCCTCGAAGGAGTAAGACCAATGACTCTTATTCTAAGGGTGGTAATACCCCACACTCTCGGACGAACAATGGATATTCAAGGAGACCCCAACCCTAGTCTTTTCTTTCTAGCCTCTTCGAATCTCGAGGACGAGATTCATTTTAAGGGTGGTAGATTTGTAACATCCCAAATTTTCAAATTTGGATTGTTAATAGGATCATTACTTTTCATCATGATTTCTATGCTTATCTAAATTTTCTGAATATTTAAAGTGTTTTCCAACTCAAGGCAATATATTTGGAGTGGAGATAATATGACTTCTTTCTTTTTAATTATATTTGGAAAATGCTAAGAGTATATTCTGGTGTCTACCTAAATTATTTTGGCTTGGTAGTAACTCAAAATTATTTTATAGTTGTTATCATCTTGTTTATATGCTTGTATTGCAAAATATTGTTTCTTGTGAATTTGTGTTTTAAAAATGTTCACTATTTTGTAAAGTAGTAATAATGTTTTACTATGTGTTCTGGTATTTTCTTATTAGGATTACATTGATCTATATTTTACTTCATGTAGTAATAGTTGTTTACAAAAATAGAAATCGGGCACTGTGGAGCCCAACTTCTTTCCTCGCTCACAAGACGCTAAGCATCAACAAGAAGACAGCCGACAAGCAGGCCGGCCCATTTCCTCGCTCAACCACAGCCCATCCCGCAGCTTCCCCCCTCTATCATGTTTTTTCCCTCTTCCACTTCTCTCTGCCGTGACGGACAGGGCCCATCTGTCATCACCTTGCTCCATACGTGTTCTTCCTGGAGACCAATCCCGACTCCAATCCTCGTCGATTCACATCTGCTGTTGATTTTTCTACCACACCCGACCCCTATAATTTCTGCTCGAATCCTCCTCTAACGTTTTTCGCAAAAACGGGGTCCTCCCGTGCCCTAGAACTCGCCGCTGGATCTCGCCGGAGTTCCACCGCTGCTGACCTCTGCCGTCGTCGTTTCCGTCGGCTACAGAGGGTCCCTGAACCTCCCTTCCACTCTATTGTCTTTGACTTGGTTTCATCCATCTCCCTGACTCCTAGTTCGCGCAGGAACGCTCATGATTGAGCAAGCCAACCTTGGCCCGAAGCTCTCGCCTCCAGCATGACTCCAGCCACTCGTCATCGCCACCCGAGGGTCTCTCAGTCACCACCGATGTCGCCAAGATCACCCCCGATACAGTGTGCACCCGTAAGCCACCCCTTCTTTGCCAACCTTCGTAGCCGTCACCGGCGTTGAACTCCAAGCCGCCGCACGTCTTCTACTCCAAGTCCGGCGCCCACTTCCTCTGTTTTCCGGTGAGTTTCCCCGCGTCCGTTCGATCTAGGATGGACCGCGCAGATTAGATCCAGGCTGTGTTTTTATTTGTTATAAACCGGCAAGCACTAATTAGTGGCCGTGCACCGTTTAGACCTTTCTGCGAACACATCCAAGCCAATAGAAACGCACCACATGGCGACGTCCACAACAGTCGCGACGGTTCTTCCCAGAACGTTTTTATGGCATAATTTTTCTTTGCGGATTCCATATCATATTTTCGTTTAGGTATATCCTGAGATCCATAACTCCAATTTCATTGATTCTTTTTCCTGTGTACTCATATTGACCAGGAGCATCTAGTAGAACCAAAATTTTATATTTTTGAACTGTTTAAATTTGAATTTTCTCAAATTTGAGTTTAACCTTCCGGAGGCCATATCCTTCAAACCGTTGATCCTAATTAGTTGATTCTTTTTGCATTTTGAACCTACTAGCATTTAGATAATATATACCTACTGATATATATTATGTTATTTAAGTTTTATTTGAATTATTTGTTGTTGGCTTATTGTGATTGTTACGTCAGTACGGTTTATTTATTGGTGCCTTCGTTAATCATATAGATTGTCCAGAGTGCGAAGCGGATCAGAATTAAGCGTTAGAGTACTTCAACACCGTTCAAGGCAAGTTTGCACTTTTGATTTTGCTTATCCTATATTCTGCTATGCGTGTGTGGTTTTATGCTATGCTATATGTTTGGCTTGATATGTGTATTCCGTGTGTACCATGTTTTGTTGTTGATTGTGGTATGTGATGGTGTGATCAACTTGCTATGGTAGACGCGGGCATGTGTCGAGTGATCCATGAAAGTGGTGAGTGTTTATAGCCGTAGGCTCCGGATCATTAACCAGGTAAATGCGTCACTGGCAGAGCGCTCTATTGTCCCTAGAGAATGCGCCATTAACAGAGCGCACTTGAGGCGAGGTATGGTTTTCGGAACTTAAATCCGGTGAATGCGTCCTTGGCAGAGCGCTCTATGGTTCCTAGAGAATGCGCCACTGACAGAGCGCACTTGAGATACTTCTGAAGTTCTTGTCATGTTTATTTAGAATCTTTGGGTTACCTTGGGCGAGTAAATTAGAGTCGGATGTGAGTTCAGGTAGTGGAGGTAGGTGAAGACATTCTTCTCCAAACTAACTTGTGTGTTTTATTTGTCATACATTGCTTTGTGGATGTAGGTTTGCTATATCATATTGTGCGATTTGCCAATAAATTCAATGTATTTACCCTTTGTGGCTGCAACTTATCATGTTGCAGGATTTTCAGATGATCAGTGAGATACAGTAGGGTCGCGAGTCTTCACTCAGCATTTTCGCCAGTGGGCAGTGATGGGACTCATCGTTTATTATGCTACCATTCCGCTGTTATTATTGAATAAGTTAGCCATGTGATATTCAATTTGTAATACTTCATAAATTCTGGATCATACATTATAGTAAATGATGTACTTGTTATTTGATATTCATATGTACTGTGTGTGCTAGCGAGTCGATCCAGGGACTACCACAGTGAGCACAGAGACATCGAGTCTTATCAGATTCGGGTCGTTACACCTAAGCACTACGTGAATATGACCGGATGAGAAAACCGTGGAGGGAGACGCCGCACACAGCTTGGAACAATTGGTGTGTCTCCAAGGGGTGCCTTGCCCACATATATAAAGGAGGGAGAGGAGGAGGCCAGCCACCAGGGGCGCGGCAAGGAGAGGGGAGTCCTACTAGGACTCCAATCCTAGTAGGATTGGCCCCGCCTTTTTTCCTTCTCATGGAGGGAGGAAGATGGAAGGGAGGGGGAAGAGGTGAAGGAAAGGGGTGCGCGCCCCCTCCCTTAGTCCAATTCGGACTCCCTATGGGAGGGGGGAACAACCACCCCTTGTGGGCTGCCTCCCCTCTCCCCTATGGCCCATGTAGGCCCATAACTTTCACCGGGGGGTTCCGGTAACCGCTAGGTACTCCGATAAATATCTGAAATGTCCCGAAACCATTCTGGTGTCCAAATACAATCATCCAATATATCAATCTTTACCTCTCGACTATTTCGACACTCCTCGTCATGTCCGTGATCTCATCCAGGACTCCAAACAATCTTCGGTCACCAAAACAAATAACTCATAATACAACTCATCATCGAACGTTAAGCATGCGGACCCTCCGGGCTCGAGAACTATGTAGACATGATCGAGACACATCTCCGATCAATAACTAACAGCGGAACCTGGATGCTCATATTGTTTCCTACATATTCTACGAAGATCTTTATCGGTCAAACTACAATAACAACATACGTAATTGCCTTTGTCATCGGTATGTTACTTGCCCAAGATTCGATCATCGGTATCTTCATACCTAGTTCAATCTCGTTACCGGCAAGTCTCTTTACTCGTTCCGTAATGCATCATCCCGTAACTAAGTCATTAGTCACCACTACTGCAGGATGCTACTAACGTGACACTACAATCAGAGACCCTTCGACGAAATTGTGTGCGATGCAATAATCGCAAATGGTGGTGTAAAAAACCCGTAAAAAAGGTGCAAATCGTTTGTGATGGAGGATGCATCAAACACGGTTCAGATTTTAGTTGCGTGTGCGATGCAAGGCATACAGTTCATTTCAATTAACTGTTCGCGATGAGGAGGAACAAAAGAAACGGGCATCCAGATGAAGGTGTGTGCGATGTACAGCATATGGTTCACTCGGATGAACTGTTTGTGATTAGGCAAGATTGGTTTGTTCACATCTCTGCAAATCTCAAACAAGAGAGCTTAAACAATCATCAAAAGACTTCCTATAAATAGAAAAGTCATCCATGAAAACCTCAGCAATCTTTTCACAAAAGTCAGAGAATATATCAGTCATACATCTATAAAAGGTAGCAGGTGCATTGCATAAACCAAAAGGCATACATCTATAAGCATAAGTTCCAAAGGAACAAGTAAGTGGTTTTTTCTTGATCAGTTTGAGAGATATGTATTTGTGAAAAACCAGAATATCCATCAAGGAAGAAAAAACTGTGTGCTTAGATAATCTTTCTAGCATTTGATCAATAAAAGGCAGAGGGTAATGATCTTTTCTAGTTGCTTTGTTTAATTTTCTAAAATCAATTACCATTCTATAACCTGTAACAATTCTTTGTGGAATAAGTTCATTCTTATCATTAGGAACAACAGTAATGCCTCCTTTCTTTGGGACATAATGAACATGACTTACCCATCTACTATCAGCTATGGGATAGATTATACCTGCTTCCAAAAGTTTTAATATTTCCATTTTTACCACTTCTTTCATCTTCGGATTTAACCGACGTTGGTGATCAACAACGGGTTTAGCATCAGATTCCATATTAATTTTATGTTGACATAGAGTGGGACTAATGCCCTTTAAATCATCAAGAGTATATCCAATAGCAGCTCGATGCTTCCTTAGAACTTTCAATAATCTTCCTTCTTCATGTTCTGAAAGGTTAACACTAATAATAACAGGATATATCTTCTTTTCATCAAGATAAGCATATTTCAAAGTGTCTGGCAATTGTTTTAATTCAAAAACAAGATCACCTTTAGGTGGAGGAGGACCTCCTAGAGTTTCAATAGGCAAATTGTGTTTAAGCAGAGGGCGTTGTTCAAAGAAAATATTATCTATTTCATTTCTTTCATGCATATGTAAATCATTTTCATGGTCTGGCAAATATCGTTCTAAAGGATCAGTAGGTGGCACAACAATAGAAGCAAGACCAATTATTTCATCCTTACTAGGCAATTCTTTTTCATGAAGCTTTCTACTAAACTTGGAAAAATTAAACTCATGAGACTCATCACCAAAACTAACACCGACAGTTTGTTTATCACAATCTATCTTAGCATTAACGGTGTTCAAGAAAGGTCTACCAAAGATAATGGGACAAAAGTCATCTTGTGGGGAACCAACAACAAGAAAATCAGTACGGTATTTTATTTTCCCACACAAGACTTGAACATCTCTAACAATCCCAATTGGTGATATAGTGTCTCTATTAGCAAGCTCAATAGTAACATCTATGTCTTCTATCTCTGTGGGTGCTATGTCATTCATAATTTCTTGATATAAGGTGTAAGGAATAGCACTCACACTAGCACATATATCACATAAAACATGATACAGCGATCTCCTATTTTAACTGAGACAACAGGCATGCCAACAAAAAGTCTATGTTTATCCTTTTTACCAGGTTTGGCAATTCTAGCAGCTTCTTCGCAGAAGTAAATAACATGCCCATCTATATCTTCTTCCAAGAGATCTTTAACCATAGCAATACTAGGTTCTACTTTGATTTGTTCATCAGGTTTAGGTGTTCTAATATAGCTTTTGTTAACCATAATTGAAACTTTAGCATGTTCCTTTATCCTAACAGGGAAAGGTGGTTTCTCAATATAAGCAGAAGGAACAACTAGATCAACATTATAAATTATGGTTTCTTCTTTAATTGGAGCCGGTTCTTTAATTTCTTATTTAATAGGTGGATGATATTTAAACCACTTCTCTTTAGGGAGATCAACATGAGTAGCAAATGATTCACAAAAGGAGGCTACCATCTCAGTGTCAAGTCCATATTTAGTGCTAAACTTTTGAAAAGCATCTGTATTCATAAAAGATTTAACACAATCATACTTAAGTTTAATACCTGACTCTTTACCTTCGTCGAGTTCCCAATATTCAAAGTTGCATTTAATTCTTTCAAAGATCCCACCGGAATTCAATAGTCTTCGTCATAAAAGAACCAGCACAAGAAGTATCAATCATGGATTGATCATTACGAGAAAGCCGAGCATAAAAATTCTGCATAATAATTTCTCTTGAGAGCTCATGATTGGGGCATGAATATAATATTGTCTTAAGCCTCCCCCAAGCTAGAGCGATACTTTCTCCTTCATGAGGCCAAAAATTATATATATATATATAATTTTGATCACGATGAACTAGATGCATAGGATAATTTTTTTGGTGGAACTCCAATTTCAATCGATCCAAATTCCAAGATCCAATATCATCGCATAGCCTATACCATGCCAAAGCTTTTCCCTTCAAAGGATAAAGGTAAAACCTTCTTCATAACTTCATCTCTGGGTAAACCTGCAAGCTTAAACAATCCACAAATTTGTTCCACATATATCAAGTGCATATCAGGATGTTCAGTTCCATCTCCTGCATAAGGATTAGCTAGCAGTTGTTCTATCATACCCGAAGGAATTTTATATTCAATATTTTCAGTAGGTGCAGTAGGTTGAGGGGTAGTAATTGTGGTTCCGGTCGAGGTGAAGATACCCCGAACAAACCCCTCAAAGGATTATTTTCCATAGTAACCAGTGACAATAAATTTCAGCACACTATAGAAATGTTCCCTTACCAAAGGCGCTTCACTCTCCGGCAACGGCGCCAGAAAATAGACTTCATGACCAAAAGTATAGGGGATCAATTGTAGCTCTTTTCGATAAGTAAGAGTGTCGAACCCAACGAGGAGCAGAAGGAAATGACAAGTGGTTTTCAACAAGGTAATGTCTGCAAGTGCTAAAATTGTAAGTAGCAGAGTAGTTTGATAGCAAGATAATTTGTAACGAGCAAGTAACGATAGTAGTAACAAAAGTGCAGCAAGGTAGCCCAATCCTTTTAAGGCAATAACAGGCCAAAACGGTCTCTTATAATAAGCAAAGCGTTCTTGAGGGTACACGGGAATTTCATCTAGTCGCTTTCATCATGTTGGTTCGATTTGTGTTCGCTACTTTCATAATTTGATATGTGGTTGGACCGGTTCTCAGGTGTTGTTCTTACTTGAAGAAACCTCCTACTTACGATTAACCCTCCCGCAAGCATCCACAACTACGAGAAAAAGTATTAAGAATAAATTCTAACCATAGCATTAAACTTTTGGATCCAATCGGTCCCTTACGGAATAGCGCATAAACTGGGGTTTA
Organism: Aegilops bicornis; assembly: GCA_021605145.1. Taxonomy (NCBI): domain Eukaryota; kingdom Viridiplantae; phylum Streptophyta; class Magnoliopsida; order Poales; family Poaceae; genus Aegilops; species Aegilops bicornis. Next base: position 339,490,913 of record CM038675.1, read on the forward strand.
AGCTTCTGTCACTCTCGCAACCCATCATCTAATTGCTACTCCACAATGCATTCCCTTAGGCCCAAATATGGTTTAGTGTCATGTAGTCGACGTTCACATGACACCACTAAGGGAATCACAACATACATAATATCAAAATATCGAACACATATCAAGTTCACATGATTACTTGCAACCTGATTTCTCCCGTGACCTCAAGAACAAAAGTAACTGCTCACAAATGATAATCATGCTCAAGATCAGAGGGGTATTAAATAGCATATTGGATCTAAACATATAATCTTCCACCACATAAACCATATAGTAATCAACTACAAGATGTAATCAACACTACTAGTCACCCACAAGCACCAATCTATAGTTCCGGTAATAAGATTGAACACAAGAGATGGACTAGCGTTTGAGATGAGATGGTGTTGTTTAAGATGTTGATGAACATAGCCCTCCCCAAGATGGGAGAGTTGTTGGTGATGATGATGACGATGATTGCCCCCTGTCACGACCGGTTTTCCAATAAAAAGCTTATTGAGAAACCGACCTTTTGAGTCCAGTACGAGGAAAAATCCTCCTGACTGGTAGACAAAATCTTGATACAATATGCCAGTAGCATTAGAATATATTACAGGGTCAAGCTGGGGTTCTCAACCATTTATTACAAGCACGCCAATAATTATACATAATGGCGGATATGATACAATGGAGTGGTGGCATACTACTGACTCGAGGTAAAGTGGTGGTGGAATAACACAGTGGAGTGGCTAACATGACTCCTACACTGGCGGCTCATCGAGCGTCGAGGTGAAGCTCGATGGATTTATTTGGGTAGCGGAAGCGGAAGTATCATAGTGACTAATCCAGGGGTCGCATGAGACTGACTGGGATTCCTCTAGGCGTCGGACTCGCTATCGAACTCTTCATCCATGAGATCGCCACAAGATCTGGCCAAATCAACAAGCCAGGTGAATACTTTGAAAGTACTCGCAAGACAGTTCGGCCATAAGATATAACAAATGCATGCATGAATGCGTCATGAACAATTAGTATGGTACATCCAAATGAGGAAGTAACACAACATTAATTAGCAAGAAGGAAGTCGTGATAGTAAAATAATCGAAAACTGATCGGTGTCCGGCGGCGCCTCGAAGGGTGAACAAATAAATAAATCATGCCACAGTCGGGCGTCTGAGCGACACCACATAATGGGCTTATATTGAAAATAAAAGACATGCGTGCCACAGTCGGACGTCGGGGCGATATCACAGAAAGGGCGTATATTAAAAGTAAATGACAACAATGCCACAGTCGGACGTCGGAGCGACATCGCAGAAAGGGCTTATATAAAAAGTAAATAATAACAATGCCGCAGCCGGACGTCTGAGCGACATCGCAGAAAGGGCTTATAACAAAAGTAAATAATAACAATGCCGCAGTCGGACGTCTGAGCGACATCGCAGAAAGGGCTTATATCAGAAGTAAATAATAACAATGCCGCAGTCGGACGTCTGAGCGACATTGCAGAAAGGGCTTGAATTTCACTTTTCATATCGGTTATCCTGCAAGAAATAGTGCTCATAGGAAAATATTCAACACATGATAATAAACTGGTTAGTCCATCCACAGGAAAATAAACGTTTAACACTCATGTGGTTCTCATGAGTTTCTGTCACCGAGACTGACACTTGACAAGATAAGATGAACACGGCACTTGGACATGGATAAGATGATTTCAAGGATTATTGACTCTGCAGAGTTTGTACTAAAATTATCCACAGCCAACGGATTTCCGTAGTCATGAAGGACTAGTTCCGTTTACGGTATTTCGGAGGAAACACAGCTAACCAGTACACACCCATCCCACCTTACGTTGCCAGGAATCACCCTAGATAGCGTTCAAGAAAAACTTTGAGACGGGGAGATCACAATCTTGAATAGCACGGGATCAAATTTATATACGCTCGCTCTAAGGGGTGCCCCCCTCTCGGTCCCAACCGGAAACACCCATGCCCCTGACCGGATGATAGGCTTTAATCCAGGGCCATGGAACCCTCATCCCGGCCTCTCGATTTGGTGTGTTGTAAAGCGGTTTGCAACTTACTAAGCCGTATCCCTTGCGGAAAACATGTGGTAGCACGGAAGGGAAAACGGACGGGAACTGGATTGATTAATGTTGATACTGGGTCAAACGGTCTGGCGTAAGACTGGCATGCTACAACACTGCCATCTTACCCATTCTCATGTCATCTCATGGCCATGCAAACTCACATCCAACAACTTATGGATTATCGAAATTCACTTGCCTCAACTTTGCATGTAATATAACCTTCATCGAGATGCTCCGAAAAAAACATGCCATGGAACTACTTAATGCAAACATGCCAAGACACTCATCATATCAAAGGTTCAAACATGCTTGCCTGGTTCGGAGTAGTCAGGGCCTAGCTCGGTGAAGTTTGCGGTTCCGTCACCTCCTTCGGTATCTACGGTATACAAAAAAAATACACGCGCTATCGTAAATACCGTGGGGTGTATAGAAATATAAGAAATATTTTTCAAATAAATCTGATAAAAAACTAGACAAAATTTTGAAGATGGCAGAAAATGAATCACTCAAAAATCCTTTTCTGTTTAAAAGTTATAAGTGTTTTGGTCCAAGGACCTCTCTGTAATGAAATGTAAACTTCCTGTGGGGCTAAGGTAAAAGTCCAGAAAACGATTCAGACTAGAAAGCGCATTTTGCCAGAATACGCTTTTAGAAAACGGTTCGTTTAATAAAAATGAGAGACCGACAGGCGGGTCCCACCCGTCAGGTTTGAAAATTTAAAAGGGGGAGACGGAGCTCGTCGGCGCCCGAGAGAGTCTTGATGGTCCGACGGCGATCCACGAGGTTGTGGGGGATGGTAGTACCTCCGTGCTTAGTGCATCATTCCGCGTCGGTGGGTGGTGGTCGCCGGCGAGCACCACGTCGACGGGGGCCCTTGCTCCGGTGGACGGCGGTTCGGGTGGAGTTTGATCTCGCTGGAGAGTGCTGCGAAGGGCAAATTGAAGTGGGGGTTAGACTCTTGGGTGTTAGAGGGGATTGCTGACGAGGTTTGGGTGCCGAGGACGGCCTCACCGGAGTGAATCGAGGTGGAGGCCGAGGCGGAACGGGGCGGCCGGAGTTGGGGGAGGAGACCTCCTCGAGGTCCTCCTAGTGGCCTGGCGGAGTGTTGGTGAGGTGCAGGGATGGTGTGTGCTCGAGGGCGAGCTCGGGGCCCCTTTTTATAGGCGATCCAAGGTGATGGCCGTGAACGGAGTTCTCCGGTGAAGGTTACGGCGGCGCAGGGCTTGGTCGGGGTGGTTTAGGGGTTGAGCGTCATCGTGGAGGTCCACTGGCTCCATTTAGGTACTAAACGCGGTCGGATTAGAAGCTTTGGGGGGAGTTCGACGGAACGGGGCGGCGCGGGCCCGTCGGCGGCAGAGGGCGTGCCCTGTGCTTGCCGGTCCACGGCGACGGTGCAACGAGGTGCGCTGGCGTGCATGAGCCACGCGGAGGGCCAGGGAGCGATGGGCGGCGCCGGGTGGCGTGGTGAGCAGGCTCGGGCCCTTGCTGGCCGCCACGGGTGGTGCAGCCAGCGTAGAAACCGCCAACGTCGGCGAGGCTCACCGCCATCGACGCCTGCATCCGTCCAACGGGCGGCGACGCCTGGCCAGGGGAGGAGAGGTTGCGGCAATGCGCCAGGCGCCTTGTTGACAGTGTGACTGAACTCGATGACACCGAACTTGAATTTCTCCGAAAGTGCAAAGTAATAGTGCATGCCGTGTGTTGATGTAATGATTTTTGGCATGTGGGGATTTTTCCTTGAGCTGATTTTTGGTGGAGTGGCCTCTCATTGCAACTGGGGGCTGCCTGAATTTTGATGGAATTTTTGGAGAAGAGGAGATATGAATTTCACCAAATTTGACAAATCTGGTCCAAACTTGCAGAAGCTGAAACTTGAAAATTTTGAAAAGAAGAAGAGTGGATCTTGATGGTTCTAGGTTGTGGGTGCTAGGGACTATCCAGAGGAGTTAGTTTGAGATCAAAGTTCAAAGGCAATTTGGTACTTGCTTTGCAAATCACCTAGGCTCAAAATAATGGACATAATTGTTTTGGGGAAAGAAATAAATGAAATAAAATCCAAAAAATGAGTTGGACTTGTTGGGACAGAATATTTGGATTGTCCCAAAGTGGAAGGAGGGGTTTTGGGAAGATTTACCACATGAGGCAAGATAAAACCATGGGTGGTTTTCAATATAAGAGAAGACCCAAAACTCCTAGGGTTTTCTTTAAAAAAATAAATCCCAAAAATTTGAGAAAGGGAGAATCAGAGGAAAGGTTTTTAATAACCAAACACTAGAGTAGAAAAAGATGCCAAAATAAAATCCTTTGCCAAAGGGGAAAATTTTGAGAGAGAGATTTTTGGAAGGGTTTAAATGACCTTCTTCAAAACCAACAAAGTTTTTGATGAAAACCAACTAATTTTTTTTTGGAGTTTCACAACACCTACCCCCTTAGGAAAAATCTTGTCCCCGAGATTTCAGCTGATCCTCAAATAAGTGTGGGTGCTCTGTCCGAAGAAAATCTTCCCTTTCCCAAGTGGCTTCATTCTCGGTGTGATTGCTCCACTGAACTCTGAAAAACTTGATGGTTTTCTGTCGGGTCCTCCTTTCAGACTCCTCCAAGATTTTTTCTTTGGATGCTCCCAATACGTGAGGTCTGGCTGCATGTCAATGTTTTCATGGGGTACCTGCTTCTCTGGGTTGCTTACGCACTTTCTCAACTGCGAGACGTGGAACACGTCGTGTACGTCGGATAAATCTTCGGGTAAGTCTAGCTGGTAGGCTACCGTGCCACTTCGTGCCACTATACAGAATGGTCCGATGAATCTTGGTGCTAGCTTCCCTTTAATCTTGAATCGTTGCAGGCCCCTCATAGGAGATACTTGTAGGTACACAAACTCACCGTGTTCAAAGCCGACTTCCCGATGTTTTTGATCGTAATAACTCTTCTGTCGACTTTGGGCTGTCTTGAGTCGATCCCTAATCACCTTAACTTTATCTTCAGCCTCCTTGAGCATGTCTAGGCCGAAGATATGGCTGTCTCCGGTTTCTGACCAATTTAGCGGGGTACGACATCTCCGCCCGTCTGAGTAGCCACAAATGGTGCCATTTGCAGGCTGGCTTGGTAACTGTTGTTGTATGTGAACTCTGCGTATGGTAAGCTTTCTTCCCAACTGGTTCCATAGGTGAGGACACATGCTCTCAGCATGTCTTCTAGAATCTGGTTTACGCGTTCAGTTTGTCCATCAGTCTGGGGGTGGTATGCGGTACTGAACGCCAGTTGAGTTCCCAGAGCTTGTTGTAAGTGATCCCAAAATCGAGAGATAAATTGAGTGCCTTTGTCTGATATTATTGTCTTTGGGACTCCATGTAAGCAGATGATACGGGAAAGATAAAGCCTAGCAAGCTTCTGAGTGGTGTGGGTTGTCTTCACGGGGATGAAGTGTGCTACTTTAGTCAGTCTATCAGTGATGACCCAAATGGCATTATTTTCGTGCCGTGATCCATTCCAATCTCGTACCATTTCCACTCGGGTATTTTATTTGGTTGTAAAAGTCCGGCCGTTTTCTGATGCTCGGCCTTGATGCGTTGACAAGAGTCACAACATGCGATGAACGTGGCTATGTCCCATTTTAGACCGTGCCACCAAAATTTCTCCTGAATATCCTTGTACATTTTTGTCCCTCCAGGGTGGATTGAATACGTGGCGGTGTGGCCTTCAGCTAAGATCTGCTGTTTAAGGTCCTTGACATTTGGTACGCAAAGTCTATCTCCGTACCACAATATTCCCTGTTCGTCAATAACGAATTCTGAGGCCTTGCCTAAACTCACTTTTCGTTTAATGCCTTCAATGCTGGGGTGTCCATGCTGAGCCTCCTTAATCTTTTCCATCAGGGTAGGCTGTATTTCTAAATTCGATATGCTGCCTTCGATGACTACCAGCAAGTTGAGCTTAGCAAACTCCTGCCGAAATTCAGGTCTCAGGTTCGGCAGGCTGTCGTCGTTTGGGCTAGGGTTCCGACTTAGAGCGTCTGCCACTACATTTGCTTTTCCTGGATGGTAGTGGATTCCAATGTCATAATCCTTCACTAATTCCAACCAGCGTCATTGTCGTAAATTCAGTTCCGGTTTTGTGAAAATATACTTGAGGCTCTTATGGTCCGTGTATATTTCACAACGATTTCCAAGTAAAAAGTGTCTCCATTCCTTGAGTGCATGAATAACTGCTGCTAACTCCAGGTCATGAGTAGGATAATTTTCCTCATGCTTGCGAAGTTGTCTGGAGACATATGCGACTACCTTGCCTTCTTGCATCAACACGCATCCGAGGCCCTTCCGGGATGCGTCACAATACACCTCAAAATTCTTGTGTATGTCTGGTACAATTAATACTGGTGATGTCGTTAATTTCCTTTTTAATTCTTGGAAACTTTTCTCGCAAGCTTCCGTCCATTCAAACTTCTTGTCTTTCTTGAGTAGCTGCATCATTGGCTTTGCTATGGTGGAGAATCCTTCAATAAATCTTCGGTAATATCCTGCCATTCCCAAGAAACTTCGTACGTCCGTTACACTGGCTGGTGGTTTCCAAATGGCACGGCCTTGACTTTTTCCGGGTCTACGGCAATACCTTCTTGGGTCAGTACGTGGCCCAGAAAACCTACTTGCCTTAGCCAAAATTCACACTTGCTAAATTTGGCGTACAATTGATGTTTCCTGAGTTCCCCTAGTACAATTCGGAGATGTTCAACGTGCTCTTCTCGTGTCTTGGAGTATATCAGAATATCATCGATAAATACCACAACAAACTTGTCCATAAACTTCATAAATACTTTGTTCATGGGGTGAACAAAATATGCGGGGGCGTTTGTTAGTCCAAATGGCATTACGGTGAACTCCTATAATCTGTATCTGGAGGTGAATGCTGTCTTGGGAATATCTTCTGTTCGTACCTTTAATTGATGGTATCCCGACCTCAAGTCGATTTTTGAGAATACCTTGGCCTGAGCGAGCTGATCAAATAAATCATTTATCCGTGGCATCAGGTATTTGTTCTTGATTGTGACCATGTTAAGCGCTCGATAGTCTATGCACAATCTCAGTGTTCCATCCTTCTTTTTGGAAAATAAAATTGGTGAACCCCAAGGTGAGGAGCTGGCTCGTATATATCCTTTGTTAATTAATTCTTTTATTTGCTTCTTCAGTTCTACCAATTCGGATGGTGCCATTCGTGTATGGTTTCTTGTATATGGGGCGGTTCCGGTGCTAGCTCAATGCTGAATTCTATCTCTCGGTCCGGTGGCATGCCCGGTAGTTCTTGAAATACGTGCGGAAATTCACACACTACTGGAACCTTGCTTAATTCAGAAATATCCACCTTGTTCAATCTCGGTTGCCGGGATATTTTTCTTTCTTTGGCTGAAACTTTTATGGTCTTCCCGTGGTGGTGGGTGAGAATCACGGTCCGGTTGAAGCAGTCAATAGAACCTTTGTTGGTGGTTAACCAATCCATCCCTAAGATGACATCCAGTCCTTTATTTTCCAACACAATAAGATTGGCGTGAAACTTCAACCCTTCAAACTCAACAACCACACCTTGGCAATAACTTTGGGTAGCTTGTTTAATCCCAGGGGACTTGACGATCATAGTTTTTTCCAAGGGAAGCATCGAAAAATTATTTTGCAAGGCAAAACTTTTCGAAATGAATGAGTGAGAATCTCCAGTATCAAACATAACGATGGCAGGTATTGTGTTGACAGGAAACGTACCGAGTACGATATCTGGGGCATTCTGTGCTTCCTCTTTGGTCACGTGGTTCAGACGACCCTTCCTGTGGTTGTTATTTGGGTTGAAATTGTTGTGCTTTGGCGCCGAATTATTGCCTCCGTAGTTCGGCTTTGGGGTTGAGTTCCTTGGCTTGGGGCACTGCTTGGCATAGTGCCCTTCTTCTCCACAAGCGTAGCAAGTAACGCCTGGGCGGTATGTGAACTCCTTGTCCCTTGCATGGAAATTCTTGATTGGGTGTGAGACGTTTGTCGTGGGTTTGGGTGTCCAACCTTTCTGAAAATCCGTCTTGCTGCGGTGGTTGCGGGCATGATTAGTCTGGTCCCTTTTCGCTATGGAAATCTTCCAAGCTGCGTCTCTCATTTTCCAAGGTAATGGCCTTATCCACCAGAGTTTTAAAATCTGGAAAGGTGTGCACAACCATTTGGCATTTAAGCGCCGGGCGTCGGACCGTCTAGGAATTTTTCCATCTTCTTGCTTTCGGACATACGCTCCTCGTTAGGCGTGAAGCGAGACAACAGAGTAAACTGACTGTTGTATTCGACACCGTCATTGTCCTTTGCTTGAGGTCATCAAATTCTCTCTTTTGATCTTCATAAGACTCTTAGGAATATGTGCCCCACGAAAACCTTCTTTGAACTCCTCCCAGGTTATATTATTTTCGTTGGGGTGCATGTGTAGGAAATTTTCCCACCACGATGCGGCTGCTCCAGTGAGATAGTGCGGTGCATATAGCACTTTGTCAAGATCTGAACACTGGGCAATAATTAATTTTCTTTCCATGTCTCGAAGCCAGTCCTCGGCCTCAAGAGGTTTGTCAAGATGAGAAAATGTTTGGGGACGCTGCGTCTTCAGTAGCTCAGCTAATTTTGATTGCTGCTTGACATCGCCCACGGTGATTTCCCATATTGATGACTTGGTTCATCATTTCCTGATATTGTTGCTGACTTTGCTCATACAGCCGGCACATTTGGGATAGTGCTGTTTCACTGTCCTGTTGACTTGACTGCCCCTGTGTGAAATTGTTGCTTGGTTGTGTGCCATAATTTTCCTCTGGCGGAGTTGGCATGGAGCGCGTCCAAGGACGAGACATTGTTCACTCTGGGGATACATTTTGTAAAGCTCATAAGAAAATAAATTGAGGCGCAAAAGTCAATAAATTCATGAAGACGGAAAAAGTCTTAAATGCTCCAAGATTTTTCAAGAGAATAAATGTTTGCGCACGGAGAAGGACTGCTCATTACATATCTTACACACAAGCAGTAATTATACAATACATCACTCAGATATGCGTACATATACCTGACATGTTATTTAGGCTAGTGCACTTCTCCCAGTTCCTACATGATGCGCAAACAAGCTACTTCTCACAGCCTATGTACATATAAACATATCGTACAAGTCGGTACATCACATGGCAGCTAAGCGTACTTAGTCGGAGATGGTAAGGATTTCCCTTGGCCTGCCGAGGGTGAGGCGCAGTGAGGCTGGGGACTCAACCTCCTCCTCGCTAATAGGCTCCAGACGAGAAGTGCTGCGCTGAGTTGGTGGAGCGGACGCCCTATGCGGGACAACACGAACAGGAGTGGGCGCAAGGGGTGGTGCAGAACGAACTGGAGTAGGCGCGATGACTTGGTTGAACTCCTCAGTGGTAGGCAGGCGACGAGTAGTAGGTGCAAAATATGCCGATGACGAGACGAAAGTCAGTGGCGGTGCGGTGACGAAGGAGCTCCCTCCTGTTGGCGGCACAGCCATGGACTGAGTCCATGCGGGCAGCCACAAGGTCGTCCACCAGGTTGTCGAAGGCTGCCTCCAGAGCCCGGAGATACTCGATAAGCATCTCAAAAGCCTCGTCTCGTTCTCCTCTGGGGCAAGAGAACGCGTAGTGACAGGTGTATGGCACGTGACATGGAAGGTAGTGGTAACGACGAGTCTTCATCGAACGAAGGACATCCCTGAGACGAGCTATCGCCTCACGGGCTGCCATCTGCATCGCATGCTTCCCCGTAGGCATGGCTCTTCCCAAGAACCGGAAACGGCGTAACTCAACACGCCCTCCCTTGAATTGCATCGCGGCTTGGTGCATGGTTAGACTGTCGCTGACTTTGTGCTGAGAGAGTGTGAAGACTGGGCGCATAGATGGCCCCATCGCGACTTGGACGATGAAGGAGAGAAGCTTGATGAACCCATCAGGCATGTTGGCGAACATCTGTGACTCGCAGTCGTTGCCAGCCATCTACAAAAGTAGGCAAAAAATTTGAGTGGTCAGATCATAAATTTATGCTGACTGTCAGAAATTCACTACATTTGTAAAAATATGAATTAGCTCTATTATGCTAATAACCGACTAGAGATCGCACCTAGTGGCTTCCTACAGTCAGCCTGGCTCTGGTACCACGCTTGTCACAACCGGTTTTCCAATAAAAAGATTATTGAGAAACCAACCTTTTGAGTCCAGTACGAGGAAAAATCCTCCTGACTGGTAGACAAAATCTTGATACAATAAGCCAGTAGCATTAGAATATATTACAGGGTCAAGCTGGGGTGCTCAACCATTTATTACAAGCACGCCAATAATTATACATAATGGCGGATATGATACAATGGAGTGGTGGCATACTACTGACTCGAGGTAAAGTGGTGGTGGAATAACACAGTGGAGTGGATAACATGACTCCTACACTGGCGGCTCATCGAGCGTCGAGGTGAGGCTCAATGAATTTATTTGGGTAGCGGAAGCGGAAGTAACATAGTGACCAATCCAGGGTCGCACTAGACTGACTGGGATTCCTCTAGGCGTCGGACTCGCTATCGAACTCTTCATCCATGAGATCGCCTTCGTCAAGATTCGGCCAAATCAACAAGCCGGTGAGTACTTTGAAAGTACTGCAAGACAGTTCGGACATAAGATATAACAAATGCATGCATGAATGCGTCATGAACAATTAGTATGGTACATCCAAATGAGGAAGTAACACAACATTAATTAGCAAGAAGGAAGTCGGTGATAGTAAAATAATCGAAAACCGATCAGATTATGCGAAACGACGCCTCGAAGGGTGAACAAATAAATAAATCATGCCACGATCGAGCGTCGGCGACACCACATAAAGGGCTTATATTGAAAATAAAAGACATGCGTGCCACAGTCGGACGTCGGGGCGACATCACAGAAAGGGCGTATATTAAAAGTAAATGACAACAAAGCCACAGTCGGACGTCGGAGCGACATCGCAGAAAGGGCTTATATTGGAAGTAAATAATAACAATGCCGCAGTCGGACGTCTGAGCGACATCGCAGAAAGGGCTTATAACAAAAGTAAATAATAACAATGCCGCAGTCGGACGTCTGAGCGACATCGCAGAAAGGGCTTATATCAAAAGTAAATAGTAACAATGCATGATCGGACGTCTGAGCGACATCGCAGAAAGGGCTTATAACAGTAAATAATAACAATGCCGCGATCGGACGTCCCGAGCGACATCGCAGAAAGGGCCTATATCAAAAGTAAATAATAACAATGCATGATCGGACGTCTGAGCGACATCGCAGAAAGGGCTTGAATTTCACTTTTCATATCGGTTATCCTGCAAGAAATAGTGCTCATAGGAAAATATTCAACACATGATAATAAACGGGTTAGTCCATCCACAGGAAAATAAATGTTTAACACTCATGTGGTTCTCATGAGTTTCTCTCACCGAGACTGACACTTGACAAGATAAGATGAACACGACACTTGGACATGGATAAGATGATTTCAAGGATTATTGACTCTGTAGAGTTTGTACTAAAATTATCCACAGCCAACGGATTTCCATAGTCACGAAGGACTAGTTCCGTTTACGGTATTTTGGAGGAAACACAGCTAACCAGTACACACCCATCCCACCTTACGTTGCCAGGAATCACCCTGGACAGCGTTCAAGAAAAACCTTGAGACGGGAGATCACAATCTCGAATAGCATGGGATCAAATTTATATCGCTGGCGCTCTAAGGGTGCCCCTCTCGATCCCAACCGGAAACACCCATGCCCCTGACCGGATGATAGGCTTTAATCCAGGGCCATGGAACCCTCATCCCGGCCTCTCGATTTGGTGTGTACCAGAAAGCGGTTTGCAACTTACTAAGCCGTATCCCTTGCGGAAAACATGTGGTAGCACGGAAGGGAAAACGGACGGGAACTGGATTAATTCATGTTGATACTGGGTCAAACGGTCTGGCGTAAGACGGGCATGCTACAACACTGCCATCTTACCCATTCTCATGCCATCTCATGGCCATGCAAACTCACATCCAACAACTTATGGATTATCGAAATTCACTTGCCTCAACTTTGCATGTAATATAAACTTCATCGAGATGCTCCAAAAAAAACATGCCTAGACACTCATCATATCAAAGGTTCAAACATTCTTGCCTGGTTCGGAGTAGTCGGGGCGTAGCTCGGTGAAGTTTGCGGTTCCGTCACCTCCTTCGGTATCTACAGTATACAAAAAAAAATACACGCGCTATCGTAAATACCGTGGGCTGTATATAAATATATGAAATATTTTTCAAATAAATATGATAAAAAACTAGACAAAATTTTGAAGATGGCAGAAAAGGAATCACTCAAAAATCCTTTTCTGTTTAAAAGTTATAAGTGTTTTGGTCCAAGGACCTCTCTGTAATGAAACAGAAACTTCCCAGGGGGCTAAGCAGAAAAGTCCAGAAAACGATTCAGACTGGAAAGCGCATTTTGCCAGAATACGCTTTATGAAAACGGTTCGTTCAATAAAAATGAGAGACTGACAGGCGGGTCCCACCCGTCAGGTTTGAAAATTTAAAAGGGGGAGACGGAGCTTGTCGGCGCCCGAGAGCTGCGGTGGTCGTCGGCGGCGATCCACGGCGAGGCAGGGGGATCGGGTAGTACCTCCGTGCTCAATGCATCATTCCACGTCGGTGGGTGGTGGTGGTGGTCGCCAGCGAGCACCACGTCGACGGCGGCCCTTGCTCCGGCGGACGGCGGTTCGGGTGGAGTTTGATCTCGCCGGAGAGTGCTGCGAAGGGCAAATTGAAGTGGGGGTTAGACTCCTGGGTGCTAGAGGGGATTACTGACGAGGTTTGGGTGCCGAGGACGACCTCACCGGAGTGAATCGAGGTGGAGGCCGAGGCGGAACGGGGCGGCCGGAGTTGGGGGAGGAGACCTCCTCGAGGTCCTCCTAGTGGCCTGGCGGGGTGTTGGTGAGGTGCAGGGATGGTGTGTGCTCGAGGGCGAGCTCGGGGCCCCTTTTTATAGGCGATCCGAGGTGATGGCCGTGAACGGAGTTCTTCGGTGAAGGTTCTGGCGCAGGGCTTGGTCGGGGTGGTTTAGGGGTTGAGCGTCATCGTGGAGGTCCACTGGCTCCATTTAGGTACTAAACGCGCTCGGATTAGAAGCTTTGGGGGGAGTTCGACGGAACGGGGCGGCGCAGGCCCGTCGGCCGCAGAGGGCGTGCCCTATGCTTGCCGGGCCACGACGACGGTGCAACGGGGTGCGCTGGCGTGCATGAGCCACGCAGAGGGCCAGGGAGCGACGGGCGGCGCCGGGTGGCGTGGCGAGCAGGCTCGGGCCCGCGCTAGCCGCCACGGGTGGCGCAGCCACCGCAGAAACCGCCAACACCGGCGAGGCTCGCCGCCACCGACGCCTGCATCCGTCCAAGGGGGCGTGCGGCGCTCTGGCCAGGGAGGAGAGGCCGTGCGCAACGCGCCAGGGCGCACTGTTGACAGGTGACTGAACTCTGACGACACTGAACTTTCTGAATCTCTGAATTTCTCTGAAAGTGCAAAGTAACAGTGCAGGCCAGGTGTTCGACAGAATGATTTTGGCATGTGGGGATTTTTCCTTGAGCTGATTTTTGGTGGAGTGGCCTCTCATTGCAACTGGGGGTTGCCTGAATTTTGATGGAATTTTTGGAGAAGAGGAGATATGAATCTCACCAAATTTGAAAAATCTGGTCCAAACTTGCGGTTGAAACTTGAAAATTTTGAAAAGAAGAAGAGTGGATCTTGATGGTTCTAGGTTGTGGGTGCTAGGGACTATCCAGAGGAGTTATTTTGAGATCAAAGTTCAAAGGAAATTTGGTACTTGCTTTGCAAATCACCTAGGCTCAAAATAATGGACAGAATTGTTTTGGGGAAAGAAATAAATGAAATAAAATCCAAAAAATGAGTTGGACTTGTTGGGACAGAATATTTGGATTGTCCCAAAGTGGAAGGAGGGGTTTTGGGAAGATTTACCACATGAGGCAAGATAAAACCATGGGTGGTTTTCTATATAAGAGAAGACCCAAAACTCCTAGGGTTTTCTTTAAGAAAATAAATCCCAAAAATTTGAGAAAGGGAGAATCAGAGGAAAGGTTTTTCATAACCAAACACTAGAGTAGAAAAAGATGCCAAAATAAAATCCTTTGCCAAAGGGGAACATTTTGAGAGAGAGATTTTTGGAAGGGTTTAAATTACCTTCTTCAAAACCAACAAAGTTTTTGATGAAAACCAACTAAATTTGTTTTTGGAGTTTCACACTCCCTCTGGGAGAGAAGTTCCCCTGGCGAAATCGCTCTGCCAGAGGGCAAAAGTGCTCCTGCCCAAGTCCGCCTTGAGATGGTGGCGCTCCGTCCCGAAAGTCTTCTCCTTTTTTTTCTAGGTCAAAATGACCTATATACCAGAAGATGGGCACCGGAGGTGATCCTGGGTGAGCACAACCCACCAGGTGGGCCCCCTCTAGTAGTTATTTGCTCCAATATTCATCATATATTTGATAAAAAATCTCCCTGAAGTTTCAGCTTGTTTGGAGTTGTGTAAAATAGGTGGCCTGACGTAGCTTTTCCAGGTCCAGATTTCCAGCTGTCGGAATTCTCTGTATACCTTGCATATTATCAGAGAAAAGGCATTAGAATTACTCCAAAAAGAATTATTATGGATAAAAACACCATAAATAACAGTAGGAAAAAATGATGCAAAATGGACGTATCAGCGGCCTGGAGAGATCCTTCGGGACAACACTGATGGTAGCTGGAACTACGTCGGTATTTCCCCGAAGAGGGAGGGATGATGTAGCACAGGGACGGTAGAGTATTTCCCTAAGTTATGAAACCAAGGTATCGAACCAGTAGGAGAACCAAGCAACACAACATAAACGACACCTACACACAAATAACAAAACCTCGCAACCCGACGTGTTAAAGGGGTTGTCAATCCCTTTCGTGTAACGACGCCCGAAATTGGCAAGTTGACGTGAGGTAAATTGTAGTAGGCTGATAGATCGAACACCAAATAAAATAAATAGAGATAAAATGCAGCAAGGTATTTTTGTATTCTTGGTTTAATAGATCTGAATAAAAATGCAAAGGAAAAGTAGATCACAAGGCAAATATATGAGAAAGAAGACCCGAGGGCCGTAGGTTTTACTAGTGGCTTCTCTCGAGAAAAATAGCAAACGGTGGGTAAACAAATTACTGTTGGGCAATTGATAGAACCTCAAATAATTATGAAGATATCCAGACAATGATCATTACATAGGCATCACGTCCAAGATTAGTAGACCGACTCCTGCCTGCATCTACTACTATTACTCCACACATCGACCGCTATCCAGCATGCATCTAGTGTATTAAGTTCATGGAAAAACGGATTAATGCAATAAGAACGATGACATGATGTAGACACGATCTGTTTATCTATATGGCGGTAGATATAGATCCCGTCTTTTTATCCTTAGTAGCAACGATACATTGATACGTCTCCAACGTATCTATAAGTTTTAATTGTTCCATGCAATTATATTATCCATTTTGGATGTTTAAGGGGCTTTACTATGCTCTTTTATATTATTTTTGGGACTAACCTATTAACCGAAGGCCCAGTGTCAGTTTTTGTTTTTTTGCCTATTTCAGTGTTTCGCAGAAAATGAATACCAAACAGAATCCAAACGGAATGAAACCTTCACGATGATCTTTCTTGGAACAAACACACTCCAGAAGACTTGGAGTTGAAGTCTGGAACTCCGTGAGGTGGCCACGAGGCAGGAGGGTGCTCCCAGGGGGGTAGGCGCGCCTCCACCCTCATGGGACCCACAGAGCTCCACCGATGTACTTCTTTTGCCAATATATACTCTTATACCCTAAAAACATCAGGGGAGCCACGAAACCACTTTTCCACTGGGCCAAGAACCTTCTGCACCCGTGGAGATCCCATCTTGGGGCCTTTCGGCGATCTTAGGAGGGAATCGATCACGGAGGGCTTCTACATCAACACCATAACCTCTCCGATGAAGCGTGAGTAGTTTACCACAGACATTCGGGTCCATAGTTATTAGCTAGGTGGCTTCTTCTCTCCCTTTGGTTCTCAATACAAAGTTCTCTCGATGGTCTTGGAGATCTATTCAATGTAATACTTTTTGCGGTGTGTTTGCCGAGATCCGATGAATTGTGGATTTATGATCAAGATTATCTATGAATATTATTTGGTTCTTCTCTGAATTCTTATATGCATGATTTCATGTCTTTGCAAGTCTCTTCGAATTATCGGTTTAGTTTGGCCTACTAGATTGATCTTTCTTGCAATGGGAGAAGTGCTTACCTTTGGGTTCAATCTTGCAGTGTCCTTTCGGTGTGATGAGGGGCAGCAAGGCACGTATTGTATTGTTGTCATCGAGGATAAAAGATGGGGTTTATATCATATTTCTTGAGTTTATCCCTCTACATCATGTCATCTTGCTTAATGCGTTACTCTGTTCTTATGAACTTAATACTCTAGATGCATGCTGGATAGCGGTCGACGTGTGGAGTAATGGTAGTACATGCAGAATCATTTCGGTCTACTTGACACGGACGTGATGCATATATTCATGATCATGCCTAGATATTCTCATAACTATGCGTTTTCTATCAATTGCTCGGCAGTAATTTGTTCACCCACCATAACATATACTATCTTGAGAGAAGCCACTAGTGAAACCTATGGCCCCCGGGTCTATTTTACATCATATTAGTTTCCCGTCAACTTGCCAATTTCTGTCGCCGTTAATTTTGCAATGTTTACTTTCCGATCTATACAACAAAAATACCAAAAATATTTACTTTACTATCTTTATTAGATCTCACTTTTGCGAGTGACCGTGAAGGGATTTACAACCCCTTTATCGCGTTGGTTGCAAGGTTCTTGATTTTTTGTGCATGTACTAGGTGACTTGCATGTACTCTCCTACTGGATTGATACCTTGGTTCTCAAAAACTGAGGGAAATACTTACAGTACTTTGCTGCATCACCCTTTCCTCTTCAAGGGAAAACCAACACATGCTCAAGAGGTAGCATACATACGTGTCGTTTCTCCTTCTGTCACTCGGATCGAGCACCACAAGATCGAAGCCACTACCGGGCACCTCTTCCCATTGCAATATAAATAGATCAAGTTGGCCAAACAATACCCAAATATCGGAGAAGAAATACGAGGCTATAAGAGATCATGCATATAAGAGATCAAAGAAACTCAAATAACTTTCATGGATATAAAAAGATATGATTGATCACAAACTCAAAGTTCATCAGATCCCAACAAACACACCACAAAAGAGTTACATCATATGGATCTCAGGGAGACTATTGTATTGAGAATTCAACGAGAGAGAGAAAGCCATCTAGCTACTAACTACGAACTCGAAGGTCTACAAGGAACTACTCATGCATCATCGGAGAGGCACCAATGGAGGTGGTGAACCCCATCCGAGATGGTGTCTATGTTGGATCTGGTGGTTTTGGACTCTGTGGCTGCTGGATGAATATTTCAACGATTGTTCTAGGGTTTCTGGAATATTGTGGTATTTATAGAGCAAAGAGGCGGTCCGAGGGGCACCCGAGGTTGGCGCCTGGCGTGCCCTGGTGGGTTGTGCCCGCTCGAGGCACCCCTAGGTGCAACCAGGGCCCATTGCCTTCCTTATGGCCCATAAAAAATCATCATGGAGTTTCGTGGCATTTGGACTTTGTTTGATACTGATTTCCCCCAATGTAAAAAACAACAACTGGCACTTGGCACTATGTCAATAGGTTAGTACCAAAAAATGTTATAAAATGACTATAAAATGATTATAAAACATCCAAGATTGATAATAAAACAGCATGTAACAATCAAAAATTGTAGATACGTTGGAGACGTATCAGCATCCCCAAGCTTAACTCCTACTCGTCCTCGAGTAGGCAGTGGCGGAGCCAGCCCATAAATGCAGCCCGGGCATGACTAAACTGTAAAGCGTGAGCTGCCACCTGCCCAAAGAAACAATTCTTCTAACCATAGATTATCACTAGTGCTTAGTAGTAATTTTTTGGACTAGCTCGGGCAGCTGCCCGGGGTCGCCGAGAGGTGGCTCCGTTACTGCGAGTAGGTAAGTTATAAAAACAGAATTTTTGATGTGGAGTGTTGTTCATCAAGTCATAACATATTATTTTCTTTATAGCATGGACATTTGTACTTTTATGTGATTCAAAGCAATAGTCTAGTTTTGACATAATAATTTAGATACTCAAGCATATCAACAAGCAACCATGTCTTTCAAAATATCAATGCTAAAATAAGTTATCCCTAGCACATCATGCTCAAACATTGATCCATTTATGAAACACACTCCAATATTAACTACACCCAATACTTGAGCACGATCATATTGCCTCCTAGTTGGTGCTTTTTATGAGAGAAGATGGAGACTCAAACTTCAAAATAAAAATTGCATAAAGTAAAAGAAAGGCCCTTCGTAGAGGGAAGTAGGGATTTGTAGAGGTGCCAGAGCTCAAAGCAAAAAATTAGAGATAAAAACATTTTGGGAGGTGTATCCATCCCACCAACGAAAACGAGTTAGAGTTCCCAACACTTTCCATGCTAGATATGCCATAGGCGATTCCCAAACAGAAATAAAGTTTATTCCTTTTTCCACCATTCTTTCACTTTCCATGGCTAGCCGTATCCACGGGTCCCCTCCATACCAACACTTTCCAAGGAATTTATTATTTGACAACAAAAAGTAAATTCAAAATTTTGCATTTTGGGACTGGGCATCCCAAAGACTTCTGCCTTACTCTCGTGCAATGACAAGTGAATAAACACTCATCTTGAGAATAACACATCCAGCATGGAAAATATTAGCCACCCATTACCGTTCATGAGCCGAAACAAACACAAAAAAGAGAAGTTTATTTTGAAAATTAGAGATGGCACATGCAAATTTGCTTAGAACGGCAAAGGAATACCGCATATAGGTAGATATAGTGGACTCATGTGGCAAAACTGGTTTAAAAGATTTTGGATGCACAAGTAGAGGTTGCTACCTCTTGAGCATGCATTGGTTTTCCCTTGAAAAGGAAAGGGTGATGCAGCAAAGTAGCGTAAGTATTTCCCTCAATTTTTGAGAACCAAGATATCAACCCAGTAGGAGGCCACACGCAAGTCCCTCGTACCTACACAAAAATATAAGAACCTTGCATCCAATGCGATAAAGGGGTTGTCAATCCCTTCATGTCCACTTGCAAAAGTGAGATCTGATAGAGAAGATAAGATAAATATTTTTGGTATTTTTATGATAAAGATTAAAAGTAAAGATTTCAAAATAAACGGCTACAGAAATAGCTAGTTGACGGAAGATTAATATGATGGAAAATAGATCCGGGGGCCATAGGTTTCACTAGTGGCTTCTCTCAAGATAGCATAAGTATTACGGTGGGTGAACAAATTACTGTCGAACAATTGATAGAAAAGTGCATAGTTATGAGAATATCTAGGCATGATCATGTATATAGGCATCACGTCCGCGACAAGTAGACCGAAACAATTCTGTATCTACTACTATTACTCCACACATCGATCGCTATCTAGCATGCATCTAGAGTATTAAGTTCATAAAAGCAGAGTAACACATTAGGCAAGATGACATGATGTAGAGGGATAAACTCAAGCAATATGATATAAACCCCATCTTTTTATCCTCGATGGCAACAATACAATACATCTCGTTTCCCCTACTGTCACTGGGATCGAGCAACGCAAGATTGAACCCAAAGCTAAGCACTTCTCACATTGCAAGAAAGATCAATCTAGTAGGCCAAACCAAACTGATAATTTGAAGAGACTTGCAAAGATAACCAATCATACATAAAAGAATACAGAGAAGATTCAAATATTGTTCATAGATAATCTTTACCATAAACCCACAATTCATCGGATCTCGACAAACACACCGCAAAAAGAGTTACATCTAATAGATCTCCAAGAAGATCTTGAAGAACTTTGTATTGAGATGCAAAGAGAGAGAATAAGCCCTCTAGCTAATAACTATGGACCCGAAGGTCTGAGGTAAACTACTCACACATCATCAGAGAGGCTATGGTGTTGATGTAGAAGCCCTCCGTGATCGATTCCCACTCCGGCGGAGCGCCGGAAAAGGCCCCAAGATGGGATCTCACGGGTACAGAAGGTTGCTGCGGTGGAAATAGGGTTTCGTGGTGCTCCTCGATGGTTTCGGGGTATATGTGTATATATAGGAGGAGGAAGTAGGTCGGTGGAGCTGCGAGGGGCTCACGAGGGTGGGGGCATGCCCAGGGGGCAGGCGTGCCTCCCTACCTCGTGGCCGCCTCACTTCTTTCTTGACGTCCACTCCAAGTCCTCTGGATCACGTTTGTTCCAAAAATCACTCTCCCGAAGGTTTCATTCCGTTTGGATTCCGTTTGATATTCCTTTTCTGCGAAACATTGAAATAGGCAAAAAAAACAACAATTTGCACTGGGCCTTGGGTTAGTAGGTTAGTCCCAAAAATAATATAAAAGTGTATAATAAAGCCCATTAGACATCCAAAATAGATAATATGATAGCATGGAACAATAAAAAATTATAGATACGTTGGAGACGTATCAAGCATCCCAAAGCTTAATTCCTGCTCGTCCTCAAGATAATATGATAGTAGGTAAATGATAAAAACAGAATTTTTGATGTGGAATGCTTCCTAACATAATTTTCTAAGTAATTCTCTTTATTGTGGCATGAATGTTCAGATCCGAGAGATTCAAGATAAAAGTTTAATATTGACATAAAAATAATAATACTTCAAGCATACTAACCAAGCAATCATGTCTTCTCAAAATAGCATGGCCAAAGAAAGTTCATCCCTACAAAATCATATAGTTTGGTCATGCTCCATTTTTATCTCACAAGAATACTCAAATCATGAACAACCCCGATGACAAGCCAAGCAATTGTTTCATACTTTAGTAATCTCAAACTATTTTCAACTTTCACGCAATACATGAGCGTGAGCTATGGATATAGCACTATGGGTGGAATAGAATATAATGATGGGGGTTATGTGGAGAAGACAAAAGAAGAGAAAGTCTCACATTGACGTGTCTAATCAACGGGCTAGGGAGATGCCCATCAATTGATGTCAATGCAAGGAGTTGGGATTGCCATGCAACAGATGCACTAGAGCTATAAATGTATGAACGCTCAACAAAAGAAACTAAGTGGGTGTGCATCCAACTTGCTTGCTCACGAAGACCTAGGGCATTTGAGGAAGCCCATTGTTGGAATATACAAGCCAAGTTCTATAATGAAAAATTCCCACTAGTGTATGAAAGTGACAAAACAAGAGACTCTCTATCACAAAGATCATGGTGCTACTTTGAAGCACAAGTGTGGAAAAAGGATAGTAGCATTGTCCCTTTTATTTCTCTCTTTTGGGGGCCTTTCCTTTTTTTTGGCCTTTCTCTTTTTCTGGGATAATGCTCTATTAATGATGATCATCACACTTCTATTTATTTACAACTCAATGGTTACAACTCGATACTAGAACAAAATATGACTCTATATGAATGCCTCCGGCGGTGTACCGGGATGGGCAATGAATCAAGAGTGACATGTACGAAATAATATGCATGGCAATATGACAATGATGAAGCGCGTCATAATAAACGGAACGGTGGAAAGTTGCATGGCAATATATCTCGGAATGGCTATGGAAATTCCATAATACGTAGGTATGGTGGCTATTTTGAGGAAGATATAAGGGGGTTTACGTGTGATAGAGCGTATCATATCACAGGGTTTGGATGCACCGGCGAAGTTTGCACCAACTCTCAAGGTGAGAAAGGGAAATGCACGGCATCAAGAGGCTAGCAATGATGGAAAGGTGAGAGTGCGTATAATCCATGGACTCAACATTAGTCATAAAGAACTCACGTACTTATTGCAAAAATCTACAAGTCATCAAAAACCAAGCACTACACGCATGCTCCTAGGGGGATAGATTGGTAGGAAAAGACCATCACTCGTCCCCGACCGCCACTCATAAGGATGACAATCAAAGAACACCTCATGTTTCAAATTTGTTACACAATGTTTACCATACGTGCATGCTACGGGACTTGCAAACTTCAATACAAGTATTTCTCAAATTCACAACTACCCAACTAGCACAACTTTAATATCACTATCTCCATATCTCAAAACAATCATCAAGTATCAAACTTCTGTTAGTATTCAATGCACTTATATGAAAGTTTTTATTGTATCCATGCCTATCGTATTAGGACTAATTTTATAGCCAAAGAAAATTACCATGCTGTTCTAAATACTCTCAAAATAATATAAGTGAAGCATGAGAGATCAATAATTTCTATAAAATAAAACCGCCACCGTGCTCTAAAAGATATAAGTGAAGCACTAGAGCAAAATTGGTTAGCTCAAAAGATATAAGTGAAGCACATAGAGTATTCTAATAAATTCCAATTAATATGTGTCTCTCCCAAAAGGTGTGTACAACAAGGATGATTGTGGTGAACTAAAAATCAAATATTAAAATCATACAAGACGCTCCAAGCAAAACACATATCATGTGGTGAATAAAAATATAGATCTAACTAAGTTACCGATGGACGAAGACAAAAGAGGGGATGCCTTCCGGGGCATCCCCAAGCTTAGGATTTTGGTTGTCCTTGTATTTTAACTTGGGGTGACTTGGGCATACCCAAGCTTAGGCTCTTGCCATAATCCATCAAATCTTGACCCAAAACTTGAAAACTTCACAACACAAAACTTAACAGAAAATCTCATGAGCTCCGTTAGCGAAAGAAAACAAACCACCACTTCAAGGTACTGTAACGAACTCATTCTTTATTTATATTGGTGTTAAACCTACTGTATTCCAACTTCTCTATGGTTCATTACCTTCGATACTAGCCATAGATTCATCAAAATAAGCAAACAACACACGAAAAACAGAATCTGTCAAAAACAGAACAGTCTGTAGTAATCTGTATCAAACGCATACTTCTGGAACTCCAAAAATTCTGATACAAATTTCTGGACGTGAGTAATTTGTCTATTAATCATCTGAAAAAATAATAAACTAAATAGAACTCTCCAGTAAAAAGTTGTAGCTAATCTCGTGAGCGCTAAAGTTTCTGTTTTTTACAACAAGATCAAAAAGACTTCACCCAACTCTTCCCAGAGGTTCTACTTGGCACAAACACTAATTAAAACATAAAATCACATCTAACCAGAGGCTATATCTAAGATTGATTACTAAAGAGAACTAAAAAGCAAGAAACAAAAATAAAATTGGGTTGCCTCCCAACAAGCGCTATCGTTTAACGCCCCTAGCTAGGCATAAAGGCGAGGATAGATCTAGGTATTGCCATAATAATGGTGAGGTAAATCACGAAAAATCATCTCATATTCCCTACGTTCAGCAGCAAGTTTTCTTTGTGCAAAGCAAAAGTAATCAAAAGGGCTAAATTTAATGGGACAAAAGTCCGCAAGATCAAGCTCGGGAGGTATGGGTTCTGTTGGGGATATTACTACTGGGCGTAAACCGGCCTATCTGGGCCGGGTTAACTTCATCAGTAGTTCAACGATGTAAAAGCCCAAGAGGCATAAAGTAAGGGCCCAAGGCCTGTAGTCGGTTTAGAACCTGTAGCCGTAAACCGGCCTGGTATGTAAACTTGTATTGTAAGTTAGGAATAGAGAGAGACCAACCCAGATACGAGTATGAACCGGAGATTGGGACTCTCTGAACCGACGGGCGTCACCCGTGTATATAAGGGGACGACCCGGGGCGGTTCAAGGACAGACAACAATAACTCGAGGCCTAGGCGAAGCTTATTTGCTCCCTAGTCATCGAGACCACATCAATTCCATCACAACTAGACGTAGGCTTTTACCTTCATCGAAGGGGCCGAACTAGTATAAGTCTTGTGTTTTTGCGTCCGCTTTAACCCCTTCAAGTTAACCCGTAGCGATGGCTCCACGACTAAGTCCTTTCATGAGGACATCTGCCGTGACAAAACCACGACAGTTGGCGCCTACCGTGGGGCTATCGCACGATGGTTTGATGATCTTGGAGGGCAAGTTCGAAGGACTCGAAGGCTATGCTGTGGGCCGGATGACCAAGAGTCGTCGGGCAAGCTCTACATCGACGATGCAGGCTGGGGCCCGAGGCCGCTCGATTGAGTACGGGTACCGGGTCCCCTTTGGTGGCATACACGCTTTTCATCGGCAAGATCGGTGAGCTGTGGGCTGAGCCGTACATCTGCACCGACCTCGTCGAGACGGCTCAGCGTACGAGACCTGCCCAGGTTAAACCGGCCGTGAAGCGTGCCTTTGTGGGAGTCATCCACGGAGGAAGTTATGAGGTCGGATCAGAATCTGGTGGCGAAACCGTCGTCTACTCTGACGATGAGTCGTCGACCGGGGAAACTGAATCTCTATATCAGCTACAAGATGGCCGGATTGGGGGATGTTCCGATGGTGACAGTATTCCGGACCCCTCTGATCCGCCCAACCGGGTTGGAATATTAATGGCCGGTACACAAGCAGTGCTTCACTCTTCGACCGTTGCAGCAATGATTGCCGATTCAACAGTGGCGACGGCTGCCGGGGCAGGAGGCCCTGTGCGGCCGCCGGCTCAAGTTTTATCAGACCTATTCGATGCGTTGGCTACGCTCATGGCAGAGGTTAACCCGACGGACCAGGACGCTCATAACGCGGAGATTGCAAAGATGAAGGAACAAATCACTCAGGCTAAAGCGGATCTGGCAGCTGCAGACGCCAGGATGACGGCAGAGCGGGCCGCTTTAGATGCGCAGGCTTATAGGCTCATGCTGGATCAGAGCGCGTCGCATGAAGTTGTGAAGAGGAAATACAGATCCCGTTTGCCTTCAGTCTTCGAGGGAAGAGACCTCTTCAACACCCCCGGAGCGGGAACCAGTAATCCGCCGGTGGTAAACCGGGCGGAAGCACCTGGGATGGGCGCGCCGGTTCAGCCCCGCTTAATAGATCTACCTCGCCATAATGCCAGTATGCCTCAGGCTGTGCAAACACCTCCAGGTCACTACTCCAACCCGATGGATAACCTTGTTGCAGCTGCGGCACGGCTGGAGGCTATTCCGATTGAAGGCGAATCACCACAGGCAGTAGAGACGCGCCGGGTCAAGGAGCTCCTTAGGACAGCTTTGGTCCAACAGGAAGCATATTCGCATACCGCGACCGGATCCACTTCTACCCCCGCCCAAGCCGGAGCTATAGCGAGCACGTGGATGAACCGGCCGTATCAAGTAATGCACGGCGTGGTGCGCCCGTGGCAACAACCCGGCAGGTGGCGTCGACAACGCCAGGAGGTGGTGGACCGGCCGAAACGCAGGGAGGCCGAGTTAGCAGCACAGCATCAGGCTCATCAGCTTACGCCGGTTCGTCCGACCATCTCGGTCGAGCCCGGGGTTACCTCTAGCTCTTTGGGGGTGCCTTGCCTCGTCCCTGCTTTACGCAATGTGCGCTTGCCCAAAGACTTCAAGGGTCCGCGCAAGGTGCCAAATTACACTGCCGATTTAGCTCCAGAAGCATGGATAGAAAGTTATGAGATGGCCATGGAGATGCTGGATGTGGATGAGGCCGCGTGTGCAAATTACTTCACCATGATGCTCTAAGGCACGGCCCGTACTTGGTTGAAGAGCTTGCCACCCAATTCTATCAGTTCATGGGCCCAGTTGCGGACCCAGTTTATCCAGAATTTCAAAGATACATGTAAGCAGCCCATGTCCGTAGTGGACTTGGCGGCTTGTGTCCAGGGGGAAGGGGAGTCAACAACCCATTGGGTACGCCGCATTTCGGAAATCTTGCACTCGTCAGACCGGATCAACGCTGACTCTGCGATCTTGACCTGGGAGGGTAACTGCCGGTATAAGCCTTTGAAGTTGAAGTTGGGTCGCATGAAGCGGTTTTGTAATGACATGTGCACTCTCATGGGCGCTTTAGTGAAGTATGCTTATTCTGATAGTACCAAGGATCCCGAGTCTGATGATGACGAGACAGGGAAGGGAAAGAAGAACAGCAACTCCAAGGGCCAACAACATCACTCGGCAGGTAATGGTGGAGGCAAGCGTAAAGTGAATGGCAACATGGACTTCGTAGCCAACACCAACGCGCAGGACAAGGGCCAGCGGCGCAAGGGTAAACAGCCGAATCGAAGTGGGGCGCCTAATCCCAATCCGGACCGCTTGAACTATCTGCTGAATCAACCCTGTCCGAAGCATGGGACGAAAGAGATGCTAGCAAACCACCTCTGGAAGGATTGCTACATTATGCAGGAGTTCAAGAGTTCCAATGCTTTCCGGTATGATCAGGGTTCCGGCGGCGGTTCAGGATCCGGGCCGGGTTACGGTGGAGGAAATTCCGGTTCAGGATTTAATGGTAATCCGGGTGGACATAACAATCAGAACAATCAGAATAATCAAGGTGGTTACAACCAAGAAGAAGAATAAATCGGGTTATCGAGCAACCCAAAGCAGTTGAATAGTGGGCAGTACCATGTCTTCACCACCAGCTTAGACAAGCGAGACCGAAGCTTCGAGCGGCGATCAACACTGTTGAACCGGCCGTGCCCCCATTACCTACGCTGGTCGAGCAGCCCATTGTATGGAGTAGAGAGGATCATCCTCCCGGGTTGACAATCCGGGTCAACTAGCTCGTGGTGGCACCTCAGGTGGGAGGTTATAAGTTCACCAAGGTGCTCATGGACGGAGGGAGCAGCATTAACATCCTGTACTATGAGACCTTCCGTCGTATGGGGTTAACAGATAAACATCTCAAACCGTCCAATACAGTGTTCCATGGTGTGGTACCTGGCAAGTCAGCATATCTGGTTGGCAAAATAGCTCTGGAAGTGGCCTTTGGAGATGAACACGACTCCAGATCGTAAACATTGACGTTTCAAGTGGTAAAAATCCAAAGTCCATATCACGCCCTGTTTGGGCGGCCGGCTTATGCAAAATTCATGGCACGGCCTTGTTATATCTATTTGCAGCTCAAGATGCCGGGTCACAAGGGGACAATAACGGTTCATGGAAGCCGCAAGATCGCTTTGGAATGTGAGGAAGGTGATGCGGCTTACGCAGAGTCGGTTTGTGCCACCGAGGAGCTGAAGTATTATAAGGACAATGTTGATCCGGCGGACATGACTCTATTGAAGAAGCCAACTACAGAGCATGATCCGGCCTTGAAATTCAAATCTGCAGCTGAGACTAAGCTTGTTTCGTGCCTGGCGATTCGTCCAAGCAGTTCAGCATCAGTGCCAACTTGGATCCGAAATAGGAAAGTGCGCTCATCGAGTTCATCCGTGAGAATCGGGACATTTTTGCATGGAAGCCTTCTGACATGCCAGGTGTACCGAGGCAACTCGTTGAGCACACTCTTAATGTTGATCCCAAGTACAAACCGGTGAAGCAGTTTCTCCGCCGGTTTAATGAGGAAAGGCGTAAGGCCATTGGAGAGGAGGTGGCCAGGCTCTTAGCAGCTGGCTTTATCATTGAAGTTTTCCATCCAGAGTGGCTTGCTAATCCGGTGTTGGTTCTGAAGAAAAATGGCACTTGGCGCATGTGTGTGGATTACACAGATCTTAACAAGGCTTGTCCAGCAGATCCTTTTGCCCTCCCCCGCAGTGACCAGATTATTGATGCCACTGCTGGGTTGTGAGCGTTGAGCTTTTGGATGCGTATTCTGGGTATCATCAGATCAAGATGGCAGTTAAGGACCAGGAGAAGACGACGTTTATCACTCCCTTTGGAGCCTTCTGCTATGTGTCTATGCCTTTTGGCTCAAGAGCGCCCAAGCAACTTATCAACGCTGTATACAGAATTGCCTGCATAAACAGATCGGCCGTAATGTGCTCGCCTATGTGGATGATATTGTGGTCAAGTCAAGGGAGAAGGAAACACTGATTGACGATTTGAAGGAAACCTTTGACAACCTGCGGGTTTACAAGATGATGCTCAACCCGGCCAAATGTGTTTTTGGTGTTCCGGCAGGCAAGTTATTGGGTTTTCTCGTGTCCAACAGGGGAATTGAGGCTAATCCGGAGAAGATTACGGCTATCACCTCCCTGGCTAAACCGAAGTGTATTAATGATGTCCAGCGTTTGGCAGGCCGGATTGCCGCGCTGAGCCGGTTTATCAGCCGCCTCGGAGAGAAGGCCATCCCTTTGTACCAGATGCTGAAAAAGACAGATCAGTTTGTCTGTAGTCCAGCCGCCGATGAAGCGTTGGAGGACTTAAAGCGGCAATTGGCCAACCCGCCTGTACTCGCCGCTCCCATTGACAAGGAACCGCTTCTGCTATATGTTGCTGCTAATGCCAGGGCGGTCAGCGTGGCCATTGTGGTGGAAGCGTAAGGAGGCAGGAAGGAGCATCCGGTTCAACATCCGGTTTATTATATCAGCGAGGTACTTATCGAATCTAAGCAAAGGTATCCGCATTGGCAGAAGCTGGTATATGGAGTTTTTATGGCAAGCCAGAAGCTGAAGCAGTATTTCCAAGGGCACCCCATCACGGTGGTCAGTTCTGCTCCCTTAGGCGATATAATACTGAACCGGGAAGCGACTGGCTGGATTGCCAAATGGGCCATAGAGCTTGGGCCGCACGGTCTGAAGTACGTGCCTCGGACGGCGGTGAAGTCTCAAGCACTTGTGGATTTCATTAACGATTGGACGGAGTTGCAAGCACCTGAAGAAAAGCCGGATCATACATATTGGACCATTCATTTTGACGGATCCAGGCAATTGGAGGGCTCGGGGGCTGGAGTCGTACTAACTTCCCCACGAGGTGACAAGTTTTGTTACGTTCTCTGCTTAATGTTCCCTTGTACTAACAATGCAGCTGAGTATGAAGCCTTGCTCCATGGTCTCCGGATGACTAAGGAGATGAATCTAAGCCGGGTTAAGTGCTTCGGTGACTCGGACCTAGTGGCTCAACAGGTGTCTAGCACTTGGGATTCAAAGGACCCAATCATGGCTGCATATCGTCGTGAGGTGGATATTGTCGCAGGTCATTTCAAGGGTCGTCGTGAGGTGGATATTGTCGCAGGTCATTTCAAGGGCTATCAGGTGGACCACGTGGACCGTCGGAAGAATGAAGCGGCGGACGCTTTAAGCCGGTTGGGCTCTCAACGCAAACCGGTCCCGCCCAATGTTTTTCTGGACGTGTTGCACAACCCGTCGGTCAAACTCCCTGGTGAAGCGGATTTGGCTATTCCTAATCCGGAGACCCAATTGGTGGCAGCTCTTCACGTCACTCCGGATTGGACGCTTCCTTATCTTGCATACATGAACCGGGCGAGTTACCAGAAGATGAGACATTGGCCCGGCAGATAGTCCGGAGATCCAAGTCTATGACCATTGTTAATGGCGAATTGCATCATTGCAGCGTGTCAGGGGCGTTTCAACGTTGTGTGTCCCCTGAGGAAGGCTGTGAAATATTGGGTGAGATCCACGAAGGAGATTGTGGTCACCACGCCGGTTCAAAATCCTTGGTGGCTAAAGCGTTCCGCCACGGTTTCTATTGGTTGATTGCCCATGCTGATGCGGAAGATCTGGTCAGACGATGCGATGGTTGCCAAAAGTTTTCCAGACGTGCTCATGTACCGTCCCAAGAATTGAGGATGATTCCAATTACTTGGCCGTTTGCGACTTGGGGTTGGATATGGTTGGACCTTTTAAAGGTCCAAGGACAAAAGACCCACCTCCCGGTGGCGGTTGATAAATTTACAAAGTGGGTGGAGGCAGAACCCGTTAGCAAGTGTGACGCGGCTACGGTGGTTCAGTTCATCAAAAAGGTGATTTTCCGGTTTGGCTTTCCACACAGTATCATCACAGATAATGGTACCAATTTTTCCAAAGGTGCCATGAAGGAGTTCTGTGAACGTGAGCACATCCGGCTTGACGTTTCTTCAGTAGCTCACCCACAGTCCAATGGTCAAGCGGAAAGAGCTTATCAAGAGATCTTGAGAGGCATCAAGCCCCGGCTTATGGTCCCTTTGCAGAGGACACCGGGTTGTTGGGTAGAAGAGCTACCGTCTGTGTTATGGAGTATAAACACTACGCCTAACAGATCCACGGGATACACGCCGTTCTTTATGGTCTATGGAGCGGAGGCGGTTCTCCCCAAAGGACATCCGTCATGACTCACCTCGTGTGGCAGCTTATGTTGAAGCGGACAACAAGACGGCACGGCAGTACGCTTTGTATCGGTTGGATGAAGAGCGTGACATAGCAGCTGCCCGCTCGGTGATTTACCAAAAGGATCTTCGTCGTTACCATAGTCGCCGGGTCAGAACCAGAACTTTTCAAGAAGGAGATTTGGTGCTTCGGCTCATCCAAGACCAGACTGATATGCACAAGCTATCCCCACCTTGGGAGGGACCTTTCATGGTCAGCAAGAATCTGCACAACGGGTCGTATTATCTCGATCGATATTCGAGAGCATAAAGACTCACGCACGCCGAGGAGGAGACCAACAGGCCGTGGAACATAGCTCATCTTCGCCTTATTATACACGAGCCATCGGCTCTACTTATGTACATATTATGACGTGTATATATTATGAATAAAGTAATAAACCGGAGCCTTAGCTGAAGCGGGGTATCTGTTACCGTTACATCATGTGTGGTTACATGGAGTTGTTACGTCTTAAAGCGGCCTCCGGTTTACCCAATCGAGTTTGCTTTTCAAAAGCTTTGTGATATCACTTGGGGGCTTGGTCGTGTCGAACCAATGCAACACCTTTTGATAGGCGAAAGCCACCAGATCACTTGGGGACATGGTCAAGTCTGAACCGATCACGCCTCTTGATCGCCTAAGGCCATAGAGTCACTTGGGGCTTGGTCGAACCCGAACCATTGCCACGCCACTTGATCGGCATAATGCCACGGTTTCAGATTGGGGACCTGGCTGACTTGAACCATGGCTACACCTTATAGGGAGCTTGGTCGTGTCCGACCATGGTAACACCATCTGATCGGCTCAGTAAAGCCTTGTTTTTTGCAAACGGTTTATCATTGCCTTTGCTTCCATGTTTTTTCATAACTATCATTTGATTTTTGTTGCGTTTCTTAAACCGACAACATTTTTAAACCGGTTCAAACTGTCAATTGACGGAATTCGGTCAATTTTTTAATCCGGAGATAATTTCACCGGTTTGACGTTTTTCTGTTAACATCCCATTATGGAGTAACAGGGGGCTTGTCATGACCCGGCACGGTTTATGTGGTAAACCGGCATTATAAATAACAGGAGCTGTTTTCTCCTTTGACGGTAAGGGTTTGTACAACCTCCGCTTCAAGATTGGCTAAGCCAACTTTATGCCCAGCGATGGCAGGTATTTTGTATCACAAATTTTGATTATATACCTCAATATTTCATTTCATATTTATATGAATGTCACAAGCCGGCTGGCGGCACAAAACCGCCGTGGCGGTTTAAGATTTTGTGATTGCAGGCAATATAAGATTGAAAGTTTCGATCATTCAAGCAAAAGTATCAGCACCTCTGCGCGAAGGCATATTAAAAGCAAGATTGTTGGCTATCCTATTACAAGGCAACATGGTGCCCAAATAAGATCATTGTGTCTTGGCGGAATAAAATGAAACAACTATTCAAACCGGCTTCCGGTTCATG
This sequence comes from Aegilops bicornis, assembly GCA_021605145.1. NCBI lineage: Eukaryota > Viridiplantae > Streptophyta > Magnoliopsida > Poales > Poaceae > Aegilops > Aegilops bicornis. The sequence continues at coordinate 339,522,772 of CM038675.1, forward strand.
CTGGCTCGCCGCCCCGGTCTGATGGTTGTGGGTCGTCCTGCGCCGCTTCAGCCTCTTCATCTCTACCCAGCTGCTGGAAGTCAACAGTGGTCCAGTCGATTCCCATTAAAGCTTGAAAGACAGCCTCCTCATGGATCAGGGAAGATGGTTCGATGTCAGGAGCGTAAGTGTGCTTACGGATCGGAGGGATCAGGGTTCTCCGCTTCGGGAATAGGTGCAGCCACCGCTTGTTCTGATCGTCATCTTGAAGCTTGATAATGCGACAAGTTTGCCTCTTCGCCAATTGGCAAGCCGAGGGCGACCGCCCGGTTTATCGCTCTCGAGATCATCTTCGTTGAACTCGAACCGCCTTCCTTCAGATCGGGATAGCCCCGAGCTGCCTCAACCGGATCGAATCTGGCACCCATGCTTTTGCCCGGATTAAAGGCGTTAATGGCGCCCGGTTCGAGCAGCAGATTTCTTCACTCTTCAATCCGGGCGGGAAGCATTGACAACCTCCTAAGAGTATCTTGGATTAAGGAGGGTGCTGGATTGTTATGTGATGCGTTGGAGATGATCCGCTGCGCTCCAAAGGTACAGCTGCTCTATTAAGGTATAGGCAGCCTTCAACTTCTTCCGAACATCTGACCCCAAGTGACCAATGCGTGTGCCTACAACATTGCAAGAGAAATCACAAACCGGACTTATCATAAGAAGGTCAAGATTATCATAGAAGCCAAAGGAAGCTTACCGAAGATGGCAGAAGTCATGGCATGCACTTGCCGCTTCACGCTGGTCAGCTCATCTACCACCGGTTTAAGGGCAGCTTCAGCATTTTCAACCTTTTTGGTTAAAGCGGCCTTTTCAGTCGGTCCGCTCAGACTTGAACCACTCCTTGAGCTGCTCCATGGTAGTCAAGGCAGTTTTCAGCTCATCCTTGGCCTTGGAGGTTTCTGCTTGTTGAGACTTCAGATTTTCTTGAAGATCATTGATTTGGGAGGCTTGTTGGCGTATCTCATTCTGCAACAAAAAGGGAGCATGTTAATATCTTCATTGCAAGTCCCAAATGCATAACCAGTCATACACATGGCACTTGGGGCTAATGCATATTTGATCTTCGTCATTAATAAAATCACAAAGTCCCAAGCTCAATATGGTATTCAACTTGGCACTTGGGGGCTAATGGCTATTTGCTCGAACATGTTCTGATGCGGCGATATAAATTACAGTCCCGGTTTAACTATGCTAAGTTGAACCGGCCCTTGGGGGCTACATCAGTGGATTCTGAAGCATTAAGTTTATGTTAAGTCCCGGTTTAACTATACTAAGTTGAACCGGCCTTGGAGGGCTACATCAGTGGATTCTGAAGCATTGAGTTTATACTAAGTCCCGGTTTAACTATACTAAGTTGAACCGGCCCTTGGGAGCTAGGAGAGTTAACAAAAATTGAAATATTCAAGCGAGAAAAGAACATGGAGGTTACCTCGAACTTTTATTTCATCATCTTCACCAGGCCAGCTTCATAGTCACGGCTGGTATACAGCCAGTTCAAGTAGCCAGAATGAAGGTCTTGGGGGTTCAGAGCAGCGTAAATTGCCAGATCAACATCCCACTTGCCCTTGCTCATAGTGGTAAATTCCTCTTTGGCAGAATGTTTGGATAAAGCGACCGGATTACCCGGTTCGCTGTAATAAAGCCGATAATCACAACGTCATCGTCCTTGGTATCACCGGTTTGACCGAGGCGATCGGTTTGTCGTGAGGCGATTGGACTGGTGGATTTTTCAATCCGGGTTGGGCTTCTGGGCTGGTCAGCAGGAAGGGAGGTGTCGACAGGCCTTTCTTGAGCAACCGAATCATCATCTTGCAGTGGCGGATCATTGGGAGTATCTTCACAGATAGCCGCTTCAAGATTTGGGGCGCTGTCCGGTTCAGGGGCAGTCTCTTCGTCGGTCGTTTTATCCAGACGAGCGTTTTTGCTCGGCCTAGGCTTGGCCCTGAAAAGGCACAATAACAGTCAAATACGGCATATACTACACAATGATGCAGTAGAAACAATATGAAAGGTATAACTTACCCAAGCGCCGTTTTAAGTGGTGGCAGCTGAGTGGCTGATGACTCGCCGGATGAGGAATGGGAAGTGACCTGATAATCGGAGTCAGACGGATTAAGGGGTTGACGAAAACAGCCTGCTTTAGGATAAGCACTAACAAGCAAATTAGAGACCTCTGAACGACGTTTCCGAACCGGACTATTCGGTAAACCGGTGGAGGTAACTACCTGGGGATGTTGTGCGGCGAGCTTCATGTTGTTGAGTCTTCATAAGAAATTTGGGATCCAAGTAAGCAAGGGGATGAGAAAATTTAATTTTCCGGTTTGCCTGACGGTTTTTTAGTGAAGGCAAAGGATTTGAGTCAGAGGAGAGAATAGTTACCTCTACAACGTCGGCATTCTTGGTTTCAGCATCATCCTGACAAATATCATCATTAATTAGGCGTGTGAAAAGTAAGCCAAGCGAATCAAGTTCTACCTCAAGGTCCGGATTACCCACATCATCATCCATAGCCGGATCAGAAGATGCAGTGGTTTTCCTTTTATGAGCAGTCTTCTTGACAGCTTTGGTCTTTTGCCGGATTGTTTTTTCCGGTTTGTCTGGCTTCTCTGGTTTCTCTTGTGGACGTTTCTTGCTCCGTAATGGATTATCACCCTGATTAAGCAGCGATTGATGTTAAAAATGATACCGCATATATCGGTAAGATATTCAGTAAAAAATAGTCAAGTCTTACGGATGGTGGTTTGTTGGTAGCACGAAGGGGAGCAGACGGTTCGGGCACGCAGGTGTTCGGTTCATTCAACATTTTCTTCACCGCCTCGGTGACCTCATCATCGGTGAGCTGGATATTAACGTGTCGGAGGGTTGTCGACACTACCAAAGATACTCACACATTAAACCGGAGCGCTGGGAGAGGGGCAGTATGCTCCATGATATCCAACAGCGTGCGAGATCAATTCCAGTTAAACCATTGGCCAGGAAGGCTCTGAGCTTGGAGAGTTGAGGAGCGTATTTACTTCTCTCATTGGCGGTTAGTCTTTGTGGAAAGGGATGTGTGTTACTGAGACGCTCCGGACAAAAACCGGGCAAAGGATTTTCATTGGCAGGAGAAGTGTCTCTGCAATAGAACCATGTTCGATTCCATTCCTTGGGGTGGCTGTGCAGTTTGACATGAGGATAAGTGACCTCCTTCCTTTTTTGAATCGCCACACCACCCAATTCTGTGTTGGGCCCGTCAGTGAATTCTGTGCGGCGGTTTAGATGGAAGCAGTCTCTAAACAGTTCAACTGTGGGTTCTTCTTGAAAGTATGCCTCACAGAGCACTTGGAAGTGACAAATATTGGCAACGGAATTGGGGCCCGTATCTTGCGGACGGAGCTGAAAATTGGCTAACACATCCCGGTAAAATTTTGAACCGGGCGGGTTGAAACCCCGGCTAAGTGATCTGTGAAAACTACAACCTCTCCTTCTTGAGGTGTGGGTGGACATTCTTTGCTAGGAACCCTCCAATGGATGGTATTTTTGCTGCTTAAAGCGCCAGTCAGGACCAGATTGTTTAATTGAGTTTCGGTGACATGGGAAGGAGCCCAATTGCACTCATATACTTGTTTGGCCATCTACAAAAGTATAAATCCAGTTGAAGAAATGTGTTGGGACAAAGAAAGAACCGGTGTACAATGCTAAATCGGAGACAAGTACATCTAAACTGGAATTCTATGAAGCGACAGTGTCTGGTTAAGGAGTTCTGGCGGTTCAACAAGGGGACTAATGGTGTATACCGGTTTATTTAGTTTTTTCTATGATAAGTTAAACCGCCTAGTCTAAATATTGAAAATAATCGAGTTTGCGAACGACTAAGTGTGCAGAAACAGGTTTCGCAAGATTTCCCTACAACGAAGGATCTGAAGCCAGATCAGAAAAGAAGAAAAATATCCAAAAAAAGAATAAAGCAGAGTAGTATTGATGCAATGAGCAGGAGATGATGTGCGAGATCTATGGACGCGAGCACGAGACTACAGGCGGATGCTAAAAGCTACTACTAATCAGAGAAAGGTGTCACAGATCTATCCAGGAATCTGGTATGAGCATGAGCAGATTAATGGAGCGTCAGAAGAACAAGAAACCCTAGAACGGATCTAGGTCGAGGGGAACTAAGGACCTACCTGAGTTGAGGAGATGCGGAAGAGTGCCGCGTTTCTCTGGTGCGTTCAGGTTGATGCAGCAGCTCTAGACGGTGCAGAGGTCGATGGCGGCGGCGGAGCTCCGAGGCTAGCGACGCGAGGAAGACGAAGAGAAAGGGGACGGAGGGGAGAAAAGGAATGACCCTTCGGTCCTATTTATAAGGCAAGATACCTGTGTCAGGCGCGTGAATCAAGGAACCACAAATCTAGGAAGCAGAGCTGTCGCCTCGATTATTGCGGATCTGTTAAACAAAGAAGATATCATGAATGCTATCTTTATGGGGACGTCATGCCAGTTTACAAAGAATCAAGAAGGTGACCTCACGGCGGTTCAACGATTTCAAGAAGGTATTGAAGATGAAGGTTTTTTTATCAAGGATTGACATGAACCTGTTCAAATCAATCTGGGGCCTAATGTTGGGGATAATACTACTAGGCGTAAACCGGCCTATCTGGGCCGGGTTAACTTCATCAGTAGTTCAACGGTGTAAAAGCCCAAGAGGCATAAAGTAAGGGCCCAAGGCCTGTAGTCGGTTTAGAACTCATGGCCGTAAACCGCCTGGTATGTAAACTTGTATTGTAAGTTAGGAATAGAGAGAGACCAACCCAGATACGCAGTATGAACCGGAGATTGGGACTCTTCGAACCGAAGGCCACCCGTGTATATAAGGGGACGACAAGGCGTGTTCAAGGACAGACAACAATAACTCGAGGCCTAGGCGAAGCTTATTTGCTCCCTAGTCATCGAGACCACATCAATTCCATCACAACTAGACGTAGGCTTTTACCTTCATCGAAGGGGCCGAACTAGTATAACTCTTGTGTTTTTGCGTCCGCTTTAACCCCTTCAAGTTAACCCATAGCGATGGCTCCACGACTAAGTCCTTTCATGAGGACATCTGCCGTGACAAAACCACGACCCAGAACATCCTCCTTTGGCCCCTTATATTGCACAACCAATTCATCATTATAAGTATTCTTTTGGCAATAAGTCATGAGCCTTTGTTCAAGACAAAAACCTAACCCGTTGTTCTGAATAGCAAAGTCATCATTGAGTTCAGAAATTCTATCAACTAGAACATCGCTAGGAACCTTCCTTCTAAGGTTTTCATTGTAAGCAACATGATCTAAAGATCATAAACGCATTAAGTCTTCTTGATTAAAAAGGGTAGCTTCTATGGGAGGACGACCAGCGTCCACCCTATAATGCGCAAAAATTTCATTAGCTTCTTTCACTACAAATCTGAACTCATGTGCCAAAAAGATAGTAGCCGCTTGCTTAATAGAAGAATGCTCGATATTGGAAAACTCTAGAAAAATCCTTTGTATGCAAGGATGCATATGGATAAATTGTCTTTCAAGTTCAACTACGAGCAAGGATATAGCATCCACAAGACTACTGGTTCTATGAAGAATAGACCCACCCATAGAGGGTAGGGCATCGACACAAGTAAAGAAATCTTGAATAACTCCTTTCCCAATAATATTACCGCTACCAATCCGAAACTTTTTAGTGTGTAAAATAGTAGGATCTTCTAGAGTATCATCAAAAACATCAAAGTTTTCCATATTATTATCCTTATCAACGATAACCTCCCCAATTTCAGACATGACGGCAACACAGAGAACAAACACACAAGAAGCAAGCGAAAAAGAGGCGAACGGAAAGAGAGGGCGATTAAAACGGCAAGGGTGAAGTGGGGGAGAGGAAAACGAGAGGCAAATGGCAAATAATGTATGCGAGGGATAAGAGTTTGTGATGGGTACTTGGTATGTCTTGACTTGTGCGTAGACTCCCCGGCAACGGCACCAGAAATCCTTCTTGCTACCTCTTGAGCATGCATTGGTTCTCCCTTGAAGAGGAAAGGGTGATGCAGCAAAGTAGCGTAAGTATTTCCCTCGGTTTTTAAGAACCAAGGTATCAATCCAGTAGGACGCCACACGCAAGTCCCTCATACCTACATAAACAAATAAGAACCTTGCAACCAACGCAATGAAGGGGTTGTAAATCCCTTCACGGCCTCTTGCAAAAGTGAGATCTGATAGAGATGATAAGATAAATATTTTTGGTATTTTTATGATAAAGATTAAAAGTAAAGATTGCAAAATAAACGACGACAAAAATAGTTAGTTGACAGAAGATTAATATGATGGAAAATAGACCCGAGGGCCATAGGTTTCACTAGTGGCTTCTCTAAAGATAGCATAAGTATTACGGTGGGTGAACAAATTACTGTCGAGCAATTGTTAGAAAAGTGCATAGTTATGAGAATATCTAGGCATGATCATGTATATAGGTGTCGGTGTCAAAACCGGAGGATCTCGGGTAGGGGGTCCCGAACTGTGCGTCTAGGCGGATGGTAACAGGAGATAAGGGACACGATGTTTTTACCCAGGTTCGGGCGCTCTCGATGGAGGTAAAACCCTACTCCTGCTTGATTAATAGATCTACCACGAGATCAGAGAGGCTAAACCCTAGAAGCTAGCCTATGGTATGATTGTTGTTCGTCCTACGGACTAAAACCCTCCGGTTTATATAGACACCGGAGAGGGCTAGGGTTACACAGAGTCGGTTACAATGGGAGGAGATCTACATATCCGTATCGCCAAGCTTGCCTTCCACGCCAAGGAAAGTCCCATCCGGACACGAGACAAAGTCTTCAATCTTGTATCTTCATAGTCCAGGAGTCCGGCCGAAGGTTATAGTCCGGCTATCCGGACACCCCCTAATCCGCGACTCCCTCGGTAGACCCCGAACCAGGCTTCAATGACGATGAGTCCGGCGTGCAGATTGTCTTCGGCATTGCAAGGCGGGTTCTTCTCCAAATTCCGTGTACCTGTTGAATAGTGTCCGGCTTCTCATGAATATTGCGCTCCTTGGCTTCCACGCCCAATAATGGCCATCTTCCACGTGTCAGACGAATGCGAAAAGCCAGGGTGTTTTACATTTACCCCCCTAGCTGTGTAAATGAGCTGCCTTTTAAAGAGACGAGGATCTAGATCCAAATCACACCATCTTCCTTCATGAGCATTCATCGGGCGCATCAAGCAGAGATCCATTCCATCATGGCCAGTCAACGCAGCTCCTCTTCTTGCCCTCCCAGCCCTCAGCCTGGAGATTGGGAGAGATGCTCCATCTCGCACAGCGAGCTAGTGACGCTCCAAGCCAAGGGGTCTCTCCCCCCAGCCTACATGGTCCCGGTTCGAGCCGGGCTTGCCACCTATAATAGTGGAGAGCAAGCGGAGGGCGTCCCCAATCCCTCCGAAGGAGAGCGGGTCTGCCTTGTCCCTTATTTGATAAGAGGGCTCGGATTTCCAATTCATCCGTTTCTCTGGGGCTCAAGTTCTCTGACCTCTAGTTGCACAACCTTATGCCTGCCTCCATATTGCGTATTGCGGGCTTCGTAGCCCTTTGCGAGCGGTTTTTGGGCATCGAGGCTCATTTCGCACTGTGGAAGAAGTTGTTCTGCCTTGTGCCCGTTCTCAGAAGAGGTCAATATATCAAGTGGGCGGAGCCGAAGTATGGCGCATCGCCGGGACCGGATATCTATCCGGAACCCCAAAGAAGACGTCCGAAGCCTGGCCTTCAGAATGGTTTTACATAGAAGATGTCCCCTTGCCGGATCCTGTTCGGATTGGCCTCCCCGAGTTTGATAATGCTCCCTTGACGAAGCGCCTGAGCTGGCGTCCATGGAGCCCTCAGAAGGAAAATCACAAGGACGTTCTTTATTTGATGGGCCGGATAAGGCTGTTAGCTCATCCCGGACTGACCATGATCGAGGTCATGGCCACATGCATTATGCGGAGGGTGCAGCCGCTTCAGTATAGAGGCCACCCCATGTGGGATTTCAACGGGGAGGATGATGCCACCCGTTGCGGCCGTAAGGGGCCGGAATCGGTTGCCGCTCTGACGAAGATCTTGTCCGCATTGTACAAGGGAGAAGAGGAGGAATTCCTCCGCGTGAATTCTCAGGGCGGATTTTCTATGTACAATCCTCCAAGCTGGGTAAGCGGACACTTCTTTTTGCCCATCCGTTCCATATTCCATAGTCAAGTACCTTATCTTGTGATTTCGACGCAGGAATTGCGCCGGGCTATAAAGGATATAAACATCCCTCCTCCACAACCCGAGGATCCGGAATGGTCCCTCGATCCGGCCTCCCAAGAGGATCCGGACATATCCATGGAGCTGATCGATGGGGTATTTTACCAACTGAGCATCGACAATGCCTTGGTGGCTATTACAGCTGATTATCCTGGACTGCTCCCCGCCTCACAAGTAATTGAGACCGAAGTCCTAATACTTAGAAGATGATCCATCCATGCTTATTTTTGATTACCGTATATCAATGGTGTTTCGCAGGGGAGGATCTCGAGGCGGAATGCCGAGCCTGCGGCGACTAGCCAACAAGGGACCGCGAGGGCGGGTAGGCTAAAGAGACATGCAGTCCGGGTCAAGGCACCGGTGCAGCAGTAAGGCGCGCTGCCTTATTCCAAGGTATTATTCTTACGATGCATACTAACGCCCGTGCTCTCCTTTTTTTAGGAAAAAGAGGGCTCGCCTGACTATATCCGGAGAGATTGCCAATCGCGCCTCCACCAGCCAGCTCCAAAGCCGTGTCGAGAAGCGGCGAACACAAGGCGTGCATCGGACGCTCCTCCGAAAGAGGATGTGGACAGACTGTCCGCCACCAATTCCGAGGTGGAAAGTGCCATGAATCACAGGCGCCGCGGGACAGTTCTTCGCAACGCTTGTTTCTCCCAAGAGGCATTGGACGCCTTCAATTCGGGAGATGTGTACCTCCGTGCCGCTCAAAATGGTCTAGCCAAAGCCACGGAGCAGTATGTGAAAGACATACGGGTAAGAAAATTTGATGGTTATATATGTCAGGAGCCCCCGAGGCTTGAAACAGTTAGAATAACTGATTTAAGGATCATTTGTTATGCAGGATCTTACAGAAAAGAATACCCTACTGTCCCAGGAGCTGGAAGAGTGCAAAGCCCAACTTGAGGCTGCACTAGCCGCGACAGGGGAGGCCTGGGAGACCCCCTCTGGTAATATATGCTTTGAAAGATAAGTATGTTGTGAAGTGCGGCGAGTGTGCAAATCTGACAATAACATTGCAGATGGCGCCGGAGTAGATCCGGACAAACAACAACTCTTGCGCCGGTTAAAGGCCGGCGAGGGCGTGCTTATGAAGGTGAGGCAGGAGAAGAATAATCTCCAAGATGCCCACTGAGGGAGTCCTGGATTAGGGGGTGTCCGGATAGCCGAACTATCACCGTTGGCCGGACTCCTGGACTATGAAGATACAAGATTGAAGACTTCGTCCCGTGTCCGGATGGGACTTTCCTTGGCGTGGAAGGCAAGCTTGGCGATACGGATATGTAGATCTCCTACCATTGTAACCGACTGTGTAACCCTAACCCTATCCGATGTCTATATAAACCGGAGGGTTTTAGTCCGTGGGGACGAACAACAATCATACCATAGGCTAGCTTCTAGAGTTTAGCCTCTCGATCTCGTGGTAGATCCACTCTCATTACTACCCATATCATCAATATTAATCAAGCAGGAGTAGGGTTTTACCTCCATCGAGAGGGCACGAATCTAGGTAAAACATCGTGTCCCTTGTCTCCTGTTACCATCCGCCTAGACGCACAGTTCGGGACCCCCTACCCGAGATCCGCCGGTTTTGACACCGACATTGGTGCTTTCATTGAGAGTTCCGCTGCCGTCATTTGTCGGAAGGATGCCTCATCCGTCTTTAAAAGACGGCACCGTTGCTAAAGGAGCTTTGGCCACCGCCAAACTCTACGGCTAAGCGGTTTTCTTATGTCCGCCTATTCGCCGCGCGCCGACGATGACTTCTCGGGTCATCGAAAGCAATCTTCACGTTAACTCGGAACTCGCCGAGCAGTTAGATCTGATGGAGCTCTCTTCCTTGAACGAGCTCTTGGATCGCATCGCCGCCCTGGAAGTTGCTACAGACTACGATCAGATTGGTCCTAAAACCGATCTGAGAGAGATCAACTCTCGCCAGGCTACCCACCACGTTGTTGTGGTAGAGGAACAATACGGCGACTCTTCTCCTACCTTAAGGACTAGCTATGTCCGGATTCCTAACCCCTCCATGCCGGATTCCAGCGGAGGGGAGGACACCACTCAAGCCCTGAACTTAAAGTCAGGCAGCGGGCTAGATTCATTGGACAACCACCAAGAACCCAAGCTTCCAAGTTCGGAAACTTCTTGGCCCCTGAATCTTAGATCGGACGGGGTTCGGAATTTAATTCCACCCGCCCACCCAAACATAAGCGATCTATCCCAAATACGCAAGAGCCCGTGAAACAAAGATACATCATTCTTGGGCCAGATTCCTCCTGGTTATGGACATCATAAAGGATTGCCGCGAGGAGGACGCAATCTCATTCTTACGCAATAATTGCACGGACAAGGGAATCCTAAACGCCATAAGTCGTCAGGAAATTACACGCTTGGCTGACTTGGCGTCCATAGTACTGGAAGTATCGCGATGGAGAGCGCCTGGAAAACCGAAATCAAATTTTGGGATAATCCGGCCCCGAATATGACCCTAGTCCGAAATAAAAGGGTACATCATCACCAGGCACCTGGGTTACATACCAAAAAGAAAAAAACCACCAAAGGGCATGGAACCGTACTGGAGGGATGGCTCAGTGGACCCTGCAAAATTCATAGCACAGAGGGCGCCACTCCAACGCATAGCCTTAGATCATGTTGGATACTACGGCAGGTGGCCAAAAGTGGCGAAGAGCTCTTAGCTCCAGAGCACCAGCCCAGCAATACCGATCACGGTATTAACAGTCTTCGAGACTTTCACATCAAATAATATGCGGAAATGAACACTCCGCAGCCTTGCCGAAGTCTACCAGATAGCAACAATAAATCCATGGAGTGACACGGCTATTACCTTTAACGCCAGTAATGGACCTAAATTCCGAACAGCCCGAGCACCAGACGCATTGGTCCTCAGTCCAATAGTGGACGACTTTCGCCTTACCAAGGTACTCATGGACGGCGGCAGCGGATTAAACCTCATCTAAGAGGAAACACTTCGAAAAATGGAAATAGACTGGAGCCGCATTGAGCAAAGCAGCACAACCTTTAGAGGAATAATCCCCAGTCGGGAAGCATGCTGTACAGGAAAGATCACACTAGATGTGGTGTTCGGCACGCCGGACAATTATAGGTCCGAGGAGGTCACATTCCAAGTGGCCTGCTCAGCAATGGATACCACGCTCTATTGGGGCGAGAGGCATTCACAATTTTTCAAGCTATACCCCATTACGGGTACATGAAGCTCAAAATGCCCGGACCCAACGGAATTATCACTCCCGCTAGTGACCCGGACATAGCGCCCCGCGCCGAAAATAAAACAGCCGCACTTGCCCTTGAGGCACTATCCATAGCCCTAGCGGCAGAGGAACTCACTGCGCCAAGGCCTCCACCATGAACAGGGACGATGTGATACTCGATAAGAGATCCAAGTCCACCTCTTTTAAACCGGCAGACGAAATAGTCAAATTCCAAGTCCATCCAACGGACCCTACAAAAATGGCCTCCATCGGGGCACAATTAAACCCTGATGTGGACGCCGCATTACGAGAATTCCTACGCAAAAATTGGGACATTTTTGCCTGGCACCCTTCAGACATGCCAGGAATCCCACGCCGGCTGGCCGAGCACAGCCTAAATATCCTAAAAGGATTCAAGCCAGTCAAACAAGCTCTTCGGCGTTTCTCCGAACCCAAGAGACAGGCCATGGGAGAGGAGCTAGCCAAACTATTGGAGGCCGGATTCATCAGAGACTTTAAACATCCGGACTGGCTAGCAAACCTGGTAATGGTACCAAAGAAGGACAAATCCTGGCGCCTATGTGTCGATTTTAAGGACCTTAACAAGGCTTACCCAAAGGATCCCTTCCCCCTCCCCCGCATCGATCAAATTATCGATGCTACTGCAGGACACAATTCATTGTGTTTCATCGACGCATACTCCGGCTACCACCAAATTAAGATGGAGAGCCGGACCAAGCCGCAACGGCATTCATCACTCCATACGGCCCATTCTGCTTCAACACAATGCCCTTTGGGCTCAAAAACGCCGGCGCAACATATCGGTAGCATGATTCGGACATGTCGGCAAACCAGATCGGCAAAACAGTGGAGGCATACGTAGACGATGTGGTCGTCAAATCCAAGCATGTCGAAACCCTAGTCGACGACTTGAGGCTCACATTCGATAATCTCCGAACATATGACATCAAGCTCAACCCAGAAAAATGCGTTTTCGGCGTACCAGCCGGAAAGCTCTTGGGCTTCATTGTATCCGGTAGAGGAATTGAAGCAAACCCAGCCAAGATCCGAGCTCTGTCACAATTGGATATCCCCAAAGACCTCAAACAAATACAAAAAATGACTGGATGCGTGGCGGCTCTAAGCCGCTTTATCTCCCGCTTAGGAGAAAAGGCATTACCCCTTTATCGCCTCCTCCGGCGCACCGAACACTTCGAGTGGACGAATGCTGCCACGGCCGGACTCGAAGAAATCAAACCATATTGGCAACAAATCCCTGGCCGCTCCCAACATGGGCGAACCAATGCTATTATACATCACAGCAACCCATCAAGTTTTAAGCGCGGTGCTTGTTGTCGAACGAGAAACGGAAGGACACAAGTTCCCTCTCCAAAAACCAGTTTACTACGTGTCCACTGTCCTAACTTCATGCAAGTCACGGTACCCGCATTATCAAAAGATAGCATCCGCAGTGTTCATGGCATCCCGGAAGCTGCGACACTACTTCCAAGAGTGTTCCATAACGGTAGCCTCCAAGTACCTCTTAATGACATTATAAACAATCATGACGCAACGGGCCGGATTGCTAAATGGGCCATTGAGCTCCTCCCGTTCGACATAACCTACAAGCCACGGTGAGCTATTAAGTCGCAAGTTTTGGCTAACTTCATCGCCGAATGGACTGAAGCCGAACTCCCTAAAGAGTACGGCGCATATTCCAACTGGATCATGCACTTCGACGGCTCCAAAATGTTGGCCGGCCTGGGGGCTGGCGTCGTTCTGACGTCCCCAACCGGAGATACAGTCCAATACGTACTTCAAATAATGTACACGGACTCCAACAATGCAGCCGAATACAAGGCCCTTCTACATGGTCTCCGGATGGCGGTCTCCATGGGCATTCAACGCCTAGAGGTGCGCGGGGATTCGAACCTCGCGATATCCCAAATAAATGGGGACTTTGATGCCAAGGATCCGAAAATGGCAGCTTATCACAATGCCGTCCTAAAAATGTCAGCTCGGTTTGAGGGGCTCGAATTTCACCATATAGCCCGGGATAACAACCAGGCGGCAGACGTGTTGGCACGCATTGGCGCAAAGCGCGATGCCATCCCCCCTAACATCTTCCTAGAGAGGCTTTTCAAATCATCCGTACTATGGGAGGGAGAGTCCGGAAATAACAACCCGGACCCAACCATACTGCCCCACACCGAACATTCCGACATAGTTGGTGGTCCCGCCAATGAAATAACACCGTCAGCCCACGCAATGATGGCAGCCATCGCCCCGTGGTCAGAACCATTCCTATCCTACCTAACTAGGCAGGAACTTCCCGAGGACCAAAACTTGGCCCGCTGCATAGTGCGGCGGTCTAAAGCCTATAAGGTCCATGAGGGAGAGCTTTATAAGAAAAGCACAACCGGAGTCCTTCAAAGGTGTATCTCCGAAGAGGAAGGGCGGAATCTCCTGGCTGAAATTCATGCCGGACTCGGTGGGCACCATGTCGCAGCCGGGCCCTTGCGTGCAAGGCCTTCCGTGACAGGATTTTATTGGCTGACGGCTCGGGCAGATGCTCAGGACTTAGTCCAATGATGCGTCGGTTGCCAGCTCTTTGCTAATCAAAGCCACATGCCACCCACCGCCCTCAAAACTATATCCATCACCTGGCCCTTCATGTCAGGGGCTTGACATGGTTGGACTCCTTAAAGGAGGAACCCACAAGCAAAAATACCTATTGGTCATGGTGGATAAATTCACCAAATGGATAGAGGCCAAGCCTGTAAAGACGGTCGAATCCGGACCGGTGATAGACTTCATATCAGGGGTAGTACACCGTTACGGCGTCCCCCATAGCATCATCACTGATAACGACACGAACTTCATGGCTGACGAGGTCAAACTCTGGTGCAAAAACATGGGCATCAAGCTCGATTACGCTTCAGTCTATCACCCCCAAACAAACGGTCAAGTCGAGCGAGCAAACGGTCTAATCATGAGCGGCATTAAACCCAGGCTAGTGCGGTCCCTCAAGGAATCTAACACGCACTGGGTAGAGGAGCTCGACTCCGCACTCTGGGAGATGCGGACCACGCCGAATCGCACTACCGGATTCACACCATTTTTTATGGTATACGGCGTAGAGGCAGTTTTGCCCTGCGACATAATTCATGACTCACCTCGCGTGCGCATGTACGAAGAAAGAGAAGCCGAGATCGATTGGCAGGACAGCTTGGACGCCTTGGAGGAGGAGCGTGACGTGGAAAAAGCTCGTTCCGCATTCTATCAACAGCAGGCTCGAAGATATCAAAGCAGGGAAGTACGGGCCAAAGCTTACAATGTTGGCGAACTAGTTCTACGTCTGCCGGACAAGAAAAAGGACAAACTCAAGCCCAAATGGGAGGGTTGCTTCATCATCGACCAAGTCCTAATCGGCGGAGCGTACCGCCTGCGAGATGCATCGGAGAACCGACTCGAGCCCAACCCATGGAATGTAGCCCGTCTCCGAAGATTCTACGCCTAGCGCCGGATTCTGAGTTCGTCTCCTTCCTCCGTCTATATTTTATACTTTAAGTTGTATTTTATTTCTCTCCTTCTCCCTCCTTTTTTCCAAAGCCATTAAAGGCACGTTTGCGCATTATTCGCACACACTTGACGCGCTATCCGCGCTCATTATACCTGGGGGCTTCTTTAACAGAAGCTTATTTATACGGGCTTTATGCCCAACACATGTGTCACACTTCCGTATGTACCTTTTATTCACCATTATATGCATCGATATGACTTAAGTTTTGGCCAAGCTGGGTTGCCTAGCTCCTGTGCTTACCCCTACGTTCCCGATTGTTCGGCTAGGTGGTAAAGGGAGCACCTCTGCGATTATTACCGCCGGGTCAGCCGGACGTGTACCTCAGCCTGGGTGAAGCCGAAAGCTAGCGTTCTTAAGGGAATATTCGGTCGGTGAACTAAAGACGATTTTTTCTTTTTCATTTATCTGCCCCAAGATGCTTTTCTGCTTTTTTCGCAGTCCTGACATGCACTTTAGGGCATGTCTCCCAGGGAAAGGAACCCCTAACGGAACTATTCTCCCTGGAAGATGTTTCTTACTAACCATGTAATATAACATAACTAGTTGGGCACTTGTCTGATAAAGCACTCATGACCCCTACGCTTTGGTCTCCACGCATGCCCCGGTTTTACATAACCGCGAGGGTATTCGGACACACTCCGGACTATTGGGTCCCGAGGTTGAAGCGAAAAGGTCCGCTTCTGACGAGCGATCTACAATCCGGCTAGAAGGCATTTTACATGTCATGTTAAATTACATAGTCAAATTGTTGATTGTATTCCTCTTCAATGCCGTCTAATAGGCTGTCTAGTTCTGATTCTGCTGGGAATACTTTGCGGCCAACTCTACTTGGCCGTACACTAAGCTCACAGGATCTCCTTCCCGTCGGGCCCCACAGGTCCGACCTCGGCCATGTGGTTTGGGTCCGCCGTGTACTGCGTCTTCACCATGGCCCAGCCTCCTGGCGCCTTTGATGACAGGCCGATATCTTCCATAGTCGGAGCGCCGCCGTGCTCCTGAAGCTTCTCTGCAAGCTCTCCAAGGCCTTGGGCAAGGAGATAGATGGCCACAAGGCCTGTGCGACGCCTTTCATCACTGCCGAACTCGTTCGATGCAGCTTGCAATAACTTCGGGAAGAAGGTCACCCGTAGAACCGGGCATTTCCTCTGCAGGACGACCCGTGAGAATACCTACAGACATAACTCTGTTAGTTGACTTCCTCGCCGAACTCTTTTTCAAAGTTCTCTCAAGCACTTACTATAAATGTCGCGACGAAGTTGCCGATTCTCCTTCACGGAGTCAGACAGCTAGGCACGAACATCCTTTAGTTCCTCACCCAGCTGGGGGTTGGCATCTTGGAGATTATTTTTCTCTTGCCTCACCCTTGTAAGCACATTCTCGCGGGCCTTCAACCGGCGCAAGAGCTGTTGCTTGTACGGATCTAGTCCGGCGCCATCTGCAATATTATTGTCAGATTTACACACACGCCGCACTACACAAACTACTTATCTTTTGAAGCATATATTACCAGAGGGGGTCTCTGTGGTTCCCCCTGTAGCGGCTAGTGCGGCCTCAAGTTGGGGCTTGCATTCTTCAAGCTTCTGGGACAGTCGGGTATTCTTTTTTGTAAGATCCTGCATAACAAATGAGCCTTAAATCAGTTATTCTAACTATTTTAAGTCTCGGGGGCTACTGGCATATATAACCATCAAATTTCCTCACCAGTATGTCCTTTACATACTGCTCCGTGGCTCTGGCTAGACCATCTTGAGCGGCACGGAGGTGCGCATCTCTAATTGAAGGCATTCAATGCCTCTTGAGAGAAACATGCGTCCACGAAGAACTGTCCGGCGCTTTGTGATTCATGGCGCTCTCCACCTCGGAGTTGGTGGCGGACAATCTGTCGGCATCCCTTGTCGAAGCGAGCATCCGACGACGCCTCATGCTCGCCTCCGCTTGGACCCGGCTTTGGAGCACGGCTGGCGGAGGCTCGATTAGCAACCTCTCCGGACACAGCCCGGCGGCGCTCTTTTTCCTGAAAAGAGTACGGCGTTAGTATGCCTTCCAGAATCAATCACAGGAATATGGTGACGCGCCATACCATTGCGGCGGCGTTTCGATCCGGACCGCACTTCTTTTTTAGCTCGCGGGCCGTCTTGCCCCTTGTTGGCTAGCCGCCACGGCTCGGCCTCTGCCTCGAAGGCACCCTGCGAAACACCATTGGTATACGGTGATAAAAAATAAGCACGGATGGGTCATTATCAGAGTATTGGGACCTCGGTCTCAGTTACCTGTGAGGCTAGAAGTATTCCGGGGTAATCGGTCGTAATGGCAACCAAGGCATTATTGATGCTCAGTTGGTGAAATACCCCATCAATCAGCTCCACCAATATGTCCGGATCCTCTTGGGAGGCCGGATCGAGGAGCCGTTCTGGATCCTCGGGTTGTGGAGGCGGGCTGTTTATGTCTTTTACGGCCTGGCACAGTTCCTGCGTCGAAATCACAAAATGAGATACCTAACCATGGGAATACGGATCGGATGTGCAAAAAAGAAATATCCGCTTACCCAGCTTCGAGGATTGTTCATAGAAAATCCATTCAATGGACTGACGCGGAGAAAATCTTCCTCTTCTCCCTTGTACAGCGCGGACAAGGTCTTCACCAGATCGGTGACCGATCCCGGCCCCTTACGGCCATGACGGGTGGCATCGTCCTCCCCGTTGAAATCCCACATGGGGTGGCCCCTATACTGGAGCGGCTGCACCCCCCACATAATACATGTGGCCATGACACCGATCATGGTCAGTCCGGAATGAGCTAACAATCTTATTCGGCTCATCAGGTAAAGGACGTCCCTGTCGTCTTCCCTCTGGGAGCTCCGCGGGCGCTAGCTCAGGCGTTTCTTCAAAGGAGCATTACTGAACTTCGGGAGACCGATCCGAACAGGATCCGGCAGCGGGACGTCCCCTATATAAAACCATTTCGAAGGCCAGTCTTTGGACGCCTTCTTCGGGGTTCCGGATAGATATCCGGTCCCGGCGATCATCATAGCTCGGCTCGCTCCGCCCACTTGATATATTGACCCCTCATGAAAACGGGGTACAAGGCAGAATAATCTCTTCCACAACGCATAAAATGAGCCTCGGCGCCCAAGAACAGTTCGCAAAGGGCTATGAAGCCCTTGATGTGCAAAATGGAGGCAAAGCGTAAGGTGGTGCAACTAGAGGCCGTAGAACTCCAAGAGCCCCCGGAGAAACGGATGAATTGGAAATCCGAGTCCTCTTACTAGATAAGAGATAAAGCATACCCGCTCTCCTTTGGAGGGATCGGGGACACTCTCCGCTTGCTTTCCACCCTTATAGGTGGCGAGTCCGGCTTGAACCAGAACCATGAAGGCCGGGGGAAGAAATCCCTCGGTTTGGAGTGTCACTAGCTTGCTATGCGGGACTGAGCATCTCTCCCAATTTCCAGGCTGAGGGCTGGGAGCGCGAGAGGAGGAGCCGCGTCGACTGTCCATGATGGAATGGATTTTTGTCAGAGGCGCTCCGATGAAAGCTCGCGGAGGGGGGATGGTGTGATTCAGATCTTGATCCTCGTCCCTTTTATAGGCGGCTCATTTGCGCAGCTAGGGGGATAAGTGTAAAAATACCCTGGCTTTTCGCATTCATTCGAACACGTGGAAGATGGCCATTATTGGGCGTGGAAGCCAAGGAGCACATCATTTATCAGAAGCCGGACACTATTCGACAAGTAAATGGAATTTGGAGAAGAACCCGCCTCGCAATGCCGAAGACAATCTACTGTACCGGACTCATCGTCATTGAAGCCTGGTTCGGGGCTATTGAGGGAGTCTGGATTAGGGGTGTCCGGATAGCGAACTATCACCGTTGGCGGACTCTGGACTATGAAGATACAAGATTGAAGACTTCCTCCGTGTCCGGATGGGACTTTCCTTGGAGTGGAAGGCAAGCTTGGCGTCTGGATATGTAGATCTCCTACCATTGTAACCGACTACTGTGTAACCCTAACCCTATCCGGTGTCTATATAAACCGGAGGGTTTTAGTCCGTAGGACGAACAACAATCATACCATAGGCTAGCTTCTAGGGTTTAGCCTCTTTGATCTCATGGTAGATCCACTCTTGTACTACCCATATCATCAATATTAATCAAGAAGGAGTAGAGTTTTACCTCCATCGAGAGGGCCCGAACCTGGGTAAAAACATCGGGTCCCTTGTATCCTGTTACCATCCACCTAGACGCATAGATCGGGACCCCCTACCCGAGATCCGCCGGTTTTGACACCGACACCCACACCCAGCTAGGCGAGGAACTAAAGGATGTTCGTGCCCAGCTGTCGGACTCCGTGAAGGAGAATCGCGGCTTCGGCGCGGCATCTTTAGTAAGCGCTTGAACGAACTTTGAAAAAGAGTTCGGCGAGGAAGTCGAATAACAGAGTTATGTCTGTAGGTATGCTCACAGGTCGTCCTGCAGAGGAAATGCCCGGTTCTATGGGTGACCTTCTTCCCGAGCTCTTACAACTGCACGAACAAGTTCGGCAGGTAATCAAAGGCGTCGCCCAGGCCTTGTGGCCATCTGTCTCCATGCCCGAAGGCCTTGGAGAGCTTGCAGAGAGGCTTAAGGGAGCGCGGCGGCGCTTCCGATTATGGAAGATATCGGCATGCCGTCAAGGCGCCAGGGAGGCCTGGGCCATGGTGAAGACGCGGTACACGAAGGCTGACCAAACCACATGGCCGAGGTCGGACCTGTGGGGGGCCGATGGGAAGGAGATCCTGTGAAGCAGTGTAATGCGGCCAAATCTGAGTTGGCATAAATATTCCCAACAGGACTGTAAACTAGACAGCCTGTTGGATGGTATTGAAGAGGAATATGCTCAGTCAAATTGACTATCTAATTTAAGATGACATGTAAAATGCCTTCTAGCCGGATTGTAGATCGTTTGTCATGGCAGACCTTTTCGCTTCGACCTCGGGACTCGATAATCCGGAGTGTGTCCGAATACCCTCTCGGTTATGTAAGAACCGGGGCATGCATGGAGACCAGGCGTAGGGGTCATTAGTGCTTGAACAGACAAGTGCCCAACTAGTTATGTTATATTACATTGTTAGTAAGAAACATCTTCCAGGGAGAATAGTTCCGTTAGGGGTTCCTTTCCACAGGAGGCATGCCCTAAAGTGCATGTGGGACTGCGAAAAAAGCGAGAAAAGCATCTGGGGCGAGATAAATAAACAAGTGAGAAATCATCTTTAGTTCACCGACCGAATATTCCCTTAAGAACGCTAGCTTCGGCTTCACCCAATCTGAGGTACACATCCGGATGACCCGGCGGTAACAATCGTAGAGGTGCTCCCTTCTTGCCTAGCGAAACAATCGGGAACGTAGGGGTAAGCACAGGAGCCAGGCAACCCAGCTTGGCCAAAACTTAAGTCATATCGATGCATATAATGGTGAATAAAAGGTAAATGCGGAAGTGTGACACATGTGTTGGGCATGAAGCCCGTATAAATAAGCTTCTGTTAAAGAAGCCCCCAGGTATAATGAACGCGGATAGCGCGTCAATTGTGTGCGAACAAGGCGCAAACGAGCCTTTAAAGGCTATAAGAGAAAGGGAGGGAGAAGGAGAGAAATATAAGACAGCTAATGTGTAAAAAATAGACAGAGGAAGGATACGAACACAGAGTCCGGTGCTAGGCGTAGAATCTTCGGAGACGGGCTGCGTTCCAGGGGTTCAGCTCGAGTCGGTTATCCGATGCATCTTGCAGACGGTACGCTCCACCAGTCAGGACTTGGTCAACAATAAAGGGACCTTCCCATTTGAGCTTGAGTTTGTCCTTTTTCTTGTCCGGCAGGCGTAGAACTAGTTCGCCAACATTGTAAGTTTTGGGCCGTACTTCTCTGCTTTGATATCTTCGAGCCTGCTGTTGATAGAATGCGGAACAGGCTTTTGCCACGTCACGCTCCTCCTCCAAGGCGTCCAAACTATCCTGCCGATCGAGTTCGGCTTCTCTTTCTTCATACATGCGCACGCGAGGTGAGTCATGAATTATGTCGCAGGGCAGAATTGCCTCTGCGCCGTATACCATGAAGAATGGTGTGAATCCGGTGGTACGATTCGGCGTGGTCCGCAGCCCCCAGAGTACGGAGTTGAGCTCCTCTACCCAGTGCGTGTTAGATTCCTTGAGGGACTGCACTAATCTGGGTTTGATGCCGCTCATGATTAGACCATTTGCTCGCTCGACTTGACCGTTAGTTTGTGGGTGATAGACTGAAGCATAGTCGAGCTTGATGCCCATGTTTTTGCACCAGAGTTTGACCTCGTCGGCCATAAAGTTCGTGCCGTTATCAGTGATGATCTTTGTGGGGACGCCGTAATGTGATGTCACGACCCACGATATGAAGTCTATCACCGGTCCGGATTCAGTCTTCTTAACAGGCTTGGCCTCTATCCATTTGGTGAATTTATCCACCATGACCAGTAGGTATTTTTGCTTGTGGGTTCCTCCTTTAAGGGGTCCAACCATGTCAAGCTCCCAGGCGCAAAGGGCGGTGATGGGTATAGTTTGGAGGGCGGTGGGTGGCATATGGCTTTGGTTAGCAAAGAGTTGGCAACCGACGCATCGTTGGACTAAGTACTGAGCATCTGCCCGGGCCGTCGGCCAATAAAATCCTGTGCGGAAGTCCTTGCTTACAAGGGCCCGAGCTGCGGCGTGGTGCCCGCTGAGTCCAGCATGAATTTCAGCCAGAAGATTCCGCCCTTCCTCTTCGGAGATACACCTTTGAAGGACTCCGGTGGTGCTTTTCTTGTAAAGCTCTCCCTCATGGACTTTATAGGATTTAGATCGCCGCACTATGCAACGTGCCTCGTTTTGGTCCTCGGGAAGTTCCTACCTGGTTAGGTAGGCTAGGAATGGTTTTGTCCACGGGGCAATGACTGCCATTATTATGTGGGCTGAAGATGTTACTTCGTTGGCAGAGCCTCCCGTTGTGTCAGAATGTTCGGTGTCGGGCAGTGCGGTTGGGTCCGGGCTGATATTTCCGGACTCCCCTTCCCATAATACGGATGGCTTGAACAACCTCTCCAAGAAGATATTGGGGGGGGACGGCATTGCGCTTTGCGCCAGTGCGTGCCAAGACGTCTGCTGCCTGATTGTTTTCCCGGGCTATATGGTGAAATTCGAGCCCTTCGAACCGAGCTGACATTTTTAGGATGGCGTTGTGATAAGCTGCCATTTTCGGATCCTTGGCATCAAAGTCTCCATTTATTTGGGATATCGCGAGGTTTGAATCCCCGCGCACCTCTAGGCGTTGGATGCCCATGGAGACTGCCATCTGGAGACCATGTAGAAGGGCCTCGTATTCGGCTGCGTTGTTGGAGTCCGTATACATTATCTGGAGTACGTATTGAACTGTATCTCTGTTGGGGAGACGTCGAGCAGCGCCAGCCCCAGACCAGCCAACATTTTGGAGCCGTCGAAGTGCATGATCCAGTTGGGATATGTGCCGTACTCTTTAGGGAGTACGGCTTCAGTGCATTCGGCGACGAAGTCGGCCAAAACCTGCGACTTAATAGCTCGCCGCGGCTTATAGGTTATGTCAAAAGGGAGGAGCTCAATGGCCCATTTGACAATCCGGCCCGTCGCGTCGCGGTTGTTTATAATATCGTTGAGAGGTACTTCGGAGGCTACTGTTATCGACCACTCTTGAAAGTAGTGCCGCAGCTTCCGGGATGCCATAAACATCGCGTACGCTATCTTTTGATAATGCGGGTACCGTGACTTGCATGGAGTGAGGACAGTGGACACATAGTAAACTGGCTTTTGACGGGGGAATTTGTGTCCGTCCGTTTCTCGTTCGACGACGAGCACCACGCTTACAACTTGATGAGTTGCCGCGATGTATAATAGCATTGGTTCGCCCATGTTAGGCGCGGCCAGGACCGGGTTTGTTGCCAATATGGCTTTTATTTCTTCGAGTCCGGCCGTGGCAGCATCCGTCCCACTCGAAGTGTACGGTGCACGGAGGAGGCGATAAAGGGTAATGCCTTTTCTCCCAAGCGGGAGATAAAAGCGGCTTAAACGCCATGCATCCAGTCAATTTTTGTACTTGTTTGAGGTCCCTTGGGATATCCAATTGTGACAGAGCTCGGATCTTGGCTGGGTTTGCTTCAATTCCTCTACCGGATACAATGAAGCCCAGGAGCTTTCCGGCTAGTACGCCGAAAACGCATTTTTCCTTGTTAAGCTTGATGTCATATGTTTGGAGGTTATCGAATGTGAGCCTCAAGTCGTCTACTAGAGTTTCGACATGCTTGGTTTTGACGACCACGTAATCTATGTATGCCTCCACTGTTTTGCCGATCTGGTTTGCCAGACATGTCTGGATCATGCGCTGATATGTTGCGCCGGCGTTTTTGAGCCCTAAGGGCATTGTGTTGAAGCAGAATGGGCCGTATGGGGTGATGAATGTCGTTGCGGCTTGGTCTGGCTCTGGCATCTTAATTTGATGGTAGCCGGAGTATGCGTCAAGGAAACACAATGAATCGTGTCATGCGGTAGCGTTGATAATTTGATCGATGCGGGGGAGGGGGAAGGGATCCTTTGGGCAAGCCTTGTTGAGGTCCTTGAAATCGACGCATAGGCGCCAGGATTTGTCCTTCTTTGGTACCATCACCAGGTTTGCTAGCCAGTCCGGACGTTTTATATCTCTGATGAATCCGGCCTCCAATAGTTTGGCTAGCTCCTCTCCCATGGCTTGTCTCTTAGGTTTAGAGAAACGCCGAAGAGCCTTCTTGACTGGCTTGAATCCTTTTAGGATGTTTAGGTTGTGCTCAGCCAGCCGGCGTGGGATTCCTGGCATGTCTAAAGGGTGCCAGGCAAAAATATCCCAATTTTCACGTAGGAATTCTCATAGTGCGGCGTCTACATCAGGGTTTAAAGGTGCCCCGATGGAGGCCGTTTTTGTAGGGTCCGTTGGATGGACTTGGAATTTGACTATTTCGTCTGCCGGTTTAAAGGAGGTGGACTTGGATCTTTTATCGAGTATCACATCGTCCCTGTTCACCGTGGAGCATAGCGCAGTCAGTTCCTCGGCCGCTAGGGCTTGGATAGTGCCTCAAGGGCCGGTCTGGCTGTCTTCTTTTCGGCGCGGAGTGCTATGTCCGGGTCACTAGCAAGAGTGATGATTCCATTGGGCCCGGGCATTTTGAGCTTCATGTACCCGTAATGGGGTATAGCTTGAAAAATGTGAATGCCTCTCGCCCTAATAGAGCATGGTATCCGCTGCTGAATGGGGCCACTTGGAACGTGAC
The DNA here is from genome assembly GCA_021605145.1 of Aegilops bicornis. NCBI lineage: Eukaryota > Viridiplantae > Streptophyta > Magnoliopsida > Poales > Poaceae > Aegilops > Aegilops bicornis. Next base: position 339,547,207 of record CM038675.1, read on the forward strand.
CTCCTCGGACCTGTAATTATCCGGCGTGCTGAACACCACATCCAGTGTGATTTTTCCTGTACAACATGCTTCCAGACTGGGGATTATTCCTCTAAAGGTTGTGCTGCTTCGCTCAATGCGGCTCCAGTCTATTTCCATTTTTCGAAGGGTTTCCTCATAAATGAGGTTCAATCCGCTGCCACCGTCCATGAGTACCTTGGTAAGGCGGCAAATCCACTATTGGACTGAGGACCAATGCGGCTGGTGCTCGGGCTGTTCGAATTTAGGTTCATCAACGGCATTAAAGGTAATAGCCGTGTCACTCCATGGGTTTATTGTTGCTACTTGGAAGACTTGGAAGGCTGCGGAGTGTTCGTTTCGCATATTATTTGATCTGAAAGTCTCGAAGACTATTAATACCGTCTTGGTATCCTTGGGCTGGTGCTCTGTGAATTACGGAGTTAAAAGCTCTTCGCCACTTACGGCCACTGCGGAGTATCCAACATGCTCTAAGGCTATGAGTTGGTGTGGCGCCCTCTGTACTATGAATTTTACAGGGTCCGTTGAGCCATCCCTCCAGTACGGTTCCATGCCCTATAGAGGGTTTTTGTTTTACGGTGTTTAACCCAGGTGCCTGGCGATAATGCACCCTTTTATTTCGGACTGGGGTTGTATTCAGGGCCGGATTGTCCCAAAATTTTATTTCGGTTTTCCAGGCGCTTTCCATCGCACAGTACTTTCATACTATGGACCCCAAGTCAGTGAAGCATGTAATTTCATGGCGACTTATGGCGTTGAGGATTCCGTTGTCCGTGCAATTATTGCAGAAGCATGAAATTGCATCCTCCTCGCGGCAGTCCTTTATCCTGTTCATGACCAGGAGGGATCTGGCCCAGTAATGGTGTACTGTTTCTGCGGGCTCTTGCCGAATTTGGGACAGATTGCTTATGTTTGGGTGGGCGGCTGGAATTAAATCTGGAACCTCGCCCAATATGAAACTCAGGGGCCAAGGAGTTTCCGAACTCGCTTGGGTTCTTGGATGTTGTCCAATGAATCTAGCCTGCTGCCTGACTTTAGGTTTAGTGCTTGAGTGACGTCCTCCCCTCCGCGGGTATCTGGCTTGGAGGGATCGGGAATCCGGACATAACTTGTCCTTAAGATAGATGAAGGGTCGCCACATTGTTCCTCCACCACTGCAACGTGATGGGTGACCTGAGGAGAGTTAATCTCTCTTGGATCGGGTTTAGGCCCAATCTGATCGTAGTCTGTAGCGACTCCCGAGTGGCGTCACGATCCAAGAGCTCGTTTAAGGAGGAGAGCTCCATTGGATCTAACTGCTCGGCGAGTTCCGAGTTGACGTGAAGATTGCTTTCGATGACACGAGAAATCATCGTCGGCGAGGCGGCCGAACAGGCGGTCATAAGAAAACCGCCTAGCCGGAGAGTTTGGCCGATAGCCAAAGCTCCTTTAGCAACAGTGCCATCTTTAAAGACTGGATGAGGCATCCTTCCTTATGGCGACGACACAACGGAACTCTCAATGAAAGCACCAATGTCGGTGTCAAAACCGGCGGATCTCGGGTAGGGGGTCCCGAACTGTGCGTCTAGGCGGATGGTAACAGGAGACAAGGGACACGATGTTTTTACCCAGGTTCGGGCCCTCTCGATGGAGGTAAAACCCTACTCCTGCTTGATTAATATTGATGATATGGGTAGTACAAGACTAGATCTACCACGAGATCAGAGAGGCTAAACCCTAGAAGCTATCCTATGGTATGATTGTTGTTCGTCCCCACGGACTAAAACCCTCCGGTTTATATAGACACCGGAGAGGGCTAGGAGTTACACAGAGTCGGTTACAATGGGAGGAGATCTACATATCCGTATCGCCAAGCTTGCCTTCCACGCCAAGGAAAGTCCCATCCGGACACGGGACGAAGTCTTCAATCTTGTACCTTCATAGTCCAGGAGTACGGCCGAAGGTTATAGTCCGGCTATCCGGACACCCCCTAATCCAGGACTCCCTCAATAGGCATCACGTCCGCGCCAAGTAGACCGAAATGATTCTGCATCTACTACTATTACTCCACACATCGATTGCTATCCAGCATGCATCTAGAGTATTAAGTTCATAAGAACAGAGTAACACATTAGGCACGATGACATGATGTAGAGGGATAAACTCAAGCAATATGATATAAACCCCATCTTTTTATCCTCTATGGCAACAATACAATGCATGTCATTTCCCCTACTGTCACTGGGATCGAGCAACGCATATTGAACCCAAAGCTAAGCACTTCTCCCATTGCAAGAAAGATCAATCTAGTGGGCCAAACCAAACTGATAATTCAAAGAGACTTGCAAAGATAACCAATCATACATAAAAGAATTCAGAGAAGATTCAAATATTGTTCATAGATAATCTTGATCATAAACCCACAATTCATCAGATCTCGACAAACACACACCGCAAAAAGAGTTACATCGAATAGATCTCCAAGAAGATCTAGGAGAACTTTGTATTGAGATCCAAAGAGAGAGAAGAAGCCATCTAGCTAATAACTATGGACCCGAAGGTCTGAGGTAAACTACTCACACATCATCGGAGAGGCTATGGTGTTGATGTAGAAGTCCTCCGTGATCGATTCCCCCTCCGTCAGAGCGCCGGAAAAGGCCCCAAGATGGGATCTCGCGGGCACAGAAGGTTGCAGCAGTGGAAATAGGGTTTTGTGGTGCTCCTCAATGGTTTTGTGGTATATGGGTATATATAGGAGGAAGAAGTAGGTCGGTGGAGCCGCGAGGGGCCCACGAGGGTGGGGGCGTGCCCAGGGGCAGGTGTGCCTCCCTGCCTCGTGGCCACCTCGCTTCTTTCTTGACGTCCACTCCAAGTCCTCTAGATCGCGTTTGTCGCAAAAATCACTCTCCTGAAGGTTTCATTCCGTTTGGATTCCGTTTGATATTCCTTTTGTGCCGAACACTGCAATAGGAAAAAAAACAATTTGCACTGGGCCTTGGGTTAGTAGGTTAGTCCCAAAAATAATATAAAAGTGTATAATAAAGCCCAGTAAACATCCAAAACAGATAATATAATAGCTTGGAACAATAAAAAATTATAGATACGTTGGAGATGTATCATAGGTCATACTTAGTGCAAAGTGAAGGCTAGCAAAAGATTGGGAAGCGACCAACCAAGAAACGAATAATCTCATAAGCAAGCATTAAGGATAATTAACACCGAATAATGCACCACAAGTAGGATATAATTTTCATTGCATGATTATTGACTTTCGTGCATGCATAGGGAATCATAGACCTTAACACCAATATTCTTACTAGAGCACAATTACTCATCAACATAACTCACATATCACATCATCATATCTCAAAACTATTACTAAGAATCAAGTTTATTTTGTCCAATGATCTTCATGACATTTTCTTTTACTTTATCCTTCTTGGATATCTATCACTTTGGGACTAATTTCAATGTGTTGCTTTTCATAAGCTCAAACAAATATAAGTGAAGATCATGAGCATAACAAATTTTATTTCTCTCAAAATAATTTAAGTGAAGCCAGAGAGAATTTCTTCAAAATTTTACTAACTCTCAAATAAATCTAAGCGAAGCAAGAGAGCATTTCTTCAAAAATAACAAAGCACACCGTTCTCAAAAAGATATAAGTGAAGCACTAGAGCAAGTCCTAGCTCATAAAAGATTTAAGTGAAGCATAGAGAGCAATTCTAACAAGTCATGATATAATTTTGGCTCTCTCAAATAGGTGTCTCCAGCAAGGATTGATGACTTGAAACACAAAATAAAACAAGCAAAGACACATATCATACAAGATGCTCCAAGCAAAACACATATCATGTGAGGAATAAAAATATAGCATCGAGTAAAATACCGATAGTTTTTGGAAGAAAGCGGGGGCATCCCCAAGCTTAGTTGGTTGCTCATTCTTGGATAATAGCTTGGGATGCTGGGGCATCCCCAAGCTTAGGCTCTTACATCCTTCCTTCATCCATCGTAAGATAACCCAAAACTTGAAAACTTCAATCACACAAAACTCAACAAAACCTTCATGAGACCCGTTAGTGTAAGAAAAATAAACCACTTCTATAAGTTTTGTATCAAACCAATTCATATTTTGTTTTTGTATTATATCTAATGTATTCCAACTTTTCTATGGCAAAAACTTATCAAAGAAAACCATAGAGCCATCAAAATAAGCACACAACACAAAGAAAATAGAATCTGTCAAAACAAAACAGTCTGTAGCAATCTAATTTGTTCGAATACTTCTTGGAACTCCAAAAATTATACCAAATTAGGATGGCCAGGGTAATTTGTATATTAATCTTCTTCAAAAAGAGTCAGAGAAAAAGCTATTTTCTGTGATTTATGAAAATTATTTTCCTGAGCACAAAGTTTCTATCTTTTTCAGCAAGATCAAACAACTATCACCCAAGAACATCCTAAAGGCTTTAATTGGCACAAACACTAATTAAAACATAAAAAAAACACAATCATAACAGTAGAATAATTGTGCTAACACTCAGGAACAGAAAGCAAAAAGCAAAAATAAATTTTACTCGTTGAGTTGCCTCCCAAGAAGCGCTATAGTTTTACGCCCTTAGCTAGGCATAATAATTTCAGTGATGCTGACATGAAAGATAAAAGTTGAAACACAAAGAGATAATCATGAAACATGTGATGAACATATTTAAGTCTAACATACTTCCTATGCATAGGAATTTCATAAGCAAACAAATTATTAAGACAAGAGATATCTAGCATATGCAAGGAAGAAGAAAGAAACAATAGCAATCTCAACATAACGAGAGGTAATTTAGTAACATGAAAATTTCCACAACCATATTTTCCTCTCTCATAATAATTGCAAGTAGGATCATACTCAAATTCAACAATATAGCTATCACATAAAATTTTCTCTTCATGATCCACATGCATAAAAGTCTTATAATCTTCTAAGACAGTGGGATTAACATCAATTAAAGTCATGACCTCTCCAAACCAAATTTTAATATTATCGCAAGCATATTCATCATGAGATTTAAATAAATTTTCAAGATCAATAGAATCATCACCGCAATCACGATCATTGCAACAAGTAGTGGACATAACAAAATTAACATCCCCAAGCTTGGGGTTTTGCATATTAATTGCACAATTGGCATTAATAGAATTTATAGTAAAATTATTGCAATCATGCTTTTCATTCAAGGAGCTATCATGAATCAGTTCATAAATTTCCTCATCACAATTTTCAGATTCACGAATCTCAAGCAAAACTTCATAAAGATAATCTAGTGCACTCAACTCACTAGCAATTGGTTCATCATGATTGGATCTTTAAAAAAGATTAGCAAGTGGATGGGGATCCATATGAATAGATTTTTAGCAAGTGAAGATGCAAGCATATAGAAGGCACATGGCAACACAAGCAAACAAAAGATTTGACGAGAAAAAGGCGAAAAAAAGTGCGAATAGGACGGCAAATTTTTGTGAAGTGGGGGAGAGGAAAACAAGAGGCAAATGGCGAATAATGTAAATTGCAAGGTGATGAGATTTGTGATTAGGAACCTGGTTATGTTGAGGATCCTCCCCAGCAACGGCGCTAGAAATTCTCCTTGATGATAGCTGGAACTACGTCGGTATTTCCCCGGAGAGGGAGGGATGATGTAGCACAGCGATGGTAGAGTATTTCCATCAGTTATGAAACCAAGGTATCGAACCAGTAGGAGAACCAAGCAACACAACGTAAACGGCACCTGCACACAAATAACAACACCTCACAACCAGACGTGTTAAAGGGGTTGTCAATCCCTTTCAGGTAACGGCGCCAGAAATTGGCAAGTTAACGTGAGGTAAATTGTAGTAGATTGATAGATCGAACGCCAAATAAATAAATAAAGATAAAACGCAGAAAGGTATTTTTGTATTTTTTTGGTTTAATAGATCTGAATAAAAATGCAAACGAAAAGTAGATCGCAAGGCAATATATGAGAAAGAAGACCCGGGGGCCGTAGGTTTCACTAGTAACTTCTCTCGAGAAAAATAGCAAACGGTGGGTAAACCAATTACTGTTGGGCAATTGATAGAACTTCAAATAATTATGATGATATCCAGGCAATGATCATTACATAGGCATCACGTCCAAGATTAGTAGACCGACTCCTGCCTGCATGTAGTACTATTACTCCACACGTCGACCGCTATCCAGCACGCATCTAGTGTATTAAGTTCATGGAAAAACAGAATAATGCAATAAGAACGATGACATGATGTAGACAAGATCCGTTTATCTATATGGCGGTAGATATAGATCCCGTCTTTTTATCCTTAGTAGCAACGATACATACATGTCGTTTCCCCTTCCGTCACGGGTATTGAGCATCATAAGATCGAACCCACTACTGGGCACCACTTCCCATTGCAAGATAAATAGATCAAGTTGGCCAAACAAAACCAATATATCGAAGAAGAAATACGAGGCTATAAGATATCAAAGAAACTCAAATAACTTTCATGGATATAAAAGATATGACTGATCATAAACTCAAAGTTCATCAGATACCAACAAACACACCGCAAAAGAGTTACATCATATGGATCTCCAAGAGACCATTGTATTGAGAATTCAGCGAGAGAGAGAAAGCCATCTAGCTACTTACTACGAACCCGAAGGTCTACAAGGAACTACTTACGCATCATCGGAGAGGCACCAATGGAGGTGGTGAACCCCATCCGAGATGGTGTCTAGATTGGATCTGGTGGTTGTGGACTCTGCAGCGGCTGGATGAATTTTTCGACGCTTGTTCTAGGGTTTCTGGAATATTGTGATATTTATAGAGCAAAGAGGTGGTCTGGGGGGCACCCGAGGTGGGCACAACCCACCAGGGCGCGCTTGGGCCTCCTGGCGTGCCCTGGTGGGTTGTGCCCCCCTCGGGGCACCCCCCAGGTGCAACCAGGGCCCATTGCCTTCCTTCTGGCCCATAAAAAATAATCCTGGAGTTTCGTCGCATTTGGACTTCGTTTGATATTGATTTGATGCGATGTAAAAAACATGGAAAAACAGCAACTGACACTTGGCACTATGTCAATAGATTAGTACCAAAAAATGATATATAATGATTATAAAACATCCAAGATTGATAATAAATAGCATGGAACAATGAAAAATTATAGATACATTGGAGACGTATCAAACACCTCGGTGTCATCCGCGATGATTGGCGTAGAATCTCGCGGAGGCATCTCACTCTCTGCCATCTCGGGTGGCAGAGAATTCCCCTCGGATAGCGAAGGGTTGGGGAGGTCGCGAGCAGGGCTGAAAGACATATGGTGTAATATGTTATACTATAAAAACATAAAGGACCGAAGAGATATAATAAATCCTTTGGTACTTACGATTCAGCTAGGGGCTTCACCCTGGGAAGCCTCTTGGGGATGGGTTCGACCTCTGAATCTGAACCATCTGAGAGGGCCATATTCCCCCTCTTGGGCGCCTCCTCCTCCGGTTCGGTGGAGGTTTTCCTCTTCTTCTTCTTCCTCCCCTCAAGAGGGGAGTCGCTTTCCACCTCCTCCTCCTCTTCATCTTCATCTCCCTCATGGGAGGAGGGGATTTCGGTCTCTCCGGACACTGCGTCCGAAGGACCCTTGCGGCAGAGGTTGCCCTTGGCCTCCTTGCCTTTCTTCTTCTTGGCCTTCTTCTTCCGCGCCTGATAGGGCACTGGGACCAGCATCTTCGTCAGCTAGGATTCAGCCGGATCTTCAGGCAGCCGGGTCGGACACTTCATCCGCTCCGCGTTTGCTATCTAGCCCTGTACAAGGGACAGAAAACTCATTATGTTTAAAGAATCTATTGACCAAATATATGTTCGGGAAAATCATACTTACAGGAGTGGCCGGATTCTCGCTGTCAAGACCGATGTCTTCGGTCTTCTTCGGCCACGCTTTTTGGGCCTTAAACAGCAGCTTCCAGATGTCTTCGTGCGTCGTGCCAAAGAAGTGCTTCAGGGTCTGTGGATCTTTCCGGATTGAACTCCCACATGTGAGAGGGCCGGAGTTGGCAGGGAAGAATCCGGCGGAAGAGCACCACCTGAATCACGTTAGTGAGACTGGTGTTCTTGCCTATCGTGTTTGTGATGCACTTTTGCAGCATCAACACTTTCTATGTGGATCCCCAGTCCAGACCCTTGGTGGTCCATGAGGTGAGCCGCATAGGGGGTCCAGATTTGAACTCAGGAGTGGCCGCCCACTTGGCGTCGCGGGGTTCGGTGATGTAGAACCACTCCTGCTGCCACACCTTGATAGTCTCCACGAAGGCCCCCTTAGGCCAAACGACATCGGGGAGCTTGCTCACCATGGCACTGCCACAGTCTACATTCTGCCCGTCGACCACCTTCGGCTTCAGATTGAAGACTTTTAGCCATAGGCCGAAGTGTGGGGGGATGCGGAGTAGCGCCTCACACACGACGATGAACGCTGAAATGTGGATCAAAGAATTTGGGGCTAGATCATGGAAATCTAGCCCGTAGTAGAACATGAGGCCCCGGACGAAGGGGTGGAGGGAAAACCCTAGCCCACGGAGGAAGTGGGGGATGAATACAACCCTTTTGCCGGGCTCCGGAGTAGGGATGACTTGGTCCTTGGCAGGGAGCCTGTGCGCGATGTCCGCATACAGGTACCCCGCCTCCCGGAGCTCCATGACGTCCTTCTCGGTGATGGAGGAGGCCTCCCACTTGCCCTTTGAACCGGATCCAGACATGGCTAGAGAGGCTGGTGGCGATGGGAAAGATTGAAGTTTGGGCGCTAGAGCTTGAAGATGGAAAAGCAAGAGAAGGAAGAAGGCGTGGATAAAGAAGGGGAATCTTTATCCTCTTATATAGGCAATGAATATCAAACGCCCCCCTCAAGCTTTAAAACTCGCCTGTTCCCAAGGGGTCGAGCACATGGCACGGTTGGATTACCCAAAACCGTATTGATGAGGATCCTGTAATGAGCAGACACGATCTCTGTTTTGACAAGACATGTCAATAGAGGTTGTGCCTCGAAACGCGAAGCGGGAGGCGTAAAAACGGTTCAAAATGTGAAGTGGCCAGACGTGATGTTTTGCCAAAAAAAGTTGTCAGTTGACAAATACTATTTTGATTAAATATTTTGCGTTCATGACTAAGGGTTGTGACAATTATACAGAGCCAGATATAGTTATTTTGTTCAGAAGATTGCTTTGAAGTACTCAGGAGGAGGAACCCGCCTGTCAATACCGAAGAAAACTCACGTGCCGAACATATCGTCATTGAAGACTAGTTCAGGGGCTACTGAGGGAGTCCTGGATTAGGGGGTCCTCGGGTGTCCGGGCTATGTGATATGGGTAGGACTGCTGGGCGGTGAAGATACAAGGCAGAAGACCTTCCCCCGTGTCCGGGTAGGACTCTCCTATGTGTGGATGGCAAGATTGGTGTCCGGATATGTAATTTCCTTCCTCTACAAACCGACTCTGTACAACCCTAGGCCCCTCCGGTGTGTATATAAACCGAAGGGTTTAGTCCGTAGAGGCTATCAAAATTTACATAGGCTAGACAGCTAAGGTTTAGCCATTACGATCTCGAGGTAGATCAACTCTTGTAACCCCTATACTCATCAAAGACAATCAAGAAGGACGTAGGGTTTTACCTCCATTAAGAGGGCCCGAACCTGGGTAACATCGTGTCCCCTTAGTCCCTTGTTACCTTCGATCCTCAGGCGCACAGTTCGGGACCCCCTACTCGAGATCGGCCGGTTTTGACACCGACACCCGTCCCCTTGTGGCCCTGGACGTTGCGGATGTCGAGCACCCCCTCATGCATCTCAATGGCTTGAGGGTGCTTCATCACCTCCCGCAAGTACGGGTTGATGGCGTTCTCGAAGAACTTGTCCTTGGAGGACCTCGAAGTGTCCATGGTGATCTAGATCTGTCCAAAAACAGCAAGAAAGAAGAACAAAAGATTTCTCTGCGATACGGTGGTTAATAGGTTCAGGGGTATATAAAGATTTTTTTATCTTGGGGAACAAGCAAACGGGGGAAAACGGAGTCCGAAAGGTACCCGAGGTGGGCACAACCCAGGCGCGCCCTGGTGTCTTATGCCCACCAGGGTTACCTCCCTAGTTGTTTCTTATTTTCCTAATTTTTAATATATTCCAATTCTGACAGAAAATATTTTTGCGGATTTTTTGGAGTCCGTTTACTTACTGTATCATGTGTCTCCTCTTTTTTGGTTATTTTGGAGTGTTCCAGAAGATTTCCTTTATGTGTTCTTCCGGTGTCATAGTTTGGATAATATTGCTTTCAACATTAATGGGCATACCTGAGATATAATGCTTTATTCTTTGACCATTGACCACCTTCGTGTTAGTACCCTCGACATTATTTATTTTGACAACTCCAGAGCAGTAAACCTCCTCGATGATATACGGTCCTTGCCATTTGGAGAGAAGTTTTCCTGCAAAGAATCTAAGAGTTGTATAAAAAAACATATTCTCAGACTCTGAATTCCCGCTTTTGGATTCTTTTATCATGCCATCGTTTAACTTTTTCTTTAAATAGTTTGGCATTTTCATAAGCTTGAGTTCTCCATTCATCTAGGGAGCTAATATCAAATAACCTCTTTTCACCGGCAAGTTTGAAATCATAGTTGAGTTCTTTAATTGCCCAATATGCTTTATGTTCTAACTCAAGAGGCAAATGACAAGCTTTTCCATGAACCATTTTATACGGAGACATACCCATAGGATTTTATATGTTGTTCTGTAAGCCCAAAGTGCATCATCCGATTTCTTAGACCAATTCTTTCGGGACCTATTAACTATTTTGTAATATTAGCTTTATTTCTCTATTGCTAAGTTCAACTTTACCACTAGATTGAGGATGATTAGGTGATGCAATTCTATGGTTAACATCATACTTAGCAAGCATTTTACGGAAAGCACCATGAATAAAGTGTGAACCACCGCCAGTCGTTAAATATCTAGGGACTCCAAACCTCAGGAAAATAACTTCTTTAAGCATTTTAATGGAAGTGTTGTGATCATCACTACTAGTTGGAATAGCTTCTACCCACTTAGTGACATAATCAACAGCAACCAAAATATGTGTATACCGATTAGAGGAAGGAAAATGTCCCATATAATCAACACCCCAAACATCAAATGGTTCAACAACAAGTGAATAATTCATAGGCATTTCTTGACGCTTACCGACATAACCAATTCTTTGGCATTCATCACAAGATAAAACAAACTTACAGGCATCTATAGGATCGAAAGTATGTCTAGTGGGGGGGTGATTAGACTACTTGAGCAAATAAAAATATATCCTTTTCCCAATTTTAAGTCTTGGCAGATTTTAGCAACTTAACACAAGTGAAGCAATCAACCTACACATGCAATTCTAAGAGTATAGCAGCGGAATGTAAATCATTGCATATGAAGGTAAATGGGAGGAGTTTTGAGGAGCAAGCATAATGTGAACACGGAGATTTTTGGCGTGGTTCCGATAGGTGGTGCTATCATACATCCACGTTGATGGAAAATTCAACCCACGAGGGAGTAACGGTTGTAGCTGAGTCCACGGAGGGCTCCACCCACGAAGGGTCCACGAAGAAGCAACCTTGTCTATCCCACCATGGCCATCGCCCACGTAGGACTTGCCTCACTTGGGTAGATCTTCACGAAGTAGACGATCTCCTTGCCCTTACAAACTCCTTGGTTCAACTCCACAATCTTAACGGAGGCTTCCAAGTGATACCTAACCAATCTAGGAGACACCACTCTCCAAAAGGTAATAGATGGTGTGTTGATGATGAACTCCTTGCTCTTGTGCTTCAAATGATAGTCTCCCCAACACTCAACTCTCTCTCACAGATTTGGATATGGTGGAAAGATGATTTGAGTGGAAAGCAACTTGGGGAAGGCTAGAGATCAAGATTCTTGTGGTTGGATTGGAATATCTTGGTCTCAACACATGAGTAGGTGGTTCTCTCTCAGAAAATGAATGCTCGAAGTGTAGGCACGTTCTGATGGCTCTCTCCATGAATGGAGGAAGGGTGGAGGGGTATATATAGCCTCCACACAAAATCTAACTGTTACACACAATTTACCAAACTCGGTAAGACCGAATAGGGAAACTTGGTCAGACCGATATGGTTCGAAATGTGAAGTTAGAGTTTTCGGTGGGACCGACATGATCAACTCGGTGAGACCGATGTGTTAGGGTTAGGGCATAACTTGATCTCGGTGAGACCGATCACTTCAACTCAGTGAGACCGATTTCAGTAATAGGCAAACAGAGAGTTGGTCAGGCAAACTCAGTGGGACCGACCGCTCATTTTGGTGAGACCGAAACGTTACGAAAAGGAAACAGAGAGTTTGCATTGCGAACTCGGTGGGACTAATCGCTCATCTTGGTTGGACCGGAACGTTACGAAGGGAAACAGAGAGTTTGCAATCCCATCTCGGTGAGACCGAGATCCCTATCGGTGAGACCAAATTGATTAGTGTTTTTGGCTATGGCTATGTCAAATGAACTCGGTGGCGCCGGATGGATCAAATCGGTGGGGTCGAGTTTGACTTTAGATTTAGGACATATGTGGAAATGAGAAAGTGGTTGAGGGCTTTTGGAGCATATCACTAAGCATTTTGAGCAAGCAAGCCATTAAGAAACACCTCATCCCCTTTTAATAGTATTGGCTTTTCCTATGGACTCAATGTGATCTTGGATCACTAAAATGAAAATGTAGAGTCTTGAGCTTTTGCCAATATGTGTCCTTAGCATTTTGAGGGGTCCACATCTCTAGTCCAGGCCATGCCAATCATTGAACTTTCTGAAATGATTATCTTGGAAGAATATTAGTTCAATGAGCTATATGTTGTTAAGAATTACCAAAACCACCCAGGGATTAGTTGCACTTTCAATCTCCCCCTTTTTGGTAATTGATGACAACATATAGATCAAAGCTTCGACAAATGATAATAAGAATGAAATACATCGTCGCTTTGAGAAGTATGTGATAACAAGAGCTCCCCCTAAATTTGTGCATTATTTAAAATTTTCTTTTGAATGCAAATGCACAATCGATTAGGATCATGGGTTACTCTTCCATGTCACATACATCTTGGTGGAGCGCTCAAAATCATAGAATATGGAATATGCACTCATCACCAAGACAAAGTGTGAATGAGCATACACGAGAGATAGAGAATATCATCATCCAAGCACAAACATTAAAGTATGATATGATCAAGCACATGACCATACAAGTATCTCTCACACACATAAATAGAGTATCAACCAAACAAGCAAGCAAATAAGTAGCAAGAGAGGCAAGAAGCAAATCACACACACTCTCTCTCTCTCTCAAAGCCTATGATCTATACACTTTCTCCCCCTTTGGCAACAAGTTACCAAAAAGCTTGAAAATGCATAGTGCTATGCGGCTCTCTAAGCTTGATCTTCGGGAGCTCCGGAGTGCGAAGGTGGCATGGAGAGGAGTCGTGCAACAAATGCATCTGAAGAAGACCGAGGAGCTGGTGGAGTTGCAACTGGAGGGGCAACTGAAGTTGTGGCTGCAGGAGCTGAAGTTGCAGCCCTAGTGTATGTCACTGGCACTGCTGCAGACCTCTGTCTTCTGGGCACCCTTTGATATGCATCAGTGGTGGTCTTGTCACTCGTATCCTCAAGCTCTTCTTGAATCTTCTCCACAGAAGTTTGAATTTCTGTCACCTTTGACATCTAGATCATGTATCTTTGTTTCGATGATCCTTTCAAGACTATCTTGATTCTGAGTCAGGGTGGCCAATCCTTTCTCTGTCCTCAAAGTAACCTGAATAAGATAGCCAAGTTGGTCTTGTTTGGACTTGAGAAATACTTGGGAAGCCTCTTCAGCACTTGGCATCTTGGCTGCCTTCTCTGCTTTTTCTTTTTCTCTCTTCTCCTGAGCCTCTACTGATGTAGGATCTAAAGCATCCATGACAACTGTGTTATCCTCACGATCAGGCCTCAAGGGAAGGTGCTCTTTGTCCAGGAGATACATGCCTTTGCCCATCTTGGAGTTGATGAGCATCTGAATGTGTGGAGCATACCCACATGATCTCTTCTGATCTGCTATAGTTCTCTTGATGGTCTCCACAATCAAGCTCATCACCTTGAATTTCTATGGCACATCAAACAATTGAAGCAAGTTGATGGAGTGGCCTCCGATCATCTAGTGATCTCCTGATTTGGGCAACAAGGTGTTCCTCAAAATGGTGTTCATGGTGGCCAATCCAGACAACAGATAGTACACTAAGCCTAGCATGTGTGTCTCCAAGGCCTTGTCAGGATTTTCCTTGTACATGTTGGCCATGGAGTTGTGATCTTTCTTGCGTTTTGCATAGACATCAATGTCATCCTGAACTTCTTCTGGAGCATTGATAAGCTTGGCCCACTCAGCAACAGTAGACTGGTACCTTATACCCTCAGTCATCCTGAACTTCTGCATAGACATCAATGTCATCCTGAACTTCTTCTTCTTCTTCTTCTTCTTCTTCTTCTTCTTCTTCTTCTTCTTCTTCTTCTTCTTCTTCTTCTTCTTCTTCTTCTTCTTCTTCTTCTTCTTCTTCTTCTTCTTCTTCTTCTTCTTCTTCTTCTTCTTCTTCTTCTTCTTCTTCTTCTTCTTCTTCTTCTTCTTCTTCTTCTTCTTCTTCTTCTTCTTCTTCTTCTTCTTCTTCTTCTTCTTCTTCTTCTTCTTCTTCTTCTTCTTCTTCTTCTTCTTCTTCTTCTTCTTCTTCTTCTTCTTCTTCTTCTTCTTCTTCTTCTTCTTCTTCTTCTTCTTCTTCTTCTTCTTCTTCTTCTTCTTCTTCTTCTTCTTCTTCTTCTTCTTCTTCTTCTTCTTCTTCTTCTTCTTCTTCTTCTTCTTCTTCTTCTTCTTCTTCTTCTTCTTCTTCTTCTTCTTCTTCTTCTTCTTCTTCTTCTTCTTCTTCTTCTTCTTCTTCTTCTTCTTCTTCTTCTTCTTCTTCTTCTTCTTCTTCTTCTTCTTCTTCTTCTTCTTCTTCTTCTTCTTCTTCTTCTTCTTCTTCTTCTTCTTCTTCTTCTTCTTCTTCTTCTTCTTCTTCTTCTTCTTCTTCTTCTTCTTCTTCTTCTTCTTCTTCTTCTTCTTCTTCTTCTTCTTCTTCTTCTTCTTCTTCTTCTTCTTCTTCTTCTTCTTCTTCTTCTTCTTCTTCTTCTTCTTCTTCTTCTTCTTCTTCTTCTTCTTCTTCTTCTTCTTCTTCTTCTTCTTCTTCTTCTTCTTCTTCTTCTTCTTCTTCTTCTTCTTCTTCTTCTTCTTCTTCTTCTTCTTCTTCTTCTTCTTCTTCTTCTTCTTCTTCTTCTTCTTCTTCTTCTTCTTCTTCTTCTTCTTCTTCTTCTTCTTCTTCTTCTTCTTCTTCTTCTTCTTCTTCTTCTTCTTCTTCTTCTTCTTCTTCTTCTTCTTCTTCTTCTTCTTCTTCTTCTTCTTCTTCTTCTTCTTCTTCTTCTTCTTCTTCTTCTTCTTCTTCTTCTTCTTCTTCTTCTTCTTCTTCTTCTTCTTCTTCTTCTTCTTCTTCTTCTTCTTCTTCTTCTTCTTCTTCTTCTTCTTCTTCTTCTTCTTCTTCTTCTTCTTCTTCTTCTTCTTCTTCTTCTTCTTCTTCTTCTTCTTCTTCTTCTTCTTCTTCTTCTTCTTGAGCCTTTGGGGCCTTGTTTTTCTCTCAATGGTATATTCCTGGTGCTTCTCTTTGGTGCAAACTTTGAAGCTTGAGCAGTAGCTTTGGGGGCAGCCTTGGGCTTTGATGGAGCATCCCCAGACTTGATGGCATCCCCCATCAACTTCTGAGTCTTTGGTTTTGGTGCAGCAGCTACTTCATCATCTTCTTCTTCATCTGATGAGTGCTTCTCAAATTCAGCCATGGGATCAACACGCTTGCACCATCTTCCTCTCTTCCTTTCCTTCTTTTCTTTTCCAGCTCCACTTGCTAGTTCAACTTTCTCCTAAGTTGATGCTCTGGCTTTAGACATGGGCACTCTCTTGGCATGAGATTTCTTGTGCATACCAGGCTTGGTTGCACCAGCAGCAGCATACTCCTTTTTCAACACTTTCTTGGAAGTGACCTCCTCCTCAACAGCAACATAGTCTTCATCTTTAGAATCTGAGTTTCTTTTCCTCCTTGTCCTGGTTGCAGCTTTGGGCAAATTTCTTGGGGTTCTTTTTCTACCCTCATCATAGCTGCCAGAGGGACTAGTGCCCTCACTCAAGTTGACTTGTTCCTCAGACTTGTTCTGGCTGTCACTTTGATCTAACATAGCTGACACTGCAAACTGAAAGCTGACCTTGTGAATAGATATAGTTGAGATAGAGTGGATGGGCATCACAAAGTGCAGAGATTTTGCAAAACAATTGAGCCAAAAACTTAGTTTTAGTTTTCTATAGAAAACATTTCGGAGCTACCGATTTGTTAAATTCGGTGACACTGAAGCAATATTAGAGTCTAAACTAGTGGAATCGGTCAGACCGAGACACAGTTCGGTGACTCCGAGATTGCTAGGGTTTCAAATAGAATCGAACTCGGTCATACTGATTTGTAACTTTCGGTCAGACCAAAAATCACTAGTGCAATGGCCTAGACCAAATCGGTGAGACCGATTTCCACAACTTGGTCGGTCCGAGACGCGGAAACCTAACCCTAAATTTTCGAATCAAAACTAATCTAAAAGAAGTTTTTGCTGGATAGATTAATCTCATACGTGGTAAGAATCATGGCATTAACCTAAGTGCAGGAATCAGAGGTTAAGATTGCACATAGGGGTCGAGTTCATACCCTAACTCGGCGGTGAACTCGCTACGGCGACAACGGCGGTGGAGATTTCCATTGACGCCGGCGGAGACCAGCGGCGGGAGGTCACTGGCGATGACGAGACGATCCGGAGACTCGAGTCGGCAGAGCTGGATAGTGCGGGCTGATACGTCTCCGTCGTATCTATAATTTTTGATTGTTCCATGCCAATATTATTCACTTTCATATACTTTTTGGCAACTTTTTATATTATTTTTGGGACTAACATATTGATCCAGTGCCCAGTGCTAGTTCATGTCTGTTGCATGTTTTATGTTTCGCAGAATATCCATATCAAACGGAGTCCAAACGGGATAAAAACGGACGGAGCTTATTTTTGGAAAATATGGAAAATTCTGGAAGAAAAATCCACGCGAGATCAGGTTCGAGGTGGTCACGAGGTAGGGGGGGCGCCCCCTACCCTCGTGAGCCCACCGTAAGGCGGTTGATGCTCTTCTTTTGCCGCAAGAAAGCTAATATTTGGAAAAAAATCACGGCGACGGTTTCAGGCCAATCGGAGTTACGGATCTCCATATACACGCGAAACGGTGAAACAGAGCGTAATGTAACGCGGAAACAGAGAGATAGATCCAATCTCGGAGGGGCTCTCGCCCCTCCCAAGCCATGGGAGCCAAGGACCAGAGGGGAAACCCTTCTCCCATCTAGGGAGGAGGTCAAGGAAGAAGAATAAGAAGGGGCCCTCTCTCCCCCTTGCTTCCGGTGGCGCCGGAGCACTGCCGAGGGCCATCATCATCACCGCGATCTTCACCAACACCACCGTCATCTTCACCAACATCTCCATCACCTTCCCCCCTCTATCTACAGCGGTCCACTCTCCCGCAACCCGCTGTACCCTCTACTTGAATATGGTGCTTTATGCTTCATATTATTTTCGAATGATGTGTTGCCATCCTATGATGTCTGAGTAGATTTTTGTTGTCCTATCGGTGATTGATGAATTGCTATGATTGGTTTGAGTTGCATGTTTTATTATTGGTGCTGTCCTATTGTGCCCTCCGTGTCGCACAAGTGTGAGGGATTCCCGCTGTAGGGTTTGCAATATGTTTATGATTTTCTTATGGTGGGTGGCGTGAGTGTGCGAAGCCTGAGACCGAGTAAGTAGGTTGTTTCATGTATGGGATAAAGGGACTTGATACTTTAATGCTATGGTTGGGTTTTACCTTAATGAATCTTTTAGTAGTTATGATTCTTGCTAGAGTTCCAATCATAAGTGCATATGATCCAAGTAGAGAAAGTATGTTAGTTTATGCCTCTCCCTCAAATAGAATTGCAATAGTGATTACCGGTCTAGTAATATAGTCAGTTGTCTAGGGACAATTCCACAACTCCTACCACCACTTTTCCACACTCGCCATATTTACTTTAGTTGTGTCTTTATCTAAACAGCCCCTAGTTTTATTTTCGTGCTCTTAATTTTCTTGCTAACCTATCCTATCACTCCTACAAAGTACTTCTAGTTTCATACTTGTTCTAGGTAAAGCGAACGTCAAGCGTGCATAGAGTTGTATCGGTGGTCGATAGAACTTGAGGGAATATTTGTTCTACCTTTAGCTCCTCGTTGGGTTCGACACTCTTACTTATCGAAAGAGGCTACAATTGATCCCCTATACTTGTGGGTTATCAAGACCTTTTTTTGACGCCGTTGTCGGGGAGCAATAGCGTGGGGTGAATATTCTCGTGTGTGCTTGTTTGCTTTATCACTAAGTAATTTTTATTTTCTGTTCTTAGTTGTTCTCTATCTTTATTTATGGATATGGAACACAAAATACCAAAAAAATTAGAGGTACTTTCTACTCATGAGGATGGGGTAACTCCTAAAACCCTCGATTCTCATCATGAGAAAAATATTTTGTACTACTTTGATAATCCTGAGAAAACCCCATTCAACTTTATAATGGGAGTAACGTTGGATCAACGTGAATACTTTAGGGATTATCGCTCGACACAAAAAGGGAAACTATTATGGGATCAAATTAATATGTCGCATTGGTATGCTCGGGAACTATGCTTGAGATATGATTATACTTGTTGCTCTAGGATGAAGTCTCCACACCTTGAATTTTCATGCGAATTTAATGATAATAAAACCTTAGCTTCTTATGCTAAAGGTATATATGATTACTATGATGTGGAACAAATACAAGAATTTGTTGCTTTTATGGGTGCTTATGAAATAGAATCTTTGTTTAAAACATGTGAAAATTTTGGTGATGCTATTTACAGACCTGAAAATTTTGCTATACTTAGATATTGCTATGAAAATTATAAATTCAATGCCAATATTGATACATTTATTGAGGAAGTTAACGATGTCCAAGAAGAGACTAATATTTTGTAGGAAGCTATGGAAGAAGAAATTGATGAAACTGTGAGCTCATTGGATGAAAAAGATGATGAGATGCCCACCTTCTAATGAGAGCAACTCTTCAACTCATACATTGTTTAATTCCCCTTCGTGCTTACCGAAGGATGATTGCTATGATGGTTGTTATGATCCCGTTGATTCTTTTGAAATATCCCTTTTTGATGATGCTTGCTATACTTGTGGCCAAGATGCCAATATGAATTATGCTTATGGAGATGAACTTGCTATAGTTCCTTATGTTATGAATGAAATTGTTGCTATTGCACCCACGCATGATAGTCCTATTATCTTTTTGAATTCTCCCGACTACACTATATCGGAGAAGCTTGCACTTATTAAGGATTATATTGATGGGTTGCCTTTTACTACTACACATGATGATTTTGATGAATATAATATGCATGTGCTTGCTGCTCCTACTTGCAATTATTATGAGAGAGTAACTATATCTCCACCTCTCTAGGTTTCCAACACGATAAAATTGCAAGAAACTGTTTATACTATGCATTGGCCTTTACTTTGTGTGCTTGAATTGTTCTTTTATGACATGCCGATGCATAGAAAGAGAGTTAGACTTTGTCATTACATGATACATGCTGCTTTGTGCTCACTACTAAATTACAAATCATTGCTAATTAAAATTGGCTTTGATATACCTTGGGATCCGGCTGGATCCATGACTTGAGCACAATATGCCTAGCTTAATGGCTTTAAAGAAAGTGCTTCCAGGGAGACAAATCGTAAGTTTTAGAGAGTCATTTATTTCTGTTGAGTGCTTTCATATAGTTTAAAAACAACAAAAATAAAGAGGGGAACCCAAAACTTTGTCAAAAAGGAAAGTGAAAGTGAGAAAGACAAGCATTGTTGAAGTGGGAGAGCTCCTTGAACTTTGTTCATGCTCACGGCAACTTTTTGAATCTTGATTACAGAAACTTCTCAACAAAAATAATTATCCCCTTGTACAATTCCATTGTATTATAAAAATAATGTGCCAAGGTTTGCCTTTAGGATGTTTACAATGCTTGTTGGTTTGTGCGGTGCAGGACAGAAACTTTGGCTGTAGTGCGCGATTTTTAACTTTTTACTGGAACGTCAAATGGTTCTGATTCTTTTTGCAATGTCTTGCTGTACAAATCGTTTATTTTTCCTAATTTTTGCAGAATGTTTCAAGTATCATAAGTGTGGTGGATGTTCAGATTGCTACAGACTGTTCTGTTTTTGACAGATTCTGTTTTTGATGCATAGTTTGCTTGTTTTGATGAATCTATCAATTTATATCAGTGGATTAAGCCATGAAAAAGTTATGCTACAGTAGACACAATGCAAAAACAAAATATGAATTGGTTTTCAACAGTACTTAGAGTAGTGATTTTCTTTATTATACTAACGGATCTTACTGAGTTTTCTGTTGAAGTTTTGTGTGGATGAAGTGTTCGATGATTGAGAAGGTTTCGACGTGAGAAGAAGGAAGAGAGGCAAGAGCTCAAGATTGGGGATGCCCGTGGCACCCCAAGTAAATATTCAAGGAGACTCAAGCGTCTAAGCTTGGGGATGCTGGGGAGGCATCCCCTCTTTCTTCAACAAATATCGGTATGTTTTCGGATTCGTTTCATTCATGCGATATGTGCAATCATGGAGCGTCTTTTGCATTTAGTTTTCATTTTTGTTTTATGCACCATGCTGGTATGAGATAGTCCTTGGTTGATTATAGAATGCTCTTTGCACTTCACTTATATCTTTTGAGTATGGCTCTATAGAATGCTTCATGTGCTTCACTTATATCATTTGAAGTTTGGATTGCCCGCTTCTCTTTACATAGACAACCACCATTTGTAGAATGCTCTTTTGCTTCACTTATATTTGTTAGAGCCTGGGCATATCTTTTGTAGAAATAATTAAACTCTCTTGCTTCACTTATATCTATTTAGAGAGATGACAGGAATTGGTCATTCACATGGTTAGTCATAAAATCCTACATAAACTTGTAGATCGCTGAATATGATATGTTTGATTCCTTGCAATAGTTTTGCGATATAAAGGTGGTGATATTAGAGTCGTGCTAGTTGAGTAATTGTGAAATTGAGAAATACTTGTGTTGAGGTTTGCAAGTCCCGTAGCATGCACGCATGGTGAACCTTATGTAACGAAGTCGGAGCATGAGGTGTTTATTGATTGCCTTCCTTATGAGTGGCGGTCGGGGACGAGCGATGGTATTTTCCTACCAATCTATCCCCCTCGGAGCATGCGTGTAGTACTTTGTTTCGATGACTAATAGATTTTTGCAATAAGTATGTGAGTTCTTTATGACTAATGTTGAGTCCATGGATTATACGCACTCTCACCCTTCCATCATTGCTAGCCTCTTCGCTACTATGCATTGCCCTTTCTCACCTCGAGAGTTGGTGCAAACTTCGCCGGTGCATCCAAACCCCATGATACGATACGCTCTGTCACACATAAGCCTCATTATATCTTCCTCAAAACAGCTACCGTACCTACCTATCATGGCATTTCCATAGCCATTCCGAGATATATTGCCATGCAACTTCCATCATCATCATATACATGACTTGAGCATTCATTGTCATATTGCTTTGCATGATCGTAAGATAGCTAGCATGATGTTTTCATGTCTTGTCCTTTTTTTGATTTCATTGCTACGCTAGATCATTGCACATCCCGGCACTCAGCTGGAGGCATTCATATAGAGTCATATCTTTGTTCTAGATATCGAGTTGTAATATTGAGTTGTAAGTAAATAAAAGTGTGATGATCATCATTATTAGAGCATTGCCCCAGTGAAGAAAGGATGATGGAGACTATGATTCCCCCACAAGTCGGTATGAGACTCCGGCGAAAATATAAAAAAAATAAAAAAATAAAAAAGAGAAAGGCCAAAAAAAGAGTGTCGGGGAGGCTGATCGTACCCATGAACACCTATGGGGCCGGCGGACCAGGCCCCTTTGTGGTTCGGAGGAGGGCGGAGATCGCACGAAGATCGGATCGAGGCGAGGCACACGAGCAGTTTACCCAGCTTCGGAGCTCTCCGGAGAGATAAAACTCCTACTGCTGCTTGTTTGATGTATTGTGTTCTTGCTAGGGAGCGATGCGAGCTACAAAACCTAGCGTGAGCGTATCTGGTCTCTAGTGAGTCGAATGAACCGAACCTCGAACCCCCTCTACGTTGCGCACGGGCCTCCTTTTATATGCTCAAGGGGTCTCCGACAGGTGGCAACATAGGCGAGGGTACAAATGTAAAAACAGGAGTTGGTACACCTACCGAACAAAGTGTACAAAGGTAAAATACCTAACTCGACGGCAAGGGACAAAAGCAATAAATGCCCGTCGCTGTCGCCCAAACAAAGGCAACAGAGACCGTCAGGTGCACCACCGCTCACCACGATGGCAAGCTTGTCAGCGCCGCTTATCGGTGCTCTCCGCTGGCTGCACAGCCTCTCGACACGCGCGCATGGAATGGTCCCATGGCGACACGTTGCTGGATGAGCTGGAGCAGAGATGAGCTGGATGAGCTGGAGCAGAGATGAGCTGGATGAGCTGGATGAGCTGGAGCAGAGAGGTTGCTTGCCGCGGCAAGCGCCTTGCCGCGGCCGAATCCTTGTCGCGTCCGGAGGCTTGTCGCGCTCCGAGCCTTCCCGGCAAGCTCCTCTTGCCGGGCTTGTCTTCTGCATGCCTTGAGTGGCCTTCCCGGCAAGCTCCTCTTGCCGGGCCTTGTCTTCTTAATCAAATACTTTGTTCTTGAATGGCTCCAAAGGAGCCACGGAGGATCTTAGCGGTGACGAGGCAAACCCCGCCGCTGGTGCTGCAATCGTCTGCAGCAGTGCACGGGATACTAGGGTACCCTACTCTAGTACACCGACAGAGCCTCGGCTCGGGCCGTACACGGTGCCGAGCGTTGTCGGGCCAGCCCCAGAACAATGCACGGTCACACGCGGCCTCGACCACGTCGCAACTCGCCCCGGACCCACCACGACCCCCACTAACGGCACACACCGGTCGTGGCGCCGTGCGAGAGATCGTGGGCGTGGTCGTGGGGGTTTCTTTATTAGGAAAAGCGGAACGTCCCCCCCCCTCGTTATAAGCGGAGAAAACAGGGGCAGGCCGGCCACTCCGCCATTGTTGTCTTGTCAAGAACACCACCGCCGCCCCTTCTTTCTCCGGCGGCGAAGAGAGCAGCGCCCGCTTCGCCACAAGCGCGCTCACCGCCGTCGGCCTCCTCCGCCGCCCTCGCCATGGCTCAAAGCCGACAAGGAGAAGGGCGCTAAGTCGGCCGAGGCGCAGCGGCTCGCGGCGCTATGCGCAAGGAGCGGGCCATCTCTCCAGCTCGGCGCAAGGGAGCCGCGGATGTCTTCTATCTCTTTTGGTCGACGGAGACGCCAGGCGCATCCGCGCACGAAGGTACTCCCGCCTCCGCTTCTGATTTGGCCCCAACCGGGTACCCCTTTTTGCCCTTTTCTTCTATTGCGGGCTTTGCCCGCCTTTTCCGAAGTTCTTCTGCGATATCATGAACACATATGGCCTCCGCCTCCTTGATTTCACCCCAACGCCGTCTTGACCATGGCAGTTTTCGCGCATCTTTGCGAAAACTTTGTCGGAGTCCACCCAAATGTGGCACTCTTCCGCCATTTCTTCGTGCCCCGCGTCGAGAGAGGAGAACCACTTGCCGGAGGGATAGCTTGGGTCTCCAGGATCGGCAAGAAAGAAGCCTATCTGGAGGAGAGTTCCGCAACAAGTGGGAGGAGTGGAGAGCCAATTGGTGTTGGGTCAGAGGAGAACCCGCAGCCTTTCGATCGCTGCAGGCGCCAAACCCCAATAGTGCGAGGCAGAGATAGGAGTAAATTGGCGCCTGAGGATGCGAGTTAGAAGATAGCTGTGACCCGGATTTTGCGCCTCAGGCTTGCCGGATTAACCGTAGGCGCAGTTGGCACAGACTTCCTTCGCCGCCGCATCGCTCCCTTGCAGGAGAGGAGGAGGCCTGCTTGGGAGTTCCAAAATGCGGCAGACATTATGAGGTTGCGCCCGTCCCGAATCGGAATTTCACCGTCTTGGAGTTGGATGCGATGCTTTGCTAGAGCTGTTCAAGAACGACCCGATCACCCCGAGTGGTTTAGGTTGCCGAGGGGGTCGCCCCATTGTGCAACAACTGGCGCCGACCGCATCCGCCATGATGCCGCGCAGCGATTCCCATGGGATCATTCCAACTGGCAGGAGCCTCGACGAGGTCGTGGCAGCAGTTCTTCGACGACTTGGAAGAAGTGCCGATCTGCCCGGACGAGCGTAAAGGCTCACTCGCGACACTACCGACGAGGAGATGGCGCGATTGCCACCAGGGTGGAGGAGGCGGCAGCAGCCGCCGCCACCGGAGCCTTCGGTATACCGTGGAGGAGGCGGACGCTGCGAAGGCGGCAAGCCTTGCCGAACGAAGGGAGATCGCCGGCGAGGACGAGCTTGTCGAGCCCGAGGCTGGGTCGAGTGGACCCGCCGAGGGTGCTTCTTCTCCACCACCCAGCGACTTGCCGCCAGCGGAGCCCCCGGTTCCGCCGAAGAGGCGTCTCCGGAAGGCCGGAGACGAGTCGGGGCGGCAGACTGGCCCACAGCAGTAGCGCCGCGCGACGCGCTCTACCGCGGCAAGCGATGTTGCCGCGGGAGTGCCTCACACTGCTGCGACAATTGTGGCGAGGTCTTCTCAGGCCACCGCCGACGCCTCCGCCAAGCGGCCAAGAGAGCCCACTCCCCCGCCTCGTCGCACCGGAGGCGAGCCGGTGTTTGACTTCTCCGCGCTCAGCTCCGAGGAGGAAGGCGAAGAGTAAGCTCTTGAGATTGTGCTTGTATTTCTTCAATTTTATTGCTTCATCTTGAATCTGATAGGCTTGCTTCGGACTCTTTCCTTTTCAGGACGCTGCCCAGAGAGCGTCGAAGAGGGCCAAGATCCCGACGGTCGCCGTTGAGGACGATTCTCCCGTGGCAACAGGGGACGCGTCTGAGACCCCTTGTCGGACCAGCAACCCTTCCTCAGAGCAGCCCCAAAGACAGCCCCCAAAGTAAGTGTGCAGTTTTCTCCTTACTATTAGGTGTGCAGGGTGCCTTCTTCGTTGATACCTGATTGTTTGCTTGTGTAGGAGCAGAGCAGCCTCATCGGGGAGGGCTCGGAAGCCGCCTCAAATCCTGTCTGCTGCCACCACGCCCGCCAAGGGAGGAATCTCCGGCAAGGGAGCCCTCCGACAAGGAAGGCCACTGGCAAGGGAGGCTACCCGGCAAGGGACAGGCCAAAGGACCCTCCAGTGGTCGAGGCCATGGCTGCGGATCCCGTGCGGGTAATTTCCCTACACGAAAATTTCCCTTGGGCTTGCTTTCTTTTGTTTCTCTTTTTGAACATTTGCTTGATCGCTCTTTCTTCGTCTCGACGCAGAGCCGATGGAGGTCGAGGCCGCCCGGCGAGGAGGAAGCGAAGGCAACACCGACAAGGCCGCTGCCGAGGATGAAGAGGTCGTTGTGGAAGAAGAGGCCGTCAGCCGACGAGCCTGTTGGCGAGAAGGCCACCGAGGCTGCCGACGCAGAGCCGGGCGAGGGTCGGGCGATCAGACCGACGGCCCCGAGGTCAGGAGCGCCAGCGCTACACCGACAAATTAACTCCCCTGGCCACTGCCGGGCAAGGCCAGTTCGAGGAGCCCCAGCCAGCGCCTACCAAGGCCGGGCGAGGGTGTCTTCATCAAACTCCCCCGGGAACCAAGCTCTGTGGCGCCCGGTCGAGGAGAGACCTTCGATGGCGAGCTACTCTCCTCTGCTGGCTGACGCTGGTGGACGCGCCAAGCAGCGAGCGTAGTCTGAGGAGGAGCAGCTTGAAGAAGCTGATGTCGCTCTACCGCTACCGGCAAGCCAAATTGGAGTCCCGGGAAGCACTTGTCGCGAGGGCAGGAGCGGACATGGAGAAGCGCCAGAAGAGCTCCGAGCGCCAACCAAGAAACTCTGCGACGTAGAAGCGCTGGGGCAACTTGCAGAAGAGCGCTCGGCCTTCATCCTTGAGAAGGCCGCAATGAGGAGGAGCAGCGGCTGGCTGCCGAGAAGCTCTCCGCGCAGAAAGCGAAATGGGCGCAGCGGAAGGTCAACCTGGACAGCCACGAAGAAGACCTTGCCGCGTGAGGAGTCACTTGGCGGGGCGCTTAAGGAAGAGAAGGATGCTGCCGCAGCCGCCGAGGACGGCAAGGAAGAGTTGTAGGCGTAGGTGGCACAGCCGGAGGCCAGCCTCAAGAAGAGCGGGCGAAGAGCTTGCCGCGCTCAAGCATGAGCGTGAGAAGGACGCCTACACTCTTGGCGAGTTGCAGTCGTCCTCGCTGATAGGGGCAAGGAGCTCGACGCCGCCAAGGATTCCAAGGCGGATCTTGAGCTGGTCGACCACCCTGACGCAGACGTTGGACGGCGCCAGAGAGCGGGAGGTGGGTTTGTTGGAGACGATCAAGGCCAAGGAGGAGCTGCTAGCGAATGTTGCCTCCACCCAGAGCACCTTCAGGGAGAGCGTGGAGCACTGGACTGAAGGTCTTGTGGACACCGCCACGACATCCACAACGAAATGATGGAGCTGGGATGGCGGACCTTGCATACTCCTCCGACGAGCATCTCCAACCCAGCGCCAAACTCAGTTTATTCTTCAAAGGCAGGACGGGTCTCCAGCGACTCCGAGAAGAGGTCCCAAAGCAGCTGGCCGAGGAATCACGCCAGATCTATGCAGGAGCCCTCGAGAAGGTGTTGATAAAGGTGGCCTTCCGCAATCCGGGCCTCAACCTTAACGGCATCCTCAAATCCTTGCCGCCAGATGCCAACGTGGAGGAGCTCAAAGCCCTTGTCGCACCCATTGTGGACAAGGTGAACAAGATCAAGCGGATTGATGGCGACCGTGTAGACTAGGTCGCCAATTTTACCTTTCCTTGTCGCCGCCGATCATGTTTAGAACACTTTGTTAGATCAGCGACAAGTTATTTTGTAATATACTCTATCTTAGGCGATCAATGCAACGTTATTTCCTCTACTTGATTCCTTCCTTTGTAATGCTTCTCGCCTCACGCATTTGGGGGACTTGTCGGTGCGGGCACTTTTGTCATGAGCCGAGTGCGGAACGTCAAGAGCCTATTTGGCAAGTGCCGCCTCCGACAAGCAACCTTGTCGCGACTAGCCGCAGCTCACTTAAGTTGTTGAGCGGACTCAAACAAAGTAAGGGCGCGACTAGCCTGTGAGTTGGTTCCTCCGCACATGTGTTTTCCATACAAAGTACTATCGTTCGAGGAAGATAACTTAAAAATTTAAAAATTGATTGCTCAAACTTTGGCAATTTAGCTTTTCTGTCTCTTGCTTCCCGATGAGGCAAAACTTCCTCGAGCAGTGCCTGGTCCATAATATTATCTTCTCCTTCCTCCCTGGTTAACTTGTGCGCGAGGGAGCCTTCCTTTCTTTGAGAAAAGAGAAATAAGAGGAAATAAAGTTATGGAGCCCAGCGGCTCGATTTTGCTTACCGGTGTGGTTGCTGCACAAAGTGTTAGCCAATACATGCAATAAAATGATGAAAGCATGAATTTGACAAGTTGTGCGCAACACATGAGCTTTATCGATGCACGGGTGCGCCCGGCTTTGTACAAAGGATTACATGCAACAGCGGCAAGACTTGTACAAAAGGTGGTTGCCGGAACGGGTTCCTGAACCGCCTCTATGGGTAAAACTTACGAAGATGCTCAATGTTCCAGGAGTTGCTCACCGGGATGCCATCTTCGGTCTCTGGCATGACAGCGCCAGTGCCTAGTGACTCGTTTCACCCGATAAGGGCCTTCCCACTTCAAGGCGTCAACTTTTTGAATTCTTGGCGGACTGAACGCTACCGAAGAACAAGGTCGCCTTCCTCGAGACTTCGCACTAACTCTGCGGCTATGGTAGCGACGCAAAGCTTGTCGGTAGCGAGCAGCTCGACAAAGGCTCAAGACGATCCTCCTCAAGGAGCAGCGCGTCATCTTGTCGCAGCTGCTCTTGCTCAAGCTCATCATAAGCGAGCACTCGAGGCGATCCGTATCACGAAGTTCCGTGGGGAGAACTGCCTCTGCTCCATAGACTAGAGCAAAGGTGTCCGGCCGGTGGCTCGATTTGGCGTCGCCCGATCGACCAAAAGAACCACCGGCAGCTCCTCGATCCAGTTTCTTCCGCACTTGTGCAGCTGTCGAAAGTTCTGGTCTTGAGCCCGCGCAAGACTTCCACATTGCCCTCTTCGCTTGACCGTTGCTTCTCGGGTGAGCAACGGAAGCAAAGCAGACCTTGGCGCCAAGATCTTGGACGACCGCATGAAGGTGCGACTCAGAAATTGTGTGTCGTTGTCGGTGATGATCCTGTTAGGGATTCCAAACGGCAAACAATCAACCTCAAGAACTTGACTACGACCGTGCCGTCACCTTCCTCATCGCTTCCACTTCCGACCACTTTGTGAACTTGTCGATGGCGACGCATAAGTACTCAAAGCCCCGACAGCTCGGGGAAGGGGCCGAGGATGTCGAGCCCCTGCATCAAAAATGGCCGGGATAAAGGGATCGCCCGGAGAGCCCGAGCTGGTTGGTGTATCTGTTTGGAATGGAACCGCACGCTTCACACTTGGTTACTTGTGTAGTTGCATCACGGAGGGCTGTACGCGGAAGAAACCTTGCCGGAAAGCTTTGCCGGCCAAGTGCTCTCGCGCCAATGTGGTGACCACATATGCCTCGCAGTATCTTCGCCATAACGTCATTCATCTTCCCGGGAATACACTTCAATTTCACACCGCTGAGTCTTCTTACATGCAAGATGCTGTCCGACAAACTGGTACATACTGACTGCCGGGCTACTCTTTCCGCTTCTTCTCGCTCTTCGGAAGTTCTCCGTCTGAAGGAAATGGACAATCTGTTGTGCCCATCTTTGGAGCTTGCGGCTCGACAACAAGGACCAAAGGCACATCACCGCTGCGGGAACATCAGCTTACGGCAAGAACCTGTGGCTCAGCCGGAGCTTGAAGTCCCCCGGCAAGCTTGCCGGAGCAAAACTTGGCGGCATCGACTGCTGCAACGAAACAAACACTAGGGCTTGTCGGAGCAGACTACCCTCAAAGATCAAGTATGCGTTGATTTTCGGGACCTTCGCAACGACGGCTTCGGAAGCTCTGCCGGAAAGTAGTCACCAGAGATCAACTTCCTCTTCTTGCTTTGTCCGCTTGATGGTGTTACGGTTGGTTGAGTCAGCTTGAGCACGAAAATCCCTGGTTCCACAGTGCAACTTAAGTGCAGCACTTTGACAGGCCGTCGACAATATCATTCTCGAGCTCTTGGAACATGTTCCATTTGCAGGCCGTCAAAGTGTTCTTCTAGCTTTCTCACTTCATCAACGTAGGCTTCCATCAACGGACTCTGGTAATCTTTGTTCACTTGGCGGACGACAAGTTGCGAGTCACCCCTGACGATAAGCTTTTTGATCCCAAGGTCCACTGCGATCCTGAGACCGGCAAGCAAACCTTCATACTCTGCAGTATTGTTGGTTGCTTGCTCCTTGGGAAAGTGCATCTGGACTACGTACTTGAGGTGCTCTCCGGTGGGTGCGATAAGCAAGACGCCGCACCGCACCTTTGCAGCGAGAAGGCACCATCAAAGTACATCAGCCACTCTTTGCTTGCTTCCTTGACGGGAATGCTCGTCTCGGAATCTCTTCATCCGGTGTTGGCGCCCATTACGCTATGAATTCTGCCAACGCTCGCTGGATAGTTGATGTGCTTTCAAACTTGAGACCAAAGCTTGCGGTTCCAATGCCCACTCAACAATCCTGCCGTTGCTTCGGATTGCGCAGTATCCTCTTCAGCCGGAAAGCGAGTGACAACTGTGATCTCATGTGCTTGGAAGTAATGGCGCAGCTTTCTCGAGGCCATGAGGAGGCCGAAAAGCAATTTCTGCACACCGTAGTACCTCGACCTAGCCCTCGCAGGAGGGAATCGACAAAGTAGATTGGGCGCTGCACCATCCTTTTTCGCATCCGGTCATGCGCTCTGCGTGGATTCGCCCTTGTCGGGACCAGAGCGTGTTGGCGAAGACCTCGCTTGTCGCCGGATGTGCTTGCCGTGGTTGCTGGCTCGTCATCCGCCTCCTCTCCGCTACTAACGCAGCACTAACCACTTGATTGGTTGCTTCTATATATAGCAGCAACTTCTCTTGTGGCTTAGGTGCGACAAGTGTTGGAGTGGAGGACAGCTATTTCTTCAAGTCCTGCAGCGCAGCCTCCGCTCCGGGAGTCCATTTCATTGGACCTGCCTTTTTCAAAATCTTAAAAAATGGCAGGGCGCCACAGAACCTAGAAATTAACTCCGCCGAGAGCAGCTACGCAACCAGCAAGTCTTCGTACATCCTTGACGCGCTTTGGTGCTTCAATCTGCTCAATGGCCTTGATCTTGTCGGGATTAGCTTCAATCCCTCGTTGAGACACGAAGAACCCGAGAAGCTTGCCGGAAGGGACTCCAAACACGCACTTCTCGGGTTGAGCTTAAGGTTGATCTTGTGCAGATTTGCAAAGGTCTCGTCCAAATCTTGAACCAGAGTTGCTTTGTCCTTGCTTTTGACCACTATGTCATCCATGTAGGCTTCCACATTTCTGTGCATTTGCGGCTCAAAAGCGTCATGGACTACCCGTGCAAATGTTGAACCAGCAGTCTTCAAACCGCCAGGCATCCGTATGAAATAAAGATGTGCCACATGGTGTAATGAATGCGGTCTTCTCCTCATCTTCTTCAGCCATGAAGATCTGATGGTATCCTCGAGTATGCATCAAGAAACGAAAGCAAATCACATCCACCGTGGAGTCAACAATCTGGTCAATGCGCGGCAAGGGAAATGGATCTTTGGGACAAGCTTTATTAACATCCGTGAAGTCAATACAAAGTCTCCATTTTCCATTTGCTTTGCGCGACTACGTGGATTGGCCAACCACGAGGGATGGAGCACTCCTCGACAAGGCCTGCCGCTTCCAGTTTCTTGATCTCTTCGCTATGAATTCTTGGCGTTCCACCGCTTGCTTCCTCGACTTTTTGCTTGACGGGCCGTGCATGAGGACAAACGGCCAGCAAAGGTGCTCAATCACTTTCACAGGAACACCGGGGATGTCGACGGTTGCCATGCAAACACGCCGACATTCGCCCGCAGGAAAGCAACGAAAAGCGCCTTCCTATTTAGGGTCGAGAGAGGCAATCGATGGTAAAGGTACCACCAGCGCCGTCCCTCCTTCGCGGCACCTTCTTGGTCTTTGGCGGAGCTACCATCTTCTTGCACTTGCCGGTGGAGCTCGGTGATGCGTCCTCGACGGTAGCGCAGCACTCCGAAGAGGTGCGCTTGCCGGAGTAAGCATCAGAGCCCTTGCCGGACTTGGACTTTGTCTTCTTCCCCCCGGGAGCTTCAGCGGCAAGTGTTTGGCAATCTGTCGCGGCTGCTGCATCCCGGTAGATCTTGTCGGCACAGATAAGGGCATCCTTCTTGTCGCCATGGACAGAGATGACGCTTATCGGGCCTGGCATCTTGAGTAAGTTGTAGGCGTAGTGAGAGGCTGCCATGAACTTGGCGAGTCTTTGGACAGCCAAGTATCCCATTGTAAGGCAATGGGAAATCGGCAACGTCGAATGTGACCCTCTCGATCCTAAAGTCCAGCTCGCCGCCAAATGTTACCGGCAACGTAATCTTCCCTTCGCTTGCTCCTTCCCGGATTGATTCCTTGGAAGGTGCCGGTCTCTTCGAGCTCACCGTCAGGATTTGAAGCTTCGAGCACCGCGGAGGAGATCAGATTCAAGCCGCCCCGCCGTCAACTAGCATTTTGGTGACCTTGAGGTTGCGGATGGTTGGTGAGACCAACATCGGCAAGCACCCGGATCATGATTATGCGATCGTGGTGGTCCTCAATATCAAAAATGATAGGCGTCCGGACCACTTGAGAGGCTTGCGTGACTTCACGGATGGTTCCGCTGCATTGACCTCCGCATCCATTGCTTGAGTTGGCGGCGGGAGGTATGCAGGAAGCACTTCGCCAACGCAGAGTACCTCTGTGGCTTTCTGAAACTCCTGATCATCGGCGTCGTCGTCTTCCATATCTTCGTTGTCGTCATCATCTTCATCCTTGTCGTAGCCGCGGGGAGGTCTGTCTCCTTGCCGTTGCTTGGCCTTGCCGCGGCGTCCTCCCCGGCCGGGACGTTTCTTGCTTGCTCCCCAAAGCACCTTCTGGGCCTTCTCTTTGTCGCGCGCCAGTACTCAGCCCTCTCATTGCTCGACAAGCTGCTCGACCTTCTTGCAGCTCTGGAGGTCGTGGCCCTTGGTGCGGTGGATCTTGCAAGATCGCTTGCCGGAGCCGTCCCGCTTGTCGGCGGCCGCCACCGACCGGTGGTTGGCGCCAAGAAGAACCTCCTTGCCGGAGCCACCAGCCTTGGCGTTCTTGTCGCCACCTCCATTGCCGGACTGCTCAACAGCTAGCACTTCTCTACCTTTCTTCTTCCTGTTGCCTCGCTGCCGGCCCTTCTTTGCCGGGGTGGCCTCCTCACTGCCAGATCCTGCTTCCGCATTCTCTCCCCGAGTCTCCTCCCTTCCTCGGTAAGGCACACTTGTCGGCCAAGGCATACAGCTCATTGACGTCCTTGACTTTGCACATCGCCATCTCCTCCCTCATCCTGCGGTTCCGCACGTTCTGATGAAACGCGCTGATCACCGCGGCAGGGTGGACATCTGGGATGTTGTAGTGCACACGGCTGAATCTCTGAATGAACTTGTGCAGGGACTCTCCTTCCTTCTGGGCGAGCAGATGAAGGTCACTCTCTTGGCCATGAGGCTTGTGGCCGCCTGTGAAGGCGCCAACAAACTGATGGCACAGATCTGCCCAAGAGGATATGGAGCTGTTCGGCAAGTGCATGAGCCAGGATCTGACGTTGGGCTTGAGCACGAGCGGGAAGTAGTTGGCGAGGATCTTGTCGTCCCGTCCCCCCGCAGCCTACACCGTGATGGTGTAGATGCTGAGGAACTCCGACGGATGCGTCCTGCCATCATACTTCTCCGGCACGTCTGGTTTGAAGTTTTTCTGGCTGGGCCTTTGGACTTGCCGCAGCTCACGAGTGAACGCAGGGCAACCTATCACAGACCGCAAGTCGCCTGCTCCTTCCGGGCGCGCTGCGACGCCAACGAAGGCCCAGCGCGCTTGTCGGATCGACGTCGCGCTTCTCTCCGGCGCTCGATGCGAAGTTCGGCGCCCTCTTGTTGTCGCTCATGAAGAACTTGGCGCTGATCGCGGGCGAAGCTCGCTGGATCCGGCGACGCGTGGAGTCGCTTGTCGAGGTGGATCCGTGAGTCGGTGATCTTGGCCTTCGTGGGCGGAGAGTGCATGGTGGTTGCACCTCCGACAGTCTGCCGCCATCGGCTCGTGCCTTTGTCGCCTTGTCGCGGCAATGATGGCGTTGGTTGCCGCGGAGCGTCGCCGCTGGCAAAGCCGATGAGGCTCGGATAGTGGCCTCCACTCGTCGACCTTGTTGGCCGTTGGAGGGTAGTCGAGAGCAGCTGAGCTCTCGCCGTAGCTTCGCTGGAGTAGTGGGTGGCATTGGCGAACGGTGCGAGGAGCAGGATATGCTCGGACTTCTAACTATGTTAGAAGGAGCAGCACTCGTCCGGGCGCATCAGATCTCACTCGTGCAAGGCATGTTGGCGCGCATGCTGGTCTTGAGGGTCTCGATCCAACGAACGTATGGCATTGTGAACGCCGTGGCGTTGTTGGTCCCGCTGCCTCTGAGATGGGCGCGGGGATGCGTGACGCCGAGGTTTGCGGGGCCTTGTCCTTGGACTTGGCAACGTCGCGGACACCTTCGTCGGCGCCCGTTCCTCCGCCAGCGTCTGCCCCACCACCCGTTTGCTGCGGTGAGGGTGGGTACGACGCGGATGGCTCTACTGCCGCCGAAGCCTTCTTCTTCGGTGGCATGTTGAGGACGATGTTGAGGACGCTGCTCGTGTGAACGTCGGATCAGATTCACACGGCCTCGACGCCCCCCTACTTGGCGCGCCAAAGATGTCGGGGAGGCTGATCGTACCCACGAACACCTATGGGGCCGGCGGACCAGGCCCCTTTGTGGTTCGGAGGAGGGCGGAGATCGCACGAAGAGCGGATCGAGGCGAGGCACACGAGCAGTTTACCCAGCTTCGGAGCTCTTCGGAGAGATAAAACTCCTATTGCTGCTTGTTTGATGTATTGTGTTCTTGCTAGGGAGCGATGCGAGCTACAAAACCTAGCGTGAGCGTATCTGGTCTCTAGTGAGTCGAATGAACCGAACCTCGAACCCCCTCTACGTTGCGCACGGGCCTCCTTTTATATGCTCAAGGGGTCTCCGACAGGTGGCAACATAGGCGAGGGTACAAATGTAAAAACAGGAGTTGGTACACCTACTCGAACAAAGGTACAAAGGCAAAATACCTAACTCGACGGCAAGGGACAAAAGCAATAAATGCCCGTCGATTGTCGCCCAAACAAAGGCAACAGAGACCGTCAGGTGCACCACCGCCGCCACGATGGCAAGCTTGTCAGCCGCTTATCGGTGCTCTCCGGCTGGCTGCACAGCCTTCTCGACACGCCGCGCATGGAATGGTCCCATGGCGACATCGCTGTCGGATGAGCTGGAGCGGAGATGGAGAGAGGTTGCTTGTCGCGGTAAGCGCCTTGCCGCTGGCCGAATCCTTGTCGCGTCCGGAGGCTTGTCGCGCCTGAGCCTTCGGCAAGCTCCTCTTGCCGGGTCATTTTCTTCTGCATGATTTGAGTGGCCTTCCCGGCAAGCTCATCTTGCCGGGGCCTTTTCTTCTTAATCAAATACTTTGTTCTTGAATGGCTCAAAAGGAGCCACGGAGGATCTTGGTGTTGACGAGGCAAACCCCGCCGCTGGTGTCAGAACTGTCCGTCTGCAGTAGCACGGGATACTAGGGTACCCCTACTCTAGTACACCGACAAAGAGAAGGCCCAAAAAAAAGAAAAAATGAGAGAAAAAGAGAGAAGGGGCAATGTTACTATCCTTTTACCACACTTGTGCTTCAAAGTAGCACCATGTTCTTCATATAGATTGTCTCCTATGTTGTACTTTCATATACTAGTGGGAATTTTCATTATAGAACTTGGCTTGTATATTCCAACGATGGGCTTCCTCAAATGCCCTAGGTCTTCATGAGCAAGCAAGTTGGATGCACACCCACTTAGTTTCTTTTGTTGAGCTTTCATACACTTATAGCTCTTAGTGCATCCGTTGCATGGCAATCCCTACTCCTCACATTGACATCAATTGATGGGCATCTCCATAGCCCATTGATTAGCCGCGTCGATGTGAGACTTTTTTTGTCTTCTCCACATAACTCCCATCATCATATTCTATTCCACCTATAGTGCTATGTCCATGGCTCACGCTCGTGTATTGCGTGAAAGTTGAAAAGGTTTGAGAATGTCAAAAGTAAGAAACAATTGCTTGGCTTGTCATCGGGGTTGTGCATGATGTAAATATTTTGTGTGGTGAAGATGGAGCATAGCCAGACTATATGATTTTGTAGGGATGAGCTTTCTTTGGCTATGTTATTTCAATAAGACATAATTGCTTGGTTGGTGTGCTTGAAGTATTATTATTTTTTATGTCAAAGGATAGACTATTGCTTTGAATCACTCGTGTCTTAATATTCATGCCATGATTAGACATATGATCAAGATTATGCTAGGTAGCATTCCACATCAAAAATTATTTTTTATCATTTACCTACTCGAGGACGAGCAGGAATTAAGCTTGGGGATGCTGATACGTCTCCGTCGTATCTATAATTTTTTATTGTTCCATGCCAATATTATTCACTTTCATATACTTTTTGGCAACTTTTTATATTATTTTTGGGGCTAACATATTGATCCAGTGCCAAGTGCCAGTTCCTGTCTGTTGCATGTTTTATGTTCCGCAGAATATCCATATCAAACGGAGTCAAAACGGGATAAAAACGGACGGAGCTTATTTTTGGAAAATATGGAAAATTCCGGAAGAAAAATCCACGCGAGACGGTGCCCGAGGTGGTCACGAGGTAGGGGGCACGCTGACTTCGGGCGCGCCTCTACCTCGTGAGCCAACCGTAAGACGGTTGATGATCTTCTTTTGCCACAAGAAAGCTAATATTCAGAAAAAAATCACGGCGAAGGTTTCAGGCCAATCGGAGTTACGGATCTCCATATATACGCGAAACGGTGAAACAGAGCCGTAATGTAATGCGTAAACAGAGAGATAGATCCAATCTCGGAGGGGCTCTCGCCCCTCCCAAGCCATGGGAGCCAAGGACCAGAGGGGAAACCCTTTTCCCATCTAGGGAGGAGGTCAAGGAAGAATAAGAAGAAGGGGGCCTCTCTCCCCCTTGCTTCCGGTGGCGCCGGACGCTGCCGGGGGCCATCATCATCACCGCAATCTTCACCAACACCACCTTCATCTTCACCAACATCTCCATCACCTTCCCCCCTCTATCTACAGCGGTCCACTCTCCCGCAACCCGTTGTACCCTCTACTTGAACATGGTGCTTTATGCTTCATATTATTTTCGAATGATGTGTTGCCATCCTATGATGTCTGAGTAGATTTTCGTTCTCCTATCGGTGATTGATTAATTGCTATGATTGGTTTGAGTTACATGTTTTATTATTGGTGATGTCCTATTGTGCCCTCCGTGTCGCGCAAGCGTGAGGGATTCCTGCTGTAGGGTTTGCAATATGTTTATGATTTTCTTATGGTGGTTGGCGTGAGTGACAGAAGCACAAACCCGAGTAAGTAGGTTGTTTGCGTATGGGATAAAGGGGACTTGATACTTTAATGCTATGGTTGGGTTTTACCTTAATGAATCTTTAGTAGTTGCGGATGCTTGCTAGAGTTCCAATCATAAGTGCATAGATCCAAGTAGAGAAAGTATGTTAGTTTATGCTTCTCCCTCAAATAGAATTGCAATAGTGATTACCGGTCTAGTAATATAGTCAGTTGCCTAGGGACAATTCCACAACTCCGACCACCACTTTTCAACACTCGCCATATTTACTTTAGTTGTGTCTTTATCTAAACAGCCCCTAGTTTTATTTTTGTGCTCTTTATTTTCTTGCTAACCTATCATATCACTCGTACAAAGTACTTCTAGTTTCATACTTGTTCTAGGTAAAGCGAACGTCAAGCGTGCGTAGAGTTGTATCGGTGGTCGATAGAACTTGAGGGAATATTTGTTCTACCTTTAGCTCCTCGTTGGGTTCGACACTCTTACTTATCGAAAGAGGCTACAGTTGATCCCCTATACTTGTGGGTTACCACGGGCAAATGGTTTCGGAGGAATTTCCAAAATTTGACCCGTGGGTATATATATCCAGACCCTATCGGTGCAACCGAGTGGAACGACTCGGTGGAACTAAGATACAGAATCACAAGCGGTCACTGCAACTCGGTGTGACTGAATTGTTCAAATCGGTTGAACCGAGATTGAAACCTAGATCAACTCAATGAACTCGGTATGACCGAAAGGAATGAATCAGTCAGACCAAAATACACAGAGAGGTTTTGGAAGTTTAAGTCTATGACAAATCGGTGGCTCCGAGTGCTCCTCACCAAGAGGGTTCGAATCTGACTTGATGAAACTTTGTGATGTAGCATGAATAGAGTTTGAGACGAGAAAAACATAGATAGCTAGAGGGAGTTCTTAGGCATTATTCTCCATCCATTTGGCAAAATAAAAAGGACCAAACAATCAAAGCAACAATGGATGTCCTCGAATGAGAAAAATATGCAATCAATATGCTCACACAATAAGATGGCAAATGAAATATGTGGCAAATCATGCACAAATACTCTAGCATCTATCAAGCAATTGGCAATGACTAGGTCCTCTATATATGAGTATATTGACTTAGGAGTCAAATGAGAACATTTGATCGTAGGTCATACTCATCGTTTAAGCACAAGTGGGGTTACTACTTTTACATAAAGCATTGTTGTGTTCACATCATTAGAGTTGATTTAGCTCAATTCTTAGAGTAAATCTCCCCTAGATGTGATATCCCCCCTAAGAGGGATGAACTGACCTTGGGTTTTGTCGATGATGACTCATGTAGATGTTGAAGATGTGGATGCTCAATGTTTATGTAGATCATTTTGGAGCAATCCATTGGAGTGAGTTGCACTTTCAATGCCTACATGGGTTAGTCCCACAAGGAACAAACAAGGATATCCATAGACATAGAGTGAAGTACACACAAGATGATGTCCATGAAAAGCATTATGTTACCTTGTCCCTTGACTTAGCAACAAGAGGGTTTGTGACTCCTTGAACTAGTGCAAGATGTGGAAGTTGATTGCACTTGTCCTTGCAAACACAATATGAGTGAAGTGTGTTGGCGGAGTCACCCTCAAGAACTCTCTAGTTCTTCTTCTTTGGGATCCACATCATCTTGATGGGAATCCTTGGAGTTGTAGTCGTACTTGATGAAGTTGAACTTGATGTAGTCTTGGGAACCCACTTGACCAAGGCCTTAGGAGCTTCTTCAAATGCATCAATCTCCTCTTGAAGCTTGTCCTTGCCTTTTAGCTTGTGGTATTGTGGTGGAAGATCATCTTGAGCTTGTGGCCCCTTGAAGGAAGTAGGATCATACTTCTCTTGCTGAGGAACAAACTTCGTCTTGGGTATTGATCTTCTTCCCACTCAACTCCATTGGCATTGAGCTTTTGTTCAAAACCAACACCTTGATTCTTCCGGTGCCTTCCCTGATTGCATACAATTTCCTCAAATTGCTAACTTCTGGCAAGGCTCTTGTAAACACCTTTCTCTATAATTCCCTTCAATAATATATTTTCTTTCTCAAGTGTAACTTGGCTAAGAGAATCATTAGTGGAATCAAGAGAGCTACTAGGAGCAAAAATATTAGATTTAGCATGATTATTGTTACTACTAGAAGAAGAATCTATCTTACTCCTTGTTGCTAGATTTTACTTGTGGCATGTAAGTAGACAAGAGTAAACGCTTGGCAATGTAAGAAGAACTTTTCTTGCGAAGATCGTCATTGATTTCTTTTAAGAACCCATGCTCTTGCTCTAGGTTGAGCTTTTCAAAGCGTAGCTTCTCATGAGTCTTTAAAAGCTCTTAGTGATCTTCCAAGGCTTAAGAGTGTTTAGTTCTTTAGTTAGACGCTCAATCTCCTTTTTATCATCGTCATTCGTTTTATCTTGATTAGCATGATTAATAGCAAGTTCATCATAGTTTTCATCACTAGAGTTGTCATCAAGTAAATCATCTTCATCACTATTGAAATCAACATACTGGGTGTGATACCTTTGGGCCTTTAGCCATGAAGCATCTTCCAATTCCTTCATTTGGTGAGTCAAATATGTCATAGGAGTTGGTTGACACAAGTGCTAGACCGGAAACACCTTCATCTTGAGTATATTCGGAGTCCGAGTGATAACTTCTCTCAGAGTGGTGGTTGGATTCGGAACCGGATACCCATTCACCAACATGAGCTTGATGTCTTTGTGTTGTGTAGCTCCTTGATGACTTGTCCTTCCTTTCTGAATCCTTGCTTCTGCGAGAGAGGTTCTTCATTCATAATGATCATCTCTACTCCTTCTCTCCCTTGGAGGTGATTCTTCCCTTTTGCTTCTCCTTTTAGGTAAGTCTTCTCTTCTTTTGTAGGGAGCCGTACACTCATTGGATTAGTGTCTGGGTCTTCCACAATTGTAGCAATTACGTTCACGACTAGAAGATCTTTTGTCATTGTAGGACCTTGACTTGGAACTTCTTTCTTTACTTCTACTCTTGTAGAACTTGTTGAAGTTCTTCACCATTAGGCTCAATTCCTCATTGAAAGCTTGTTTCTCACTTGATGATGTAGGAGCATCACATGAGGCTTTGTAAGCACCACTAGACTTGTTGTGAAGCTCTTCTTTATCCTTTTTTGAGTATTTACTGTAGAGCAACACCCCATAGTCCTTTTATTCCAGAAACTTTTGCCCAGGCCTGTTTAAATCCGCTCTCACCGGGAGTCGAACCCAGGACCTGGGGTGCTACTAAGGTCGCTGCAACCACTAGGCCACAGGACCGTTCGCGCTCTTCTTTATCCTTGAGTGACATCTCATGAGCAAAAATTCTACCAATGACTTCCGTTGGCTTGAGATCTTTGTAATTGGGCATCATTTGGATAAATGTGCACACGGTATCATATTTTCCATCAAAGTCGGCAATCTCATTTGTGTCGGTTGAAAGGCTCTTAGGATCTTCTTGATGATGAATCTATCGGTCATCTCTTCATTTCCTAAGCCGGCAATCTCATTAGTGATGAGAGCAAGCTT
Source organism: Aegilops bicornis (assembly GCA_021605145.1). Taxonomy (NCBI): domain Eukaryota; kingdom Viridiplantae; phylum Streptophyta; class Magnoliopsida; order Poales; family Poaceae; genus Aegilops; species Aegilops bicornis. Next base: position 339,587,853 of record CM038675.1, read on the forward strand.
AGAGTACATTTCAGCGACACCTTCACCATCCTTCATTTTGAACTTGTCAAGTTGACTTTGAAGCACATCCAATTTGGATTCCTTTACGGAGTCGGTACTTTCGTGCATATCAATCAAAGCATCCCGAATTTCCTTTCATTCTCAAGACTGCTGATTTTGTTGAATTGTTCGGGGCACAATCCGTTTAAGAGGATATCACAAGCTTGAGCATTGTATTGCAACATATTCAATTCTTCCGCGATAGTTTCGCAGTTTGGTTCTCTTCCATCGAAGAATTCACCTTGCAAGCCAATACACACAATAGCCCAAACGACGGGGTTATGTCCAAGAATATGCAGTTTCATCTTATGATTCCAACTAGCAAAATTAGTACCATCAAAGTAAGGACCTCTATGGCAGTAATTTCCCTTGCTAGATGCCATACTCTCCTAGGTTGTGAAACCAAGGCTATGATCACCAAAGCTATGGAAATCAAGGCAAATGGAGACCAAAGCTCTGATACCACTTGTAGGATCGAAAGTATGTCGAGAGGGGGGTCATTAGACTGCTTGACCAAATAAAAATATAGCCTTTTCCCAATTTTAAGTCTTGGCAGATTTTAGCAACTTAACACAAGTCAAGCAATCAACCTACACATGCAATTCTAGCTAAGAGTATAGCAGCGGAATGCAAATCATTGCATATACGAAGGTAAAGGGGAGGAGTTTGGAGGGAGCAAACGCAATGTAGACATGGAGATTTTTTGCGTGGTTCTGATAGATGGTGCTATCGTACATCCACGTTGATGGAGACTTCAACCCACGAAGGGTAACGGTTCCGCGAGTCCACGGAGGGCTCCACCCAGGAAGGGTCCACGAAGAAGCAACCTTGTCTATCCCACCATGGCCATCGCCCACGAAGGACTTGCCTCACTTCGGTAGATCTTCACGAAGTAGGCAATCTCCTTACCCTTACAAACTCCTTGGTTCAACTCCACAATCTTGACGGAGGCTTCCAAGTGATACCTAACCAATCTAGGAGACACCACTCTCCAAAAGGTAATAGATGGTGTGTTGATGATGAACTCCTTGCTCTTGTGCTTCATCAAAGTCTCCCCAACACTCAACTCTTTCTCACAGATTTGGATATGGTGGAAAGATGATTTGAGTGGAAAGCAACTTGGGGAAGGCTAGAGATCAAGATTCTTGTGGTTGGATTGGAATATCTTGGTCTCAACACATGAGTAGGTGGTTCTCTCGCAGAAAATGAATGCTAGAAGTGTAGGCACGTTCTGATGGCTCTCTCCCCGAATGAGGAAGGGTGGAGGGGTATATATAGCCTCCACACAAAATCTAACCATTACACACAATTTTCCAAACTCGATGAGACCGAATAGTGAAACTCGGTCAGACCGATATGGTTGAAAATGTGAAAGTTAGAGTTTTCGGTGGGACTGACATGATCAACTCAGTGGGACCGATGCACTAGGGTTAGGGCATAACTTGATCTCGGTGAGACCGATTTCATTAATAGGCAAATAGAGAGTTGGTCAAGCAAACTCGGTGGGACCGATCGCTCATTTCGGTGAGACCGAAACGTTACGAAAAGGAAACAGAGAGTTTGTGTTGCGAACTCGGTGGGACCGATCGCCCATCTCGGTTGGACCAAAACTTTACGAAGGGAAACAGAGAGTTTGCAATCCCATCTCGGTTAGACCGAGATCCCTATCAGTGAGACCGAATTGATCAGGGTTTCTGGCTATGGCTATGTCAAATGAACTCGGTGGCGCCGGATGGATCAAATCGGTGGGGCCGAGTTTGACTTTAGGTTTAGGACATATGTGGAAATGAGAAAGTGGTTGAGGGCTTTTGGACCATATCAGTAAGAATTTTGAGCAAGCAAGCCATTAAGCAACACCTCATCCCCTTTTAATAGCATCGGCTTTTCCTATGGACTCAATGTGATCTTGGATCACTAAAATGAAAATGTAGAGTCTTGAGCTTTTGCCAATATGTGTCCTTAGCATTTTGAGGGGTCCACATCTCTAGTCCATGCCATGCCAATCATTGCCAAAAGCAGCGCAGCTAATGAATCAATGAATCAGTGGGCAAATCGTTGTGTCCATACATTTGATGTGCCTTTTGAAAGTC